>CM060110.1:44083714-44566214 GCA_030522415.1 Channallabes apus | reverse complement strand
AACATGTAATCTTCTTCCTCTCCTGGGGATATTTTTACCACTCTGAGCTTGTTTGGATGTTGCGAGATGTTTCTAAATATCACTTTCACTGCACTTGAGCTCTAAATCACACTTCTAGTAGAAATAGTGGTATTAGTAGCTAAAACACTCATTTATTAACCAGGCCATAGTCTATATTCGTACCATACCTAGCCAATGTAAGACTTTTAAAGAAAATCGAAGAATTTAACCCTTGCTTGTTAAAATCGATGCAGTGTACAAATGTTCAAAGTTCAGAACGTTTGCTCTTAAGTTTGTTGTCTCAATCCGACTCTTAGAGGAAGCTCTGTGACCTGAGGGTCTGAGATACAGCTCATATACTGTAGCCCGCCTACACTGATGCCTTATGCTCATTCTGAAACTGCAAGGATCGCTCCAGTCCTTTTCTTTTTTCTTTTTTTTTCTTAAGGGAATAGCAGCTGCAGACTAAAACCCACACACCTCTGCTGCTCCGATGTTCTCTGTATAAAGGGAGAGGAAACACAGGGGTAAAAGTAAAGTTTAATTCTGTTTACAGCAAGAAAGTTGAGATGAAACTCTTGTAGCTGTTTGAGATGGATGTTGTGTTCCATCATGTCACAAAGCTAAGTGTACAAGTGCACTTCTGGGATTCGTCTATAGTCAGCTATTGCATTAAAGTGTGTCCTGGCCATTTCAGACCGGAATAAAATCAATCTTTCATGCAATTCTGAGATTGCTAGATCTAATTTACAGAGGAGGCATGGCAATAAATTTATTCTCATTAAGAGAGAGAGTATAGTAGCTGTCTTAAAACTCCATGTGATTCCAGACTATAGGGCAATTTTGCAGGCATCTTTCTTGTCTCTTAAGGAGGCTTGATGAGGCATCAGCATTGTTATTTTTGAACACATGCTAGTTTTCTTGTTGCTTAGGTTTTAAACCTTTAGTATCCATCTCTTTTCATGAGGTTCGCCAAGAAGATTTACTGAAATATAAAAACTAATTACAGTTCATCTATGAATCTTAAATAACCCTACATTCACATTTCAATGCAAACAATACAAAGGGAATAAAAGCTGTACGCTTGTAGATACCACCACCACATCAGGGAACTGTCCAGTTCAGCACTATTCTTTTACTGAGAATTTAACTTTCAAGGGGTTTCCATGGTGATGAGAAAGGATTGCACCTTTTGCTGTTTGTTCTCTGAGGTATCCACTTTAACTATTGAAGGGCAGCAAAGGATCAGAGTGATGAAATATAGAGGTACTGGGTAAGTAATCTTTAAGGACATGACAAGTGTGAATTGCTGCCTCAGCCCACTTTAGCGTCCCAAACACTTTTGAGCAGAAGCTGGAAAACCATCATAATCTTTTCTTTAATCTTTACTCAATGGGCATGAAAGACAAAGGGTTTACTGACCGGCACAATTCTTTTTCCTGGCACACCTGATTTAACGGATTAGCTAATTAACAGGCTTTTTTAAACTGAAATGTGTGAGTAATAGAGCAGGGTAAATTGT
This sequence comes from Channallabes apus, assembly GCA_030522415.1. Lineage (NCBI taxonomy): Eukaryota > Metazoa > Chordata > Actinopteri > Siluriformes > Clariidae > Channallabes > Channallabes apus. Next base: position 44,564,692 of record CM060110.1, on the reverse strand, counting down.
AAAATGTTCAGGACAAGGGGAGTCCATGATCTGGGTTGTTAGCCACTGATCTAGGACGCAGTTATCCAATACACTGATCCTGGTGGACAGCATGCATTCAAACATAGAGAACTTATAGAATAACATTACAGCTGATTATAGTTCAAACACACAGAGGAAGTGATGTCAAGGGAAGCTTGCTTACTTCCCTAAACAGCTAGCAGGGAGTGTTTGTGTCCACAAAGTGTAAATTTTAGGTGTGGCATGCCTAAATTACTCTGCTAAACATACTGCACAGGGTATTTAGCCATAAATGGTGTAGGGAACTAGTGAACAATGGGTCTTCACTCCAACGGAAGTGGGAATAAAAAAAAATTCCCATCAGTCATTATGACTTGCTGGAGCGTGGAAAAAAATGGAGCTTACAAAAGGATTCATATATTTATTGTTATTATTGAGAAAGACATCATATTAATACAGTAGGACATTTCATTTTTTTATTTAATTAAGATATCCTTAGTATTACTGTATATAGGTTAGGAATCTGTAAATTAATCAAATAATTTATTAATGAGTTATACACATATAATAGTACATGTTTTATAATGGCATCAGTTTTTGTTTCAATAAATATTCAATATTTAATGTCCATATGTGAAATATTTCCACAGCAGCAGCGACAGGTATCCAAGATGCTTATGTTACCATGGTAACGGACAGAGGAAGTAACCTCTGCGCTGGTAACGTTGCAGCGTATTCCGAATGGTGTGATTTTATTACCTTAACTGACATTCTTTGCACACAGAGCAGGGGGTAGGGATCACCCTGTGAAGTACACTTCCGAATAAAAGACAGCCACAAGTTAAGCCTTAGGTATTCTAAAATACAGGAAGCAATGTGGAAGTAATAAATTGGGAAACAAGAGAAGAGGACCTCTGCTTCAAGGGAGGTGTAATGTCTTCCAAGGGAGGTGTAATGATGTGATCCAATCAACTAGTACAGTAGTTCTCTGCAAAGTAGACTACATAGGGGACTCAGCCATGTTAAGCAAGATTCCATACTGTAGCAAGCAATTGTTTCAATATACAGTGGTGGACCTGTGTGTTAAGGCTCTAAGTTGACTGGTCAGAGGTTTATAGTCCAGCTTCGTTGGGTTGCCACTGTTGGGCTCTTGAGCAAGACCCTTAACCCTGTCTACTTCAGGGATGCCAGGGATAAAAATTACCCTACACTTTGACCCCAGCCTACTAACAAAGCTGAGATATGTGATGAAAAAAAAGAATTTCACTGTACAGTAATGTATATGTGATGATTTAGGTTACTGTTCAAAAGTCTTGAGCTCCTCCTCATTTCTTCAGATTAAATTGGAATTGGTGGCTCATTGGTAGGCTTCATTCCTGCCATGTTGAAGTCCTGGGTTTGATTCCCAGCCACTGGATGCAGTGCGGTTCCCAAGCCCAGATAAAAATAGGAGAGTTGCATCAGAAATGGCATAAAACCTGGTGTAAAACCTGTGCCAAGCTGTGTGTGGACCAGATGGTCTGCTGTAGCGACCCCTTGATGGGATCAGCCAAAAGACTAACAACAAATGATGTAGAGTAAATGAAAGAAATGGGAACCAATCTTTTTCTGTGATAGACTACAAAATGCCTAAAGAGACACTTTAAAAATGTTGTTTATGTAACAACCTCAGCAGCCTCATTTCCCCTCTCATCTGTTGAAACCACTCAGCGTTCAGCATCACCAGTACACTAATCACCGGCCTGATAATCGGCATCATCTGCACCTGTTTCTCTTTTTTAATGTTCGAATGATTCACAGGTCATTGTGTGGCTTAAGAAACTAACACATTATTTTTGTAACTGCTCAGGTGCATTGACTGGACTGAAAATGAGGGGCAAGAACATGAGAGGCAAAAAAACGAGAGAAAAGAAAGTCCTCGAGGAAGCCTGGAGAACTATTTTTCAAGACTATATTAAAAATACAAGAAAGTCTAGCTCGAGACTTTTGCACAGTACTGTGTATTCAGTGTTTTATTTCAGAAGTGTGAAATTTCCACAGTTGCAACAGCAGGTATCCGAGATGTTTATGTTGCTATGGAAATGAACAGAGTTACGGATGTCTGCACTAGGGATGTCGCAGTGTCTATCAGAATGGATTAATTTTCTCGAGGAAAGTTCTCTTAGCCAACCCGAAGAGCAGAGAGCACTGATTAAAGTGTGGAACAGAACGCAGGAGCAGAGCTGTATGAACTCTGACCTTTTCATTTTCCTTATGTTAACATGTTCCATTTTGTCTCTGCGTGGGCGCTTGGTGTTGTCTGATGACATTTTTTTTCTCTTGCTTCTGCTGTTGCATTAATGTGAGAGGAAGTGATATTTGCTTTTTTTTTTTGGTTGAGACTGGAGACTGTTTGTCTGCCCTTCTTCAGAATAAAAAAATACTTCTCTCTGAATTGGATGTACAGCTCTGAAACTCTTTTATTAAATGATAAGGTCACTCTCTTTTTCCTGAAGAAATAGCATCAGACATTCCGATCTTTTTTTCTTTCCTTTGTCTGCCTGTGAGGAAGTGATCTGAAGCAACATAGCCGGACCCATTTTAAATTAGTCAAAATCTTTTTCCATCAGTCTTGTGGGCTCCTGTGTATGTGTGTGCGCATGTGTGTGTGTAAATGCATTTATAATTTAATCAGCAGCCACCTGTCACTTACCAGAGACAGACAGACAGAGACTGGAAAATTTCTCATACCTGCTGATCAGCTTCAATATCAGCGTAATTAACTCGACACAAGAATAACCAGCTCCATCCATTCCTGCTCACACTCTTAGTAATAAACCTGTCCTAATTTAATTATCTTCTCATTTCTAATTTCATTTTCAGCAGAAGCTCGCTGAGGATTTGTCTCTATAATTATCAGGAGTGAATCTGATATAAATCTTTCGATGTGATTAGAATAAACTTTACATCATGTCATGTTTACATAGAAGGTTTGAAAGGTTTCCAATATTTCCAAATTCTATTTTTATTGAGTGACAAGAAGGGTGGAACTTTATCAGGGGCATTTAGATAAGTGATATCACCCTCGAGGTCATGTTGTAGTAATGACATGAACAGATGGGGCAGTGGTGGCTCAGAGGGTTAAAGCACTGAGTTACTGATCGGAAGATCTGTGATTCGACCCACAGCCTTAACCGACTGAGCCACCACTGTCCCCTGTGACTGGTTGTGAATGTGGGTTTTGGCAGGCAGCTGCTCTCTCCTCAGTACTGTGGGGCTGTACAGACCTGTCTGTCATAGACCCATGCTGCGACAGTTTTGTGTAATTAACAATTGTTAAACACCTGTGACACGCAGTGATACATACAGTATAGTTAAATATCCTAGTGCTGTCATGGTCGATATCACCATCATGGAATGCTCTATATTCTTATCCAGATTACTCAGTCAGAACTAACTGTTGCATAATATTAAATAAAACATTTTGATGGTGTAAGCAGAATAACACACTCCAGATCATGCGGTTTCACAAAAACAATGCAGTCAGCAATCATATCATCACAAGGCCATGATGTGCATTATTTATATAGTCCAGGGCCCGGTTTCTCGATAACGCACACTATTCGCGTGCTAAGAAGACTCTTAAGATATATCTTACGTTAAGTGATAACTTTTCTAAGTGTATTTCTCGAACTGTCTCTTAGGAGTCTTCTTAAGTCGCTGCCTCTTACGTCCGACGTTACGCGGCGCTGTCTACAGTGAAGGTCCTGAATTAGCGGACATCGGTGGCTCAGGAATCGATTTTTCACTCCTTTTGCATGACAGTGTTAAGAAAGACGGCGCTTTCTATGCAAATTAAACATTGCACTAAATTCTTTTAATAGCGTTTATTTCGACATGTGTTAACTTAACAATAACATGCCATAATAGACAAATATATAAATTAATATTAATTAATATAATAATATAATATATAATATTTTCATGTAACATGTGGCCGTGAAACGAACCGGGTATCCAATCATAGTTGATGGACAAACAGCTGATACACTCTTCACCAGCTTCAGAAACAATGTGAAGTGTCAGTTGTTGGGGTTGTATAGCGCACTTATGGAATGAATACGATGAGATGACAGGGTGGAGGTTTAATACCCCTATCTCACCTACGCGGGGCCGTAAGTGCGGTTCATTATGATTCAGCGCGAGTTTTGGTGCTGTTATTACGTTTCCATTTCACCACGCAAAAAAAATAAACATGTTTAACATGTGGAAGCTCGCGGACCTTGTAGTTCTTCGCGGACCGTCGGGCGGCCACTCGAGGCGGATCACGGTGCCTAATACCCCTCTCTCACCTGTGTGGTGCCTAATACCCCTCTCTCACCTGTGTGGTGCCTAATACCCCTCTCTCACCTGTGTGGTGCCTAATACCCCTCTCTCACCTGTGTGGTGCCTAATATATTAGGCACCACACAGGTGAGAGAGGGGTATTAGGCACCACACAAGTGAGAGAGGGGTATACCCCTCTCTCACCTGTGTGGTGCCTAATACCCCTCTCTCACCTGTGTGGCCGGACTCATCTCCGTGAGCTGCCGCGATTGCCTACGACGTTCCTTTAACGTTCCGCGAAGTTCTACAAAGTCTGCAAGCTTCCGCGAGGACCAGCAAAAAATTAAACGTTGAATTTTTCACGCGGAAAGATGGAAACGTAATCACAGCGCAAAAACTCGGGGTGAATCATGATCAAGCCTACGGCCACAGCGCGAGCCTGCGCAGTTGAGATAGGGGTATAACACACCGCACCTCACAGCGAGTCAAACCGCATGAGTGAATACTGTAGGGGTATTAAACATTACAATCACCCAGAAACATGAATGGATGCGGGGTTTGACACTCCCAAGGTTATTTTCTCATTTAACTAAATCAAATTTCATAAAAATAAAACGTGTCAAAAGAAAAACTCATAAAGTCATGGATAATGGCTAATGATCAATGAAACATATTTTAAACAAAAAGCAGCGAGCAGCTGGACATCGGGACGGGGAGTGTACAGTAAGTACAGTAAGTACGACGCGTTGGTCTGGCACGCGCAGGTCTGGGCAGCTCAAGAAGCTCCATAATCTGTTGCCTTGGAAGGCAAAACTTTTATTTATATATATATTTTTAATAACGACCACGGGGAAAATATGAAAAGGGCTGAAGTTTTGTCTAAAGGAAAAATGTACATGACCCACACGGCTCCACGGACCGCGCCGTCTTCAGTTTAACACAACACCACGCTCGCTGCCTAATTGTTCGCCACCTGTTTAATATTAATAGTGATTGGCAATTTTAATGCATTAGTCACATTATGAAATAGGCTAATTAAAAGGCACTCTATTAGTTCTGATATCAAATAAAATAATATTCTTAAACAGGTCTACAGTATATTCCATCATTAATACGACTTTGATAACGTGCCATAATGTGTTTGCATACACCGCTGCTTTATAAAGACTGCTGCTCAGTGGCGGCGACTAGCGTCTAGAGCTGAAACTACGCTAAGTATGAGTTAAGGTTGGTCCAGACCAACCTTACGAACGTCTGACGTAGCTAAGAGATACTTAGCGTAAGAACGTTTCGGGAAATGCGCCATTAAGTTAAGAGAGAGGTTAAGGTACGACTTAAGAACTACTTAGAGATAAGAAGCTTTCGAGAAACCGGGCCCAGGTTCTTATTCTTCAAATAGCGACATCTCTGACTGTAGTGCAGAGAAATCACTTGAACAGGTTAAACACGTGTAAGCATTAATCTGGTCAGATGTTCTGCAAGCTCTTATTAATTCATCAGAAAAGAAAACAGTACAGTGGGCTGATGGGCCAATTAGCCTGTCACATCATACCTCCTGAGTTGGAGGTTCAAATCTCACCTCTACTGTAGGTGGTGCCTGTGGAGTTTGCATGTTCACTCCGTGTTTTGCAAACTTTCCAAATGTCCATGGTGTGTGCTTGTGCCCTGATTTTCCTGAAATGATAGTCTTCAGGCTGACTTTAACCCTTAATGTAACATTCATAAAATGAGTCTCCAATGTCTGCACTTTGAACCAGAGGTAAAGCGGTATAATTAAGTCTTTGGAAAACATAGGCTTTATACATATGCTTTATGACAAGCTGAGGCTGGTGAAATTTAAAGCTGCAACTCTATTATTGGTTATGAATTATGATGATCCATAACATTAAAGATAATAAACAATTAAACATTTCAATTTCTTTGATGATCATTGGCGGATCACTGTGGTGCAAGAGGATTAAAACACTACAAGTTGTTGTGCTATAGGAAAATAATCAGCATCAGAGATGTAACATTAGTTCTGCTTTATTATGCCACAGAAACATGTCTGATTACTCACGTGAAGCCAACGTCTACAGTTCGGCACAACCTCTTCTTCTACTTAAAGGTCAATTCCATTAGCGTGTAACTTTTTCAACTTTGTGAATTCAAGTCCCTTTGTGTTCTTTGTGCTTTCTGCAGGCAGAATTGTACTAATGAGTGTGATCTCGTTGGGTAGCTCTCTGTAAACCCACAATGCCTTGCTCAGGCTGTGCCCCGCTGGGTGATAATGACTCTCTGAGGCAGAGTCGCATCTCCTAATGACACTTTGCTTTGTCTTTAAGGTAACCTCCAGAAATCTCATTACTTTTTGTCCTAATTGGTCCATCTTAGGCTGGTTTGACGTCAATGGATAAAAAAAAATAATAAAAAAAACTGTGGTGATATATTGATACAATCACACACAGACTTTTGTCTAACACACCCGCCATCCTAATGAATTCTGGGTAATGAATCATTGACATAGACTGTCACCTGTGAGGTCAGCAGTGCGCACCCTACCCTTGGGCTGCTTATTAAAATGCTAAGCACCGACCAGACTGTCACCTCGGAAATGCTCTCATTATCATCTGCTTTTAATGCTAGCCAGATTTTTTTACTCTGCAAATCCGAGGAGCCGAACGAGACACTGTCAGGAGGAATGAGACCCCACATTTACTGAGTTTCATCTCTGCATTTTCAGGATATCAGGGACTCATTAGTGAACCTGACACACACACACACACACACACACACACACACACACACACACAGTGTGTGTGTGTGTGTGTGTGTGTAAAGATAAATTTGTGCCTAAATACTGCAGTAATTCAGCACCATGGACAGCAGTCACACAATGCGTCTCTTTCCTTCTTCTTACTTTGTTTGCCTCCATTTTGCCTCCACAGTCTCTGGATCTGGCTTCAACATTCTAAGCCCCCACCACTCTCTCTCTCTCTCTCTCTCTCTCTCTCTCTCTCACACTCACTTTCAGCCTCTCTATGTCATTTCCATAAATTTAGGAACAAAGATAAGTTTGTTTTTTGCCATTTGGACTCCACCACACTGAATTTGAATTAAAACACTTGAAGTCAAGACTTTCAGCTGAGTTCAAGTGGTTTGACACAAGTGTCGCATTAATAATTTGGGAATTACATAGATTTTTAAACACGTACCATAATGGACCAAATGGCTGGCAGGCCACACCTGGCGATACAAAGGTGTTCTCTTCGTTACTTATCAAGCAGATGGAGACATGAAGGTGGTTTTAAGTGTTAGTGTCTGAACATGTGACAGAGGCCATCATTAGGTTATAAAAACAGAATAAACCCATTAGAGAGAGGGAGCAACACACTGGGAGTGACCAGTTTGGAAAAGAAAGTATTAACCAGCAGCTCACTGTCATGCACTAGGACCCGGAAGTAATGCGGTCGTGAACCAGGAAGCATAAAAGGAGTAAACAAACCACAGTACATCGCTCAGCTATTGAGTTCGCCCATCCCACTTCGCATTCGTTCGCCGATTCGTGAGTACTGACTTTCTTGGGTTTGCTTTCAGATTGAGTGTGTGTTTATAGGACGTGGGTTAGATTGTGTCTTTCCCTTGAGCCCCATTTGTGAGAGTCCTTAGATTAAATAGCGTGATTATCCTGCCTACTCGTGTTCTTCCACGTTTGGGTTTACCATACACGCACCAAAGGGCTAACCGCTAAAGCTACGTCTTCTGGCGACCTAAGGTTAGTTCTGGTGAATAAGAACCATTTCAAAACACTGAGCTAAACACGAACACTCCTTAGGAGGTAAGCATGTCATTGCCAAGGACTACAATAAAGAGACATCTTTATGAAGTAAATACAGATGCTTCATTAACAAGGTTCAAACCACTGGTAACACCCAAGAACAAAAATGCCATATTTGAGTTTGCCAGAAAATGCATAACTTGTCCAGTTCTGAAGTAGACTTCTTTGGAATGATAAAACCAAAATTAACTTTTACCAGAATGATTATAAGAGTAAATTAAGGAGAAGCAAAGGATTTTCCTTTCCTTTCCTTTTCCTGATTTTCATCATGGACAGCAAGGTAGAACAAAGAGCGAACATAAAACTCTGCAGGAAACTGGACAAATCTGCTACAGAGATTGTCACGGTTCCGAGTGTAGCAGCAAAAATCAGAGAAGGATCCAAGAGCAGAAAACAATAGGTAGTGTGCACTTACGGTCTCTGTGAACGCGCTGAGGAGCTTCAGGTGCTTCTGGAAGTGATGTCTGTGACCCAGACGTGCAATAGCTCCACACATGCAGGAAATCCAAATCGGCAGGCAATCTCGTGGTCAGTGTGCAAAGCGGAAGTCAAAAAAGCCGGTAAATCCAATCATGCAGTGATTCCAAAAACGCTAGGCAGTCTCGTGGTCAGTGTGCAATGCGGAAGTCAAAAAGCCGGTAAATCCAATCATGCAGTGATTCCAAAAACGCTAGGCAGTCTCGTGGTCAGTGTGCAATGCGGAAGTCAAAAAGCCGGTAAATCCAATCATGCAGTAATTCCAAAACGCTAGGCAGGGACGAGGTCGATAACAAAATAGGGTCAGTAACACGATGAGCAAAAGACAAAACAAACGCGGGAATATTGGCTTGAACGGCGCAATAATCTGGCAGCGGGTGCGTGTCTTGCAGTGTCTTAAATAAGCGGATTTGATTAATCCAAATCGGCAACAGGTGAGCTCGCGCTGTGACTGAGGCGGCAAAAAACAAGAGGCGGCGCGGAACTGGAACCGGAGTGACTCTGATTACTCACGGAGGAGCTATGTTGTGGCCGGAATCTGACGTACTGTGACAGTACCCCCTCTTCTACGGACGCCACCGGGCGTTCTAGACGGTGCTTCGGGGTGGAGTTTGTGAAATTCCTTTATCAAGGATGAGTCCAGGATAAATCTGGCAGGTATCCAACTTCTCTCTTCGGGGCCGTAACCCTCCCAGTCTACGAGATATTGCAGGCCTCGGCCTTGACGGCGGGATTTAAGGAGTCTGCGGACTGTAAAGGCTTCTCCCCCATCGATGAGTCGAGGGGGTGGTGGAGGGCGGGGGGTAGGGGACAGGGGACAAGCAACCAGCCGTCGGATCTGAGAGACGTGAAATGTGGGGTTGATACGGCGCATAGATACGGGTAGAGACAGTCTTACGGCACACGGGTTGATGACTCGGGCGATGGTGAATGGGCCGATGTACCTAGGGGATAGTTTCCGAGAGGTGGTCTTGATGGGTATGTCACGAGTGGAAAGCATTACCCTCTGGCCAACACGGTACCTGGGAGCTGCAGAGCGATGGCGATTGGCTTTTCGTTGGAAGGTGCTCACTGCGCGCAGCAGCTGGGAGCGTGCACGCTGCCAGGTTCTCTTGCATCGGTGGACGAAGGCTTGTGCGGCTGGAACTGAGGCTTTCTCCTCTTGAGTCGGGAACAATGGTGGTTGATATCCTAGACAGCACTGGAAGGGGGACATGCCAGTGGAGGAGGTGGGAAGGGAGTTGTGGGCATATTCCACCCAGGGTAGCATTCTGCTCCATGAAGAGGGATCACGTGATGTCATACACCTAAGGTATTTCTCGAGTTCCTGATTAAGACGTTCGGACTGCCCATTGCTTTGAGGGTGGAAACCGGAAGAAAGACTTGGTGTGGCGCCGATGAGTCCACAAAAGGCTCTCCAGAACTGTGCAGAGAACTGAGGGCCACGATCAGACACTATGTCCACCGGGAGGCCATGAAGTCGAAAGACATGGAGTATCAGAAGTTCTGCTGTTTCCTTGGCAGACGGGATTTTGGATAGGGGGACAAAATGTGCAGACTTCGAGAAACGATCGACCACTGTCAAGATGCAGGTATTTCCTTCCGAAGGGGGAAGTCCGGTGACAAAGTCGAGAGAAATGTGTGACCATGGTCGGTGTGGAGTTGGGAGGGGCCTCAAAAGTCCCTCGGGGGGGCGGTTGGTAGTTTTATTCCTGGTACACGTGTCGCAAGATGCTACAAACTTTCTCACATCATCTTTGATGGTCGGCCACCAGAAGCGTTGGTGTATGAGGGATGAGGTTCGAGTGGCCCCTGGGTGACATGCAAGTTTGGAGCTGTGGCCCCATTCTAGCACCAAGGAGCGTGTGGAGGCAGGAACGAAGAGTCTGTCTTGAGGAACATTGCTGGGGCCAGGTTCTTGCTCGAGGGCTCGTAGTACCTGGTTCTCAACCTCAAGACGAGCTGTAGCCACAAGACAGTGGTGTGGAAGGATAGTTTCTGGGGATGAAGGGTTTGGGGAGGGGGAAAACTGACGGGAGAGGGCGTCAGGCTTGGCATTCTTGGCCCCCGGACGATAAGAAAGCGTAAAGTTAAATCTCGAAAAAAAAAGTGACCAACGGGCCTGACGTGAATTGAGTCTTTTGGCTGACCTCAGGTACTCGAGGTTCCTATGATCTGTCCAGACCAGAAAGGGGTGTTCCGCTCCCTCCAGCCAGTGCCGCCACTCCTCCAGGGCCAGCTTAACAGCCAGTAGTTCTTGGTCTCCAATGCCGTAGTTGCGTTCAGTCGGAGAGAGGCGACGAGAGAAGAAGGAGCAAGGATGGAGTTTATTGTCCTTGTGGGACCTTTGAGAGAGGACCGCCCCTACTCCAGATTCTGATGCATCTACTTCTACTACAAACTGAAGGGAGGGGTCCGGGAACGTGAGAATGGGGGCGGAGGTGAAGCGGTGTTTGAGATCCGAAAAGGCTTTGTCAGCCGGAAGGTTCCACTGGAAGGAGAGTTTTGTGGAGGTGAGGGCCGTGAGGGGGGCTGCCACCATGCTATAGTTTCTGATGAATCGCCGGTAGAAATTGGCGAACCCCAGGAATCGTTGGAGTCCCTGTCTCGAAGTGGGCTGTGGCCATTCTAGGACTGCCTTGAGTTTGGATGGGTCCATTTGGATACCTGAGGGAGAGATTACAAACCCCAGGAAGGAAGTGGAATCGCGGTGAAACTCACACTTCTCTGCTTTGACATAAAGTTTATTCTCCAAGAGTCTTTGGAGTACCTGACGTACATGATGCTTGTGTTCTCCGAGGGAGCGAGAGAAGATGAGAATATTGTCAAGATAAACAAAAACAAAGGCGTTCAGAAAGTCTCTTAGGATATCGTTGACCAGAGTTTGGAAAACGGCCGGCGCATTGGTTAGTCCAAAAGGAACCACGAGGTATTCGTAATGACCAGTTGGTGTGTTAAAGGCGGTCTTCCACTCATCACCCTCCCTGATCCTGACCAAGTGATAGGCATTCCTTAGGTCCAACTTTGTGAAGAATCGGGCATCTTGCAGAAGTTCGAAGGCCGAAGTCATAAGAGGTAAGGGATAGCGGTTCTTGATCGTTATTTCGTTGAGTCCCCTGTAATCTATGCAGGGTCTGAGGGACTTGTCCTTCTTCTCCACGAAGAAGAAACCGGCACCTGCAGGCGAGGAGGAAGGACGGATTATTCCAGCAGAGAGGGACTCAGAGATATAATGATTCATGGCTTCTCTCTCAGGGCGAGAAAGAGAGTAAAGTCGTCCCTTGGGTGGGGTTGAGCCAGGAACAAGATCGATTGCGCAGTCATATGGTCGGTGTGGAGGAAGCGAGGTGGCGCGTGACTTGCTAAAAACTAGCTTGAGGTCATGGTACTCAGTGGGGACACTAGACAGGTTGGGGAACTCTTCCTTAGGGCGAGAAGTCGGGGTCTTAACAGGAGCAGCATGGAGACAAGACGACAGGCAGGATGTGCTCCAGTCCAATACTCTTTTCCTGGCCCAATCAATATGTGGATTATGTAGGGCTAGCCAGGGGAGGCCCAAGACAATTGGGGCATGAGAATCTTTGACAATAAAGAAGGAGATGATTTCGGAGTGGTTCCCAGAGAACTGAAGAATGACTGGAGCGGTTTGGTGCGTGATTGGGGCTAGGTAGCTTCCATCCAGGGCTTGGACGGAAAATGGGCGGTCCAAAGATAGAGAGGGAATTTTAAGGAGGTTCACCATGGATAAACAGATCAGATTTTGATCAGCGCCGGAGTCTACAAGGGCATGGGTGGCATGAGGCTTCTTCTCATACATTAGTGACACCGGAAAACAAGAACGGTGATCTGGGAAACTGACATGGTTTGGGCCCCCCTTTGCTCCCAGCATCAACGAGGGGCCTTGCCTTTTAACGGACAGGTCCGCAGTAGATGACCGGACTGACCGCAGTAGAAGCATGCTCCTTCATCCCGTCGTCGCTGGCGTTCCCTTGGAGAAATTCGAGTACGGTCCACCAACATGGGTTCAGCAGGAGGTTCTGAAGGGCAAGGAGGGGTAGGTAGTTGCCATGACCTTGTGTCCAGCCCTCGCTCTCGTTGTCTGAGGCGTTTGCGAGCATCGATGCGTCCAGCAAGGTCAATGAGGTCCTGAAGGCTGGAGGGTAACTCCCGTGCAGATAGCTCATCCTTTATTAGGTCAGAAAGTCCATGAAAAAAGGCGTCAAACAAGGCTTGGTCATCCCAGCCACAAGAGGCTGCCAGGGTGCGAAACTCAATAGCGTAATCAAAGACGGAGCGAGTTCCCTGGTGTAAATTTAGAATCTGACCTGCTGCCTGGTGTCCAGAAGAAGAGCGATCAAATACCTTCTTCATTTCATTAGTGAATGTCCTGAAATTGGCGCAGCAGGCATCTTGTGCGTCCCATACTGCTGTTCCCCATTCTCTCGCCTTTCCCGAAAGGAGAGTTATTATGTATGCAACTCTAGATCGTTCTGTAGGAAAGGGTGAGGCTTGTAATTCAAGGACCAGCGAGCATTGAGATAAAAAGGAGCGGCAGGTATTAGGGTCGCCATCATAAGTGGGTGGAGCGGGGAGACGTGGCTCATGAGGTGAGGGAAGTGTAGCAGCAGGAGCAGGGGCGGGCGGAATTGAGGCCCGTGAAGCTTGCATCTGCTGAATCTGAGCAGTTAGGGAGGCAAGGGAGTCAGTTACGGTTCTGAGACTATTAGTGACCTGCTGAATGTCTTGCTGATGCGCGCCGAGGAGAGCTCCCTGGCTTTCCAGTGCAGATCTCAAGTGGGAAAATTCTGCTGGATCCATAACTGGCCAGATTATACTGTCACGGTTCCGAGTGTAGCAGCAAAAATCAGAGAAGGATCCAAGAGCAGAAAACAATAGGTAGTGTGCACTTACGGTCTCTGTGAACGCGCTGAGGAGCTTCAGGTGCTTCTGGAAGTGATGTCTGTGACCCAGACGTGCAATAGCTCCACACATGCAGGAAATCCAAATCGGCAGGCAATCTCGTGGTCAGTGTGCAAAGCGGAAGTCAAAAAAGCCGGTAAATCCAATCATGCAGTAATTCCAAAACGCTAGGCAGGGACGAGGTCGATAACAAAATAGGGTCAGTAACACGATGAGCAAAAGACAAAACAAACGCGGGAATATTGGCTTGAACGGCGCAATAATCTGGCAGCGGGTGCGTGTCTTGCAGTGTCTTAAATAAGCGGATTTGATTAATCCAAATCGGCAACAGGTGAGCTCGCGCTGTGACTGAGGCGGCAAAAAACAAGAGGCGGCGCGGAACTGGAACCGGAGTGACTCTGATTACTCACGGAGGAGCTATGTTGTGGCCGGAATCTGACGTACTGTGACAGAGATGTATGACATTATTTGGCAAGTTTACGACAATGCTACAACAAATCATTTAAGGTGTTTTGAGTGGCATGCCCGCTTCAAGAGTGGAAGAACATCATTGGAAAACGGCAAGAGACCAGGAAGACCTTCGACAAACTCAACCCCTGAAAACATTGAAACCATTAATTAACTTGTGCATGATGATTGTTAGAGAACAATACACTACAATACAATACACTACGCCATTGTTGTTTTGTCATACTGAACAGTCCAGGCGATTTTGACATGTGATTTGAACATGCGCTGTGTTGCCACCAAGTTCATCCCCAGGTTGCTGACCAAGGAGCAGAAGCCCATCACATCAAAGTCTGCCAAGGACTCCATCAGTATGCTCTGGATAACCCATCCTTAATGTTGAGAATCGTTACTGCTGACGAAACTTGGGTGTTTGGCTATGACAGCAACAGTCTTTCACAGGCGAGATGAGACTGGTCCACAGCTCAACTGAGTGCATGCTCATCTTTTTTTTTTCGACATTCATGGCATTGTGCATTGAGAAGTCTTTGAACATTTTGATACTCTACTCATATTGGGCTATATTTTCTGTTCAGATTCAGTCTAATGTAGTTCTAAGTCCAAATGTAAAAAAATAAATAAAAATAAATGTTATGGACCTAAGTGGATTTCTGTATCGTATGCCCTGTGTATTCTCACAATCTCTTCGTCTATATCTTTCTCTCTGTCACATATTTCACAGGAGGTTAGAAAAACAAATCTAGTAAGATTGAAGACTGGTCCAAATGCTCTTCTCTTCTCCTCTCCTCTATTTCATTTTATTATCTCTATCTTATTCTTATTCCCTTCTATCTTATTCTCTTCTCTGGCTTTCCACTAGATGTTGGAGCTTGGCTGTGGGATTTGTGTGCATTCAGCCATACTCCAACATGCATGGAGCACTCAATATAGTTCTTCCATTCCAACCTTCACACAAAGTGTCTTCACGAGGCTGGCTTTGTGGATTTCACAGGGGAATTGTCATGGTGGATAAGGGTTTGGGTCTGTTAGGTATAGTAGAGCTTCAGCATACAGGGTGGGGAAGAATTGCATATGGGTATGTGTGTATATATGATCTTTAAAATCTCTCTCTCTCTCTCTCTCTCTCTCTCTCTCACACACACACACACACACACACACACACACACTCTTTCTCTCTCTGTAGGAAATTACAGGTGGCGAGTCAGTAATTGCAGGTGAACTCCCAGGTGGCTGCTCGCTCAATCGCAACATTACAGACAAATATTTTCCTCTTTAACAGGATGTGGTGCATTATCCACTCAGAAGCAAATCTGTCTCAAAAACAAAGAGGTTTATTTCCAAACGCATGTGAATGTTAAGAACCGGAAATGCTAAGTTTCAACACCTTGCAGAACTGGGTATGTGACTTTGTATACGTGTGTAATTATTACAGATATTTTTTAAGGTGCTATTAACAGTTTGGCAAAACCGCCCCATGAGTTGATCTGAGGTGAAGTTCCAGATGTGTGAACCAGGCTCCTGAGCCCAAACAAATGTTTATAAGAAGTGCATATTTAACACGAAGAGATGACGTCTGCTCGTGAAAATGAGCTTGGGTTAATTACAGATGAGAACATGCTGTGGGTAATGCTTCTTTTTTAAGGAGAAAAATGAGAATTTTAATGGTTTTCGCTGTTTAATGAGTATTCGTCTCATTTGTCCTTTTTTTTTTGTTTGTTTTAATGACGCACAGAGAGTTGCCAATTAGAGTTCAGGAAGCAGCATGTATGTAAAAATAAAAGTTTTAAAAAGTTTTAACTTATGCATTTAGGAAGATAATAATGTGGACGATTCAAGTGGAAGTACAATAAGAGATCATTTTATACATTTGGCTTATGAACACCATTTAAAACACAGTTCCACTATAAGGCAAGAAAATAGATGCGTTTTAATATTCAACCATAAGTATGATGTAAAAATAAATTCATTTAGTTTAAAAAGCAGCAAATAAAAAGTGAAAAGGAAAACACTTAGCATCCAGAGATTTTAAATCAGAATCAATGCTTGATAATAACTGTCAGTATGAAGAGAGAGAGAGAGAGAATACACACACACCTACAGTTATACAGTGCAAATTCCTATTGTATCTCAATGGCAGACCTTTTAAAGTCCACTCCAATAAAAAGCTGATTTATCACTGGCCTGTTACATTACTGTTTCTGCAGTAACAGGACAATCACAGGGACTCATACTAGCAGACAATAAGAAAACAATGATGTTTGAGAAAATGTCAATCAAACGCCAACCTGCTGTTCTAAAAATAATAAATTCATAAAATAAATGTGCAGTTCCTCATGACCACTAGGATCTACTGGCCCTACAAGTGAGTCAATCCCCAAAGAGACACATGTTAAAATATCAAACTTGCATCCATCCATCCATTTTCTTCCGCTTATCCGAGGTCGGGTCACGGGGGCAGCAGCTTCAGCAGGGATGCCCAGACTTCCCTCTCCTTGGCCACTTCTTCCAGCTCTTCTGGGGGGATCCCAAGGCGTTCCCAGGCCAGCGGAGAGACATAGTCCCTCCAGCGTGTCCTGGGTCTTCCCCGGGGTCTCTTTCCGGTGGGGCGTGTCCGGAACACCTCACAAGGGAGGCGTCCAGGGGGCATCCTAAATAGATGCCCAAGCCACCTCATCTGGCTCCTCTCGATGCGGAGGAGCAGCGGCACTACTCTGAGCCCCTCCCGGATGACCGAGCTTCTCACCCTATCTCTAAGGGAGAGCCCAGACACCCTGCGATCTTGTTCTTTCGGTCACTACCCACAGCTCATGACCATAGGTGCGGGTAGGAACGTAGATCGACCGGTAAATTGAGAGCTTTGCCTTTTGGCTCAACCACTTACCCTCACTTGTGAACAAGACCCAGATATACTTAAACTCCTCCACTTGGGGCAGGATCTCACTCCCAACCCTGAGAGGGCACTCCACACTTTTCCGGCTGAGGACCATGGCCTCAGATTTGGAGGTGCTGATTCTCATCCCAGCCGCTTCACACTCGGCTGCGAACCGATCCAGTGAGAGCTGTAGGTCGCAGGATGATGAGGCCAACAGAACAATGTCATCTGCAAAAAGCAGTGACCCAATCCTGAGCCCACCAAACTGCACCACCTCAACGCCCTGGCTGCGCCTAGAAATCCTGTCCATAAAAATTATGAACAGGATCGGTGACAAAGGGTGGCCCTGTCGGAGTCCTATTCTCACCGGAAACAGGTCCGACTTACTACCGGCAATGCGGACCAAGCTCCGACACTGGTTGTACAGGGACCGGACAGCCCTTAACAGGGAATCCAATATCCCATACTCCCGGAGTACCTCCCACAGGACTCCCCAAGGGACACGGTCGAATGTCTTCTCCAAGTCCACAAAGCACATGTAGACTGGTTGGGCAAACTCCCATGCCCCCTCCAGGACCCTAAGGGTGTAGAGCTGGTCCACTGTTCCGCGACCTGGACGAAAACCACACTGCTCCTCCTGAATCCGAGGTTCGACTATCCGATGGACCCTCCTTTCCAGGACCCCTAAATAGACTTTCCCGGGGAGGCTGAGGAGTGTGATCCTTCTGAAGTTGGAACACACTCTCTGGTCCCCCTTCTTGAAGAGGGGGACCACCACCCCGGTTTGCCAGTGCAGAGGCACTGTCCCCGATGTCCATGCAATGTTGCAGAGACGTGTCAACCATGACAGCCCTACAACATCCAGAGCCTTGAGGAACTCCGGGCAGATCTCATCCACACCCCGGAGCCCCGCCACCACGGAGCCTTTTGATCACCTCGGCGACCTCGGCCCCAGAGATGGAAGAGTCCACCTCTATGTCCCCAGACTCTGCTTCCTCATCAGAAGGCATGTTGGTGGAATTAAGGAGGTCTTCGAAGTACTCCCTCCACCGACCCACAACGTCCCGAGTCGAGGTCAGCAGCGCACCATCCCCACTATACACTGTGTTGACCGTGCACTGCTTTCCCCTCCTGAGATGCAGGATGGTGGACCAGAATCTCTTCGAAGTCGTCTGGAAGTCATTCTCCATGGCCTCCCCAAACTCCTCCCACGCCCGGGTTTTTGCCTCAGCAACGACCGAAGCTGCATTCCGCTTGGCCTGCTGGTACCTATCAGCTGCCTCCGGAGTGTCACCAGCCAAAAAGGCCCGGTAAGACTCCTTCTTCAGCTTGATGGCATCCCTCACCGCCGGTGTCCACCAACGGGTTCTTGGGTTGCCACCGCGACAGGCACCGACCACCTTACGGCCACAGCTCCGGTCGGCCGCCTCAACAATGGAGGCGCGGAACATAGTCCATTCGGACTCAATGTCCCCCACCTCCCCCAGGACGTGGTTGAAGCTTTGCCGGAGGTGGGAGTTGAAGCTTGTCCTGACAGGGGACTCTGCCAGACGTTCCCAGCAGACCCTCACAATATGTCTGGGTCTACCAGGCCTGACCGGCATCCTACCCCGCCAACAAAGCCAACTCACCACCAGGTTGTGATCGGTTGACAGCTCCGCCCCTCTCTTCACCCGAGTGTCCAAGACATGTGGCCGCAAGTCAGACGACACGACCACAAAGTCGATCATCGAACTGCTGCCTAGGGTGTCCTGGTGCCAGGTGCACATATGGACAGCCTTATGCCTGAATATGGTGTTCGTTATGGACAATCCGTGATGAGCACAGAAGTCCAATAACAAAACACCGCTCTGGTTCAGATCGGGAGGGGCCGTTCGTCCCAATCACACCCTTCCAGGTCTCACTGTCATTGCCCATGTGAGCATTGAAGTCCCCCAACAGAACGATGGAGTCCCCAGGAGGGATGTTCTCTAGCGCCCCCTCCAGAGACCTCAAAAAGGGCGGGTACTCCAAATTGCTGTTCGGCGCATAAGCGCAAACAACAATAAGGATCCGTCCCCCCACACGAAGGCGGAGGGAGGCCACCCTCTCGTCCACTGCGGTGAACCCCAATGTACAGGCCCCGAGCCGGGGGGCAATAAGTATGCCCATACCTGCTCGTTGCCTCTCCCCGGTGGCAACTCCAGAGTAGAAGAGAGTCCAGCCCCTCTCAAGAAGACTGGTTCCAGAGTCCAAGCTGCGCGTCGAGGTGAGTCCAACTATATCTAGCCGGAACTTCTCAACCTCACGCACTAGCTCAGGCTCCTTCCCGGCCAGAGAGGTGACATTCCACGTCCCTAGAGCCAGCTTCTGCAGCTGAGGATCAGACCGCCAAGGCCCCTGTCTTCGGCCACCGCCCAGCTCACACTGCACCCGACCTCTTTGGCCCCTCCTACAGGTGGTGAGCCCATGGGAAGGGGGACCCACGTTGCTTCTTCGGGCTGTGCCCGGCCGGGCCCTATGGGTGCAGGCCCGACCACCAGGTGCTCGCCATCGGGCCCCACCTCCAGGCCTGGCTCCAGAGGGAGGCCCCGGTGACCCACGTCCGGGCGAGGGAAAACGTTTTCCAAGGTTTTTACTCATCATAAGAGGTCTTTTGAACAACTCTTTGTCTGTTCCCTCACCTAGGACCAGATTGCCATGGGTGACCCTGCCAGGGGTATGAAGCCCAAAACAACATAGCTCCCAGGATCATTGGGACACGCAAACCCCTCCACCACGATAAGGTGGTGGTTCAATTCAAAGAGGGGAATATCAAACTTTTAAACAGATAAAGCCTTTTCACAGCTTGGTACAGGTTTTTTTTTTTTTTTTTTAGTTTAACTTACTACAAGAAACATAGGAATTACAGATGTGCAGGGTATGGATGGCAGAGTTCAATCAAATGCAAAACATTGTTAGAATATAAACTAACATTAGCCACCTTAGGCGGCACGGTGGTGTAGTGGTTAGCACTGTCGCCTTGCACCTTCAGGGTCTGGGTTCCATTCAAGGCCTGGCTCGATTCCTGTCTCTGTGTGCATGGAGTTTGCATGTTCTCCCCGTGCTTGGTGGGTTTCCTCCGGGGACTCCAGTTTCCTCTCACAATCCAAAGACATGCAGGTTAGGCTAATTGGAGTTCCCAAATTGCCCGTAGTACTGTACGTGAGTGGGTGTGTGTATGTGTGTGTGTGCCCTGCGCTGGATCGGCACCCTGTCCAGGATGTACCCTGCCTCATTCCTCTAAATCTCCTGGGTTAGGCTCCAGGTCCCCGCGACTCTGAATACAGGATGAAGCGGTATAGGAGATGAGTGAGTAATTAGCCACCTTATTATTTTGGCTAGACTAAAGCTAAGCTACCTTGTGGAAACTGAGGTAAGTAGGCATGATCCAAACAACAGGCAGGATCCATTTGCCCATTTATGGATTAACTCACGGTTTAGATGGAGTCAGATCCTGCCAAGATGGTGCCGACCAGCTCCCAGAGTTGAGCTTCAAAGCCATGTTGTATTTATGAGGAAAGGAAGATTTTGTCATCTTCAGAACAGGGGAGTTCACACTTTGTTTATTTTATATATATATATATATATCATATGTACACGCTTCAATAAAATAAAAAAATAATAATGTATATTAATATAATATGAATAATATTATCATATATATCAATATATAACATGTAGCAGTAAAACATTTAGCATAAAAATATTTATACAAGTTTTTCTTTTCTTGAAGTGTGTAAAAAGTTTTGGCTGACTGTGTGTGTGTGTGTGTGTGTGTGTGTGTGTGTGTGTGTGTGTGTGTGTGTGTGTGATATTGTAGTTATGAGTTAGAGTTTTACTCTGTTGTAGTTTCATCAATGCTTCAACAATGCATTCTTTAAAATATTCACAGACTTTATCATGACCACCATTACAGAGCAAATTCAATATGAGGTTTAGTGCAGGTTTATAGCAACAGTAACTGTTACATAAACACAGTGCATCTGTGAAACGGCTCGGTTTCACAAACCTGGTGTGCACATGAGCAAAACTGAGTCATGACCTCACTCCCAATCCTCTCTAATTTAAATTCATATTCATAAATCCAAATATTATAGATCATACTCTCTGTCTCTCTCTCTCTCTCTCTCTCTCTCTCACACACACACACACACTCCCTGCTGTTCCTACATGTGACCCTTCCATTTACGTTATATACATGTATTTATGGAGTAGGCGATCTTCCACAGAGCAACCCACTTATTTTCATTATTTTACAAGTATTATATTTGCCAAAATGAATGGTTTAAGTAGCAAGAGCAACATCTGCATACCAAGTGTATCTGATTTAATCAGGGTATTTAACAAACATGTTATAGAATAAAAAAAAGCAGAATTAGATAAGAAAAATCTGAACAAAAATAAGTCGATGTGCGGAAAAGAAAGTATTTGTCTTTAATAAGGAAGCTGAAGGCGACAGTGCTGAGGGAAAAACTTCTTGAGATAGGAAAAGGAAGAAACCTTGAGAGGAACCAGACCCAACAGGGAACTCATCCTCATTTAAGTGATAACAGATAGTATGACCATAAATCCGTCCCAGCTATATCTGTGTGCTATGAGAGTAAAATTTTAATTTAACGGGAAAGGTGTTTAAATTAGTATAAAGTCTGCGTTCATTGTTGGAGACTAGTTTAAAAAAAACGTTCAGAGGAATCTCAGTCCTGAACAATTGACCAACTGTAGTCACAAATCATTACAGATGAACCCACCCAAGTCCCAGTGGGGGCCCATGCCCAGGCCTACAGTTGACCCTTGAATAGGACTGTAATATTCAGTTGGACTGCCGTTTGTTTTGCTAATGGCCTTGGCATCATTTTAATTTTCATTTAAAGTTTTTGCAATGTCACAAAATTTGTTGTCATGCAGAGCCGCATTAATTTACATGAGCAACCCCAGATCATAACACAGGCTTGTCCGGTAGGCACTAGGCATGATGGGCGCAACGCTTCAACTGCTTTACTTCTTACCCTGATTCCGTATTACTCTGGAACAGGGTAAATCTGGACTCATCAGACCACATGTCCCTTTTCCCACTGCTCCACAGTTCATTCTTTAAGCTCCCTAGCAGATTGAAACCATTTTTTCTGATTATCTGGTTCACAACTTCTTCCAAGTTTTAATAGTGTATGTTTTTGTTGGATTTGCAGTGGTTCTTGAAATTGAGCATGTTGAATTAGACGTGGCACAGTGGCATTGTACTTAGCACTGTGGCCTCACACCTCCAGGGTCGAGGGGTCGACTCCCACCTGAGTCTCCTTAGATAGGCTCCAGGCTCGCTGTGACCGTGGACAGGATAAGAGGTAGAGAGAATGAGCGAGTGTTACAGCTAAGGGTGGATAGTTGGGTGGTGGTGATTCTGGGCTGAGTGTGGATGTATAATGTGTTCCTCCTGACTGTCATTTTTAAAAGCTGGTCTGATACTCACCTCTCGCCATTTGTTCAGGATCAAACTCAGCTGCTTTGTCACAATGTCAGCAGCTAAAAGTGCGATACAAATACTATCAAATTAAACGTTTAACTCTTTTAATGTGTGAGTTTAAAGGAAGGGGTTTTGAAAGACATTTGAGCCAGATTCATGTTTCTCTTTTGTACGTCTAAAGCTTTGACCTGTTTCAAAACCCAGCCGCTTCTCCCAAATGTCTCTGCGAGCGCAACAGCAAAGGGTAACTGTCTGAAACGTAATGAATGCACGCTCACTCCTGTCTGGCTCCAGCGCTGACCGATCCATCAGCCGAATCACAGAGTAGAGGCGTGCGAACAAGAGCATGATGCAGCATTTAGTGCCGCTCTTTAAGCTTACTTGGTTTTCTAGAACAGCATGATCCTAAGCGCTAAGACTAAAGTGATGAGGATTTAGAGACTATTTTATGGTGAAGGATTACACTACGCATGTTGTAGTTCTAAGGCTGTTATTGCAGGTGAATGGGTGTGTATGAGAGCAAGAAAGGTAAATATTACAGCGATTTTAACTTTGCAGACGTCCCTCTAATGGGCAATGAGCTCAAAACATACATTAGTGTAACATGAGGAAACAAAATCAATATGAAAGCCTAGTAAAATCTGGCTAGGGGTGAAGAACGTAGACAGGATTCATTAACAGATTTTAAAAGGAGGAGACGAGCATCAAGTGACTAGAAGACAAACGCTGCACACTGCATGTCTAAAATGTTTAATGAAGATAGATTTACCCAAGGTAAAAATGCCACAGGTCAAGGCAGTCCATCATGAAGCCATTCAGAGAAGAGATCAGTTTCATAGCACATGGCTGCTGTTTCAGGATCGATATCATCAAAGCCTCAAATCGAGATCTGAAGAAAACAATAAACAGTTTGACGGTTGCCTTGTTGTGACTAGTTCACAGATACTCACATGTACAGTATACTCACAATCTAATTTTCATATGTTGTCCTAGGTCAGGTACATATCCAATAACTGGTCATGTGACTTGAGTGGGACTGGTCAAATTGGAATTTATGTGACTTTTTGCCTCTGCACGTGTATAGAGCATTGACATCATCAGTCAACACTTAAAAGGGCGCAAAGCAGCTAAAAGAAGGTTTCTGGCTTTCGACCTTCTTTTGGACCTTGACAAATACAGCCAACTTACTGGTTGCTGTCCTATAGGGCAAAACCCCAAGCGTGTTTTCGCTAAAATTGCACCCATTGTTAGGAATGAATGAGCAGTCGCATGAGTATGAAGTGTTTTAACCCAGAGGGCATGAACAAAGATTTATCTGTTTGAACATAATACAAAGAAATAATGACCAACATGGCTTGCAACGTGAATGTAACCTTAGGTTTAGACCAACTTCAAAACTGATACATAGAGAGAGAGAGAGAGAGAAAGAGAGCCAGAAGGGAGAGAAGAGCTTTCTCATAGCTCCAGCTGCAAGCCTTTCAGGTTTATACTTTTGCATGACAGCCCACACACTGTTAAGTGTTTTTGAGCAGAACCTTCTTGGTATGGTTCTTTAGGCAGGTGAGAGCACGGCGCACACTCACACACAGACTCAGGTCCGAGAGCGTCTGAGTCACACTGGAGTGCGTGGTTCAGTCGCACTGAGAAAGTCAATAAATTGCATAAAGGCAAGTCAACAGACATAGGTTGTTTAAGATTATTTTGATGCTTATGTTATGTCATACTGTATATGTGTTGTGCAGGAATGTGTGTATAAATGTCTGTTCATGTATTATCTTAATAATAATAATTTACATGCTTTCTTGTTCTGCCAGTGCTTGCTGGGTTTCCTTCGGATATGAAGGCATGAAGATTTGCCCGTAGTGTGTAAATGTTGATCAGTGGTTCACAGGAATAAATACAATGGTCACCATTGGTCTCGACAGTCTCGAGTTGTCGTACCGAGCTTCCTAGATAGATGGATGGATGGATGGATGGGTGGATGGATGGATGAATGGATGGATGGATGGATGGATGGGTGGATGGATGGATGTATGGATGTATGGATAGACATGCTTTCTCCATGTTTATCCTCATAATTTGTTTGTTTCTCTTAATATTCCTCTCCGTTTTTTTTAAATATCTTTCTGTCACTCAAACAACTCCTATTTCTACAGTAATATTCCCAACGCATTTGCTTTTCTTTTTTCCCTCCTATCCATCTCTTTCTTTCATTCCCTGAACAACAAGACCAACTCCACAGCTGTGCCTCCTCCAACTGAGCCTTACACACACTGATGTGCTGACCTGCAGTTATTTCTCTCACACACCCCACATGAGAAAACAAGCTGCCATCTGAACGCTGTTTTCTGGTTACAGCTTTAATTAAACAAATGTGCATTCAGATAATTAGAGCATCCAATTATTTTCCTCTAGCTTGCTGCGTAAAGGTGTATTCAGGATTCAGGGAGTCGACTTTTCTCCCTGCTGTGCTGACGAACAGCATTCGGCCTTCAACGAGGCACGTGTCTGCACGATCTCCTTCCGCTTCTTGATCTTCAAGAGATAAAGTGTCTTATATAAGACTATTACAGCTTTCTTTTCCCTCCCTTCTTTCTGTTTTTCGGTATCTGTCTCTCATCTGCAGGGAGACTGTGAGTGCAGGCACTCAGAAGCTCTGACGTGCTCAGTGCAATCGTCCTGAGAAGCAACAACTCCGAGTTACAAGACAAACCTCCAAGGACAGCAAGTGTCATGTTGTGTTTTGTGGTGCTGAAGAGGTTTTACACCGAGTTCCACATCGTCACTGATCCCTACAGTCTCTCTGTCACTGTCAAAGCATCTCTTCTCACTCATCGTCTATAACGCTTTATCCCGTATGCAGGGTTATGGGGTGCCGATCCATCATGGGAAACACGCACATACATACTGTACCCACACACTTATTCACACACACATGCAATTTAGGAATGGCAATTAGCCTAATATGCAGCTCTTTGGACCGTTGGAGGAAACCGGAGTACCCAGAGGAAACCCACCAAGCATAGGGAGAACATGTAAACTCCATGCAGATAACGGGAATCAAACCTGACCGGAAACCGAACCCGGACCCTGGAGGTGCACGGCGACAGTGCTACTGTACTGCTGCTAAGTCACCGTGCCACTGGCTTCCTTTTCTGTCACTGCCTAAAAAAATTCAAACTAATAAAAATTACAACAATCACAGGCGAAATCCTGTTCTCGATAAGTTAGAGCAGGTAAAGACTGACATTCTGTCACCAGACTGGCACTTCTTCTGTGTGAGAGAGTGTGAATATATCGGTAGAAGGATGCTGAGGTTGGAACTGCCAGGCAGGAGGTCTAGAGGAAGACCAAAGAGGAGATTTATGGATGCAGTGAGAGAGGACATGAAGTTAGTTGGTGTGATAGAAGAGGATGCAGAGGATAGGGTTAGATGGAGGCAGATGATTCGCTGTGGCGACCCCTGAAAGGGAACAGCCGAAAGACAAAGAAGAAGAAGATTAACATAACCTGTGTTTTGAAGCTGTAGCTATCAGATCTGCTCTTGTAGACTATAAATCAATAATATCAGTCAAAAAACAAGTAAAAATTCAACAGTACTGTGGTGTATTTTAATTTGATTTCAAGTTTCATAAAGTTTTTTTTTTTTTTTTTTTTGCTTTTTCTGGAATCACATGCATAGCTGGTTTCACAAATTAAAACAATTGTCCCGACAATGTTACATGATGACATGGATGTTACTCAAGTTCATATGAATGTGAAGCCTGGTGAGAGAATACGTTTGGTAATACTGACAGTGTTCACAATTGTTTTTTCGTGATTCACTGTCAGAAGCAGAAAATTCATTCCAGCACTCCATTAACACACACCTCAGGGGTACATGTGGCAAACCGACAGGTGGCATTGAAGGTTTCATAAATTGCAGTTTACTCACTTATCCTTATGTTTAAGGGTAAGGGTAGGGTGGAATTTTCCTTTAATTGTCTATTTATATTTCATTACCTTCTCCACAAACAAAAAGGTCCCGTTTTCTCCAGTTTAGATAATATCAGTCCTACACAGCTCTATTATAGGAGATTACAGGAGAACAGTTGTAATTGGAACAGTCTGATCAGGATAACGTCATGCAGCTGAGTAAAGCATCTATATGTTTCTTATGTACACAACTGGCCAGGGGTAGCTCAGTGGTTAAGGCATTGGACTATGTTTCGGAAGATCCCAGGTTCAAACCCCACAACCACCAAGTTGCCACTGTTGGGCCCTTGAGCAAGGCCCTTAACCCTCAACTGCTCAGATGTGTAATGAGATAAAAATGTAAGTCGCTCTGGATAAGAGCGTCTGCCAAATGCCTAAATGTAAACTGTAGCTGATTTCAACATTAAAAATTTTCACTAATTAAACTACTGTACAAAAACTTCTACAAAACTACAACATCCTACTTTGCAGCTCTCAGTGTTGTAAACGGTGACATCACACTCTTACCTAGAAGCAGTCCTACTCCTTGCTGAAAGTAAGAGTAGGATGCTTCAGAAATACCTTTTACAGTATGTCCTAATCTGTGGACATACAGGATGCACCCATCATGCACCCATCATGCATAGTGTCCACTGTACAAGCCTTTGGAGTCAGTGTTATGATGTGGGGTTGCTTCAGTTGCTCAGTTGTATTATTAGTCTCAACCTCTCGTTCCTAGCACTCCTTTACGGTATATCGTGAAATGGCGGTGTTTATGTGGAGGTGTTTATTGATGCTTTTGTTGGATGGAGGGGTTATAACTAAAGGGTTGAATGAATGCACTGAGTCACAGAGAAACCCTCATCAGAGCCTTCAAAGGAAGCTTTCAATTGTCTGAGCCTGGTCTGCTCAAATGCCATGTGCCCCAGGCATCTCAAAGCCTCCTTCATCCTCTGCCTCATCATCACAGATGAGACACGACTCGAAGCTTTCTGTCAAACTAGAGTGGCTCCTTAATTAATTTTTCAATAGGATTGTGTTTCCTCTCCTCTCCCTCTCTCTCTCACTCTATCACTCGCTCACTCTCTGTCTCTTCCCCCCCATTGCTCTCACTTGCACTCTTGATACACAATATATGCATGAAATATATCATAAAAATAGGGACTGAAGTCAATTTTTCTTGTCACTCCATCCAGTATATTAATTCATGACCACTGAATTTGTGTGCTAGTGCAAAGACTCTGGATAGTACCCAACCCATCTGGATTGTACCCAACCCGTCAGCATTAACCAGCAAATTACTCTTGCGTCGGGATGAAAATTGAGCCCTCACTGTTAACCATGGGAAAATATCTTACTGTCATAAAATTGATGGGGAGCTCCGTGGTTTCTTAGTGAGGCGTCTCTCTGGTCTTTACAATTTTCTGCTGCTTTGTAATTACAAGGCTTATTTTCAAGAGGACATGCTGTTTCTTGTCCAATTTTCGGCACTTTTTCACTGAGATCAGGCATAAACAAAGCAGCCTTTATGGATCTCATGCTTGTAGTGCAATGAGGGAAGGAGAGATAATAGTGACTGAGGGAGAGAGGATGTGACAGAGTACAAGACAGGAACAAAAGAGAGGAAGGAAGAGGAGAAACAGGAGAATGAGACGGGGAAGATTTACTCGATAAGAGAGAATGAGGTGATAGCCATACTAGGGTTCTAGTGAGCCTGGCAGAGATCATGTACTGAGATACAGTATGTTTCCCATCATGCAATGCAGTCTGTCATCACAAAAAAAAAAAAACATTGAGATTTCTATTATAGCTGTGGACAGTCCTGGCTGATTAGCTAAAAATGAAATTGTCATATCAGTCCATTGAAATTTGAAAGAATTCTCCACCAGACTTATAATCCAAAAAGTGAACCGTAGCCTATTTTTTACAGCTGGTAGGCAGCCATTTGAAGGACTTTAATCTTCTCTGCATGGTGCTAAAAATGTTAACGTCTGCACCAGAGAGCATTCTGATAGGAAGTATCACAGCCTGGATTGGGAACAGCACCATGCAGGTGCAGGTGCAGGTGCGCTCTCCAGAGGGTGGTGTGATCATCTGTGTGCACCTGCAGCAAGCCATAGTGGATCAAGGCCAGGAGGACAGTGATAGATGTCAGCTAACCAAACAATAGACTTGTCTCTCTGTTGCCATCAGGGAAGTGTTTCCACTCCCTGAAGGCTTTGGGCTTCTCAGACAACACACACACACAACACCTGCTACATTACTGATAATTCACATTACTGATAATTGGCCCCAATTGTATAAACATTTACTTATTACATACAGTTGACAATCTAGCAAACTACCTCAGCCTGATATTCTACAATTCTTAATAAATTTGCACATAGAGGCGGGTGAAAACCTACTTTGTTACTATATTTTCCCATATCTGTCTTTTATGTGAGTAGTTTAATTAGAGATACGTTCCACTGTTACTCCACTACATCCTACAGGAAATTTTGTCTTCAATGCGTCATCTAGATATTTCCCGCTCCATCACATCCCATAGGTAGTCGATTGGATTGAGATCTGGTGTCTGTGGAGGCCATTTAAACCATGCTAAATTAGTAATGTACTAAGAGACCAAAAGTGTGCAAAAATCTTCCCACATCTTGACAAAACCACCAGCAGCCTGAACCATTAACACATGGCAGGATGGATCCATGCTTTCATGGTTTTTCTGACATCTGAATGTCACAGCAAAAATCAAAAAGAATCATCAGACTGAACAACATTTTTTCAAATCATCCAATTTTGATGAGGCCATGTGAATTGTAGTCTCAGTTTTCTGTTCTTACCTGTCAGATGCAGCAACCGGTGTGATCTTCTGCTTCTGTAGCTCATCTGCTTCAAAGTTCAACATCTTATGCTTTCAGAGGTACTGTACTATTTAGCATACCTCGGTTGTATCGAGAAGTTGTTTGAGTTACTACTGCCAGTCCAGGCCATGCTTCTCTGACCTTGGTCATCAAAAAGACACTTTCACCAAGAGAACTGCAGCTCACTGGATATTTACTCTTTTTCACACATTTTTTTGTTTGACATTCAAGGTCACTTAAATCACCCTTCTTCCCTATTGTGAGGTTCTGTGTAGTAAACTAAATATATCTACTGTATGTATATGTTCTACCCTGTCCAGGGTGTACTCCGCCTTGTGCCCTAAGCCTCCTGGGATAGGCTCCAGGCCCCCCGCAACCCTGAATAGCAGGATAAATCGGTATAGAAGATGAATGAATGTATATGTTCTATACAGTATGAACTTCATACAGCATATACTGTAGAGTACACAGCATACATATCTGTTGGAACTTAAAATCTTGTATGTACACATTTTTGTTTACAATTCCTTTTGATACACTTGCTGTCTATTAGCTAAAAGGACTTAATTTTATGAATTAATTATATGATTATATAATTATATGACATTAATTATACGATAACGTATGCATCTACTAACTTTCTCAGTTTTGAACCTTTCACGTAAAAGTCAAGTCAGTTCATTGCCTCCTGCTGCATTGTTATTTTGGTAATCTACCTCCTGCTTGAGCAAGATGAATATTGACAAAAAATGGAGTGCCTTATGGAGTGGCCAGTCACCTAATATCCTACAGGGAGTATGATGTTCAGACGGTTCATTAATCAAAAACAGTTCAGACTTAATTAACTTTCAGGCTTGTGGCTGAGCTGAAATCAGTTAAAGCCAAGAGGTTAGAGATCGAGGATTAGGTTCATGCTGACGGTGCATTTACTCTAAATGTTACTTGGGAATTTAATAAATCAATGTATCTTTTTCCATCTAAAAAATATTAGATAAACATATGAAAAGTTGGGATGGCACGGTGGCTTGATGTTTAGTACTTTCACCTTACACCTCGGGGTCTGTGTGCATGGAGTTTGCATGTTCTCCCCTTGCTTGGTGGGTTTCCTCAGCATACTCTGTTTTCCTCCCACAGTCCAAAGACATGCAGAGTAGGCTAACTGGCCTTCTCAAATTACCATATTGTGTGAATGAGCATGTGAGTGCGTTTGTCTCTGTTCAATGGATTGGCAACCTGTCCACTGTGTATCGTGCCTTGTGCCTTAAGTCTCCTGGGATAAGCTCTAGGCCCTCACAACCCCGAATACAGAATAAAAACAGTTCATTACAATAAATGAGTGAGAGTGATTTTCAACAGTTTTGAATTTTTTTTTAATGAGTTTGTTTATTACAATCTGTTTTTATTATTATAAGTCCAAATCTCCAGAAGTGTCCAGAACACCATTTTTTTATGCAGTTCTACAGCTCGGTCACATTAACAAAACAACAACAACAACAACACCAAAACACTGTAAAATTTATCACAGCAGGTTTGATGCACTTCTTAAAGACGAGGTGAATCAGAGTCCCGAGTTCCCTGGGAATTGCTTTCCCGCACCAATCCACCCATGGTAGAGCTCACTTGGAAGCAGGCCTACATGAGAAGGTAGCCTTCCTTGGCCCCAAAATGAATAGAAAGAAGAAGAACATTCAATTATTTGTCACAACTATTTTTTACAGCACAGTGAAATGTCTTCTTTGCATTTTGCAATTAGGAAACTGGGGTCAGAGCACTGGGTCAGCCTGCTTACAGAGCCCCAACTTGGCGATGCTGGGATTCGAACCCCCTGACCTTCCAATCAGTAACCCAGTAACCCATAGCCTTAACCGACTGAGCCACCACTGCCCCTATGCTGGCAGAGGAAGATCAGAAATAGTCCAATGTATGTGCTTTTCACAATTACTTTGCATTGATTAAATGACAGCAGGCACAGAACACTGTGGTCTTGCACATCCAGTGTCAAGCCTGGCCTTTAGGTCTGTATGCATGTTCTCCCTGTGCTTAGTGGGTTTCCTCCAGTTTTATCCCACAGTCCAAAGAGATGCAGATTAGGCTAATTGGCGTTCCCAAATTTCCCATAGTGTGTGACCGAGAGTGTCCTTGTGTACCCTGCCTCTTTCCCCGAGTTCCTTGGGATAGGTTCCAGACCCTGTACATGGTATGCGCTATAGAGAGTGAGCGAGTAAATATCTGCAGTGATTTGTGTGTTCAGTTTACTGCATCACAATACACACCTCTGTAAGGAGAATCCTCAGAACTGTGTATTCTCAAGAATGCTTTTTATGGCCCTAAGAGTCAGTGATATCTGAACCAAAAATAGAGGTCTTGACATGTCTAGAAAGGCAAGGATTTTCTCCTCCTATTCCATCCATGAATAAATTACATTATTCAGATTGGAAGCAGTAATTGCCGTGATGAATGTAATTATTTTAATTTGAATGTAATTAATATAATGCCAGGTTTTCATCAGCGATGTGTGTAATCAGACCGCATGTTAATGGCAAATCAATTACTGTGTAATTTGAGGCAATGCCAAGGGCTACACACATACCCACATACACACACACACACACATACACACACATACACACATACACATGCGTCCCTTCCTGTGTAATGAAAAGACGTGTAAGTGTAGCATCTTCTTCATCGACCTTTCATTAGCACGCAGTGGAGCTCCTCTACAGTCTCATTAACACACTCAGTACAACAGCATCACTCCCGAGAGCTCCCAAACACTGCAGGGTCTGTTGCTTTTATTGCAAAAATCACATTAAAGGGTTTATTGATTTTGCAGAATGAGTCACTAATAATAAGATTTATAATTACTGGCTTTTGATTTCTGTATCTTTACGAAGGAAAAACATTTAGGGTTGAATAGCCTATGAATATAAAAGCATTATTCAGATTAAAGAGATTCTGTGTTTAAATAGAATAGACATGAATAAAAGGTGCACTATTCACCTCACATGGACCCAAAACCAGTTTCGACCAGGCAGACCCTTTTGCCATTGGAGCAGAAATAACCCATGAGAGATTGGATAGATTGCAGCTGCTCTGCCCTTTCTTGGATAGCATTAACTGGCTTGCCTGGCAGGATAATTCTTGGCAGCACTGCGATGCTAACAAGATTTAGTGGGGCATTGTCAGGAGTGTTTGGAAAGGACACGGCTGTTCAGAGGATATGAGAATTCTTTACATGGCTCTTAAAATTGCAAATAAACATCAGCTGTCTTCTTGACAGCTTCTTCTCAGTTTCTTAGTATCGATTAGGTGAAATGTACAAAAGAATTTTAAAAGCATCAGGTTCCCAAAGAGCACCATGCAGATGCATCATCATCATCATCTTCATCATCATCATCATCAGGACATCAAGAAACAAGGCAACAGTAAAGGAGCTGCATAAACATCAGGCAAGTACTGATCAGTTCCTGGATTTAAACCATGATTTTGGTCATGACCAAAAGTTAGTGTCCCCTCTTTTAATTCTAAGTTTTTCTGTAGAAACATAATAAAAATCATCCTACCGTAGCATGTTTTAGTGAAGTTTGCACTTTTACTTTGGGCTTTGTGGATACCTGTAGTTACTGTCTGTTGTTTTTCTTCTTCTTTTTTTTTCTCGACATGTTATAAAAAGCAATTGTAATAAAGACTAAACCAAACTAAGGTTTTATGCACATAGTCTGCACATACAGTGGTGTGAAAAACTATTTGCCCCCTTCCTGATTTCTTATTCTTTTGCATGTTTGACACGCTTAAATGTTTCTGCTCATCAAAAACCGTTAACTATTAGTCAAAGATAACATAATTGAACACAAAATGCAGTTTTTAAATGAAGGTTTACGTTATTAAGGGAGAAAAAAACTCCAAATCTATTCAATTCAATTCAGTTTTATTTGTATAGCGCTTTTAACAATTGACATTGTCTCAAAACAGCTTTACACAATCAAAAGAATTATTTAAGTTTGTATGGAATGTGAATGTGTATGAATCAAAATGTTCAGATATTCCCTGGCGAGCAAGCCCGAGGGCGACAGTGGCAAGGAAAAACTCCCTGAGACGGTAATAGGAAGAAACCTTGAGAGGAACCAGACTCGACAGGGAACCCATCCTCATCTGGGTGAAACAGATAGCAGGAAATGATCTGCATTTATACAGTGTTAAGTGTTAGGTTCAGCTATAATAGTTGATGTTAATTGATGTTATAATAATTGATGTAAAATGGAGTCCAGTAGTTATTCGAGACTCAGATAGACTTGTAGAAAGTTCCAGTCCTGAACTATCGAATTGTCAAGTCCTCAGAGAAACAGCTGACAACACCAGTCGAGGCCAGAACCATCTTCTAAGTATAGAGAATCATCCCCAGACACCAGACGCATCCTAAAGAGACACACGGGGCATCCATGCGATGAGACCTCCAACCAGAAACCGGGCACCAGGATGGATCAGACAGGTCCGGAGGGCAGTGGGAGTCTGGATCACTGGCAGCTCAGGAACCACATGTGTAGCTCGACAGAGAGAGAGAGAGAAAGAGTGAAAGGGGGAGACAGGGGGAGAGAGGAAAGAGAAAGAGGGGGAGGAAGAGAAGAGGAGGAGAGATTGCAATTAGGTATGGTCACAGTCACAATGTCTAATGTGAATGTATATTTACTGTAGAGTGCAAGCAGGGACTCCGGCAGGACTAACTATGACAGCATAACTAAAAGGGAGAGCCAGAAGGAAACACAAACATGAGGGCTCCCTGAGATGTAAAGCAAACAATCACCTCACCGTCAACAAACCTGAGTGATCAAATGAGACTGAGGAAGACAGCATCTAAAACATACCAGTTCACCATAATACTCTACGTCCATGAGTCCCCCAGATCTGCTCCTTTACCTTATGGCAAATCTATTTATAAAAATGCTTGGCTAAATAAATAGGTTTTTAGCCTAGACTTAAACACTGAGACTGTGTCTGAGTCCCGAACACTATTTGGAAGACTATTCCATAATTTTGGGGCTTTGTAAGAAAAAGCTCTGCCCCCAGCTGTAGTTTTCATAATACGCGGTACTGATAAGCAGCCTGCATCCTTTGACCGAAGTAGGCGTGGCGGATCGTAAGACACTAGCAGTTCGCTCAGATACTGCGGCGCGAGACCATTTAATGCCTTATATGTCAAGAGTAGTATTTTAAAATCAATGCGAAATTTCACAGGGAGCCAATGCAGTGAAGATAGGATAGGGGTGATGTGCTCATATCTTCTGGTTCTAGTGAGGACTCTCGCTGCTGCATTTTGGACTAGCTGAAGCTTGTTTATGCACCTAACTGAACAACCAGACAGTAAGGCATTACAATAGTCCAACCTAGAAGTGATAAAAGCATGAACTAGTTTTTCTGCATCATTTAGCGACAATATATTTCTTATTTTGGCGATATTTCTAAGGTGAAAGAATGCTATCCTGGTGATATTATCTACATGAGCTTCAAATGAAAGGCTGGAATCTATAATCACGCCGAGGTCTTTTACTGTTGCACTTGACGGAACAGAAAGGCCATCTAAAGTTACGGTGTGATCTAAGATTTTACTTCTAGCTGTATGCGGTCCTATGACTAGAACTTCTGTCTTATCCGGATTAAGCAGAAGGAAGTTAATTAGCATCCAATTTCTTATGTCCTGAACACATTGCTCAACTTTAGTAAGATGGTTTTTCTCATCAGGTTTTGTTGAGACATATAACTGTGTGTCGTCAGCATAACAATGAAAACTAATACCATGCTTACGGATTATGTTGCCCAGAGGAAGCATGTAAAGGGAAAAAAGCAGTGGGCCTAAAACTGAACCCTGCGGAACGCCAAACTCCACTAGAGAACATGCAGAATAATCACCATTTAAGTCTACATACTGATAACGATCGGTCAAATAGGATCTGAGCCAGGAGAGGGTTGTACCCTTAATTCCTACTAAATTTTCTAATCTGTGAAGAAGAATAGCATGATCAATAGTGTCAAAAGCTGCACTGAGGTCGAGTAATACAAGCATAGTTACACAACCCTGATCAGAGGCCAATAGGAGGTCATTTACTACTTTAACGAGTGCTGTTTCTGTGCTGTGATGAGGCCTAAATCCTGACTGATACAGTTCATGTATGCCATTTCTATGTAGATATGAGCATAGCTGCTCCGCTACTATCTTTTCCAGAATCTTAGAGATAAAGGGGAGGTTTGATATTGGCCTGTAATTGGACAGCTGACAGGGGTCGAGGTCAGGTTTCTTAATTATTGGTTTAATAACTGCTACTTTAAAAGATTTTGGAACATAACCAATGCTGAGTGAGGAATTAATTATTCTCAACATCGGTTCTGTTATTACTGGTGCTATCTGTTTAAGAAAATGTGTCGGTATAGGATCTAATATACAGGTTGATGAATTTGCAGAAGAGATGAGTGAAATTAGTTCATTCTCTTCAAGAGGAGTAAAGTATTCTAGGTTTGAATCTGACATGGCTAGGTTAACATCAGTATCAATTACATTGTTTGGTTTCAAAGCCTCAATTTTATGCCTGATATTTACAATTTTATTATTAAAAAAGTTCATGAAGTCCTCACTATTGCATGATGTTGTTGTGGAGATTTCTGTAGTGGTCTTATTTCTGGTTAATTTGGCTACGGTATTAAATAAAAATCTAGGATTATTTTTATTTTCGTCTATAAGAGTGGAGAGATACGTTGATCTAGCTACACTAAGAGCTTTCCTATAGTTCAGGATGCTCTCTTTCCATGCTATTTGAAATACCAACAATTTAGTTTGACGCCATTTACGCTCTAATTTCCGAGCAGTCTGTTTTAAAGTGCGCGTGTGATCGTTATACCAGGGAGCGAGTTTCTTATCTCTAATAATTTTTCTTTTAGCTGGAGCTACATTATCTAAGGTACAACGAAGTGTCGACTCTAAATATTCAGTCGCCTGATCAAGTTCTGTGGGGTCAGACGGTGGCCTAATCGAAGTTGGTAACTCTGGGAGATTACTGATAAAACTCTGTGTGGTAGTTGATGTGAATGTACGTTTAATACGGTAGCGCGGTACTGTGCGTACATTATCACTGTGAGACACTTGAATGGAGACAAGATAGTGATCTGAGATAATTTCAGACAGTGGAATTGTGAACACATTTCTTATAGTTAATCCGAAGAATATTACTAAATCTAAAGTGTGACCTGCTTTATGAGTGGGTCCTACTACACACTGATTTACACCTACGGAGTCCAGTATGGATATAAATGCTGTTCTCAGAGGGTCTTCTGGATTCTCAAAATGAATGTTAAAATCTCCAGCAATTAACACTTTGTCTACAGAAATGACCAGGTCTGAGATGAAATCTGCAAATTCACTAAGAAATTCAGAATACAGCCCTGGAGGTCTGTAAATTATAATTAGTGGAATCGACTGAGCTGATTTAATATACTTAAATACACTTATGTTACTATAGAGAATTTCAAATGAGTTAAATTTGTGTCTGTGTTTTTGTACGATAGACAGGTTATCATTATGAATAACTGCGACGCCTCCTCCTCTACCAGTTAACCGAGGCTGGTGTATGTAGCTGTATCCAGGAGGACTAGCTTCATTTAGAGCTACATACTCATCCTGTTTAACCCATGTTTCAGTTAAACAGAGTATATCAAACGCCTGATCTGTGATAATTTCATTAACAATAACTGCCTTTGCAAATCTACATGGCCCTGTGTGAAAAAGTGATTGCCGGCCTTGTTAAAAAATAACTTAACTGTGGTTTATCACACCTGATTTCAATTTCTGTAGTCACCCCCAGGCCTGATTACTGCCACACCTGTTTCAATCAAGAAATCACTTAAATAGGAGCTACCTGACACAGAGAAGTAGACCAAAAGCACCTCAAAAGCTAGACATCATGCCAAGATCCAAAGAAATTCAGGAACAAATGAGAAGAAAAGTAATTGAGATCTATCACTCTGGTAAAGGTTATAAAGCCATTTCTAAAGCTTTGGGACTCCAGTGAACCACAGTGAGAGCCATTATCCACAAATGGCAAAAACATGGAACAGTGGTGAACCTTCCCAGGAGTGGCCGGCAACCAAAATCACCCCAAGAGCGCAGAGACAACTCATCCGAGAGGCCACAAAAGACCCCAGGACAACATCCAGAGAACTGCAGGCCTCACTTGCCTCAATTAAGGTCAGTGTTCACGACTCCACCATAAGAAAGAGACTGGGCAAAAACGGCCTGCATGGCAGATTTCCAAGACGCAAACCACTTTTAACCAAAAAGAACATTAAGGCTTGTCTCAATTTTGCTAAAAAACATCTCAATGATTGCCAAGACTTTTGAGGAAATACCTTGTGGACCGACGAGACAAAAGTTGAACTTTTTGGAAGGTGCGTGTCCCGTTACATCTGGCGTAAAAGTAACAGCACTTCAGAAAAAGAAGATCATACCAACAGTAAAATATGGTGGTGGTAGTGTGATGGTCTGGGGTTGTTTTGCTGCTTCAGGACCTGGAAGGCTTGCTGTGATAGATGGAACCATGAATTCTACTGTCTACCAAAAAATCATGAAGGAGAATGTCCGGCCATCTGTTCGTCAACTCAAGCTGAAGCGATCTTGGGTGCTGCAGCAGGACAATGACCCAAAACACACCAGCAAATCCACCTCTGAATGGCTGAAGAAAAACAAAATGAAGACTTTGGAGTGGCCTAGTCAAAGTCCTGACCTGAATCCTATTGAGATGTTGTGGCATGACCTTAAAAAGGCGGTTCATGCTAGAAAACCCTCACATAAAGCTGAATTACAACAATTCTGCAAAGATGAGTGGGCCAAAATTCCTCCAGAGCGCTGTAAAAGACTCGTTGCAAGTTATCGCAAACGCTTGATTGCAGTTATTGCTGCTAAGGGTGGCCCAACCAGTTATTAGGTTCAGGGGTCAATTACTTTTTCACACAGGGCCATGTAGGTTTGGATTTTTTTTCTCCCTAAATAATGAAACCCCTCATTTAAAAACTGCATTTTGTGTTTACTTGTGTTATCTTTGACTAATAGTTAAATGTATTTGATGATCAGAAACATTTTGTGTGACAAACATGCAAAGAATATTCATAGATTTGTAAATAAGCTGTCACATATCAGGTTTAATGAAAACCAGGTTTATTAATATGCTAATTTTCCCCCTCTCTTTCAGAACATGCAATCCGCAATGATTCTATATTATAACCGCTGGTATTACAGTATATACATGCTCATGAGTTTAAGAGCCTCGCCCAGCATCCAAGGGCCCAGCAGTGGCGACTGCTGGGCAGCGGATGGGTTTGAAGCCATGACCCTCTGATTTACAACCCAGACCCAACCGCCGGAGACACCACAGCTTTTTTTATTAACATGTTCAATGCGCAATGAATTTACATTGCTCATTTACAGTATTCATTAGTATTCATTAGTATTCATGCAAGTTCTTCATCTTTTCAGCCAAAATGTCATTAAGACCATTCTCCACTCTAATTTGATAAATAAATAAATAAATAAATGAATGAATGAATGAATGAAAAATGATGGTTTTGCAATCAATTCTACAGGAAACTTGGTCAAGTCTGCGTGAAATAAACAATCGATACCTCACTGCCTGGATGGGAATGCGGCAGGTATCGCTTTCATCCATGTACACAAACATAGCTCGGTGTTTAATGCTTAAAATAATACCTGAAACAGTCTGAAGGCTGTTCTGCTTTATTTAGCGTTCACTCCGCGGACAATCAGAAACAGGAAGCTAAACAGCCAGAGAGATGCTGAACAAGAGAGAACATCAAACATAGATCAATAACAGTCACAATCACTCACTTCGTGAACACCGAGACGTGACAGGACTCTTATTCAGAGCATTAGCAGCTTTTTTTCTCTCAGGATTTCCAGAACTTTTTCATGACACCGTTTGCGTAAACACACAACATAGCGTTTAGTCCTTTCGGTATGATCTGTCCATGTTGTAGCAAAAACACTACTATTTTCACTGCTCATAATTCCAGTATGAGGAACTGATAGAGGAATTTCACTGAATATTAATTCCTCCTATGAAGAAATTATTAAACAGTGCACAGGTTTGTCTGCTCATGTTTTAAACCACAAAACAAGCGCTAGGTTTAAAACAAAATATTTTCCCTATTATTTTGGCACCAGGGCTGGTTTCAGTTGCTCGCTGATATCTGTCACTATACCACACACAGTTGGCATGCCTTCACTGTGAAACCCAACCTGCTCTATTCTCACACACACACACACACACACACACATGGAGACTGATTGATTAGTTTACAAAATATAATGAAATGCTGAAATTATTCCTAAAAACCTGCGAAAACAAGCTAATACAATCTGTTTCAGGACATGCTGCTATTGGAAAATAATCAATATGAGAAAGATGGTAATAACTTCACTCAATCAGGTCTTTTTTTTCTAAAAAAAAACCAAAAAACAAAAAACAGTTTGTTCCAGTTTGCTAATTTGATTGGTTGAGTGATATAGCATGGGTACTTAACTTTTCTATAAGTTGGTGCTATCATAAATGCCAAAGCAAGTCCAAAGCTGCAGCTCTTGGGGCATCTTCCTGAACCGCAGTGGACAGGATCGACCAAAAAACGGTCCAAGGAAGGACAACCAGGGAACTGAGAACAGGAAGTCATGAGCAGCCAAGGCTCACTGATGCGTGAGGAGCAATGGCTGGTAGAAAAAGTCATATCCAATAGCAGCAAGGGATACATATATTGAATATATCTAATATTTGTAATGTTTCTTATTAAGAGATATCACTCTCACTCATCTCTTTATCCTGTATAAAGGATCGAGGGTGCCAGCTCCCAAGAGACTTAGGGCTCAAGGCAGGTTACACCCTGGACATGGTGCCAATCCATCACAGGGCTATTTGGGAACACCAATTAACCTACCGTTCACGTCTTTGTACTGCGGAAAGAAACCGGTGTACCATGAGGAAACCCACCAAGAATGGGAAGAGCATATAGATTTCATGCACACAGAGCCAAGGGAATCAAACCCTCGACCCTGGGGCGCAAAGCGCAATGCTAACCACTGAGCCACTGTGGCAGCATCAATTTCTGGCCTCTCTCTCTCTGGCCTTTAGTGTCTTTGTGTGTCTGTGTGTGTGTGTGTTTGTGTGTGTGTGTGTGTGTGTGAACCAAATTATGCGCACGCACACATACAGTACAACGCACACACTCTGAAGCACAAGAGAGAGAAACACAGACACAATGCACACACATAACACACACACAATAAAGAAGAGAGAGAGAGAGAGAGAGGGAGAGAGTGTGACCGTGACCCGACGCGATGTCAAATTACGCGCGCGTACACACATAAGCTCACACAGGATGAAACAGAGAGGCTGAGTGAGAAAATGGATTTTTAACATCTAATGAGATTTTCTTTTGCTTTACATGTGTGTTATAAGAAACAGAAAACAAGAAGCGCATGCGTGATACATGATACTCGGTACTCGTAAACCAAGACAATGCTCGTTTTTCAAGTCAAAATGTATTTAAAATCTTTGCTCATCTTGTGGAACACTCACAAACCGCGTTACTCATAATCCGAGGTTCCACTGTATACAAATATTATTTTTATTTAGTTTTATTTTATATATATATATATATATATATATATATATATATATATATATATATATATATATATATATATATATATATATTTTTTTTTTTTATAAATTCAAGTCTGAAAATTGCTTAATCTGTCAGCAAACTAATGTATTTCAAGATATACATCACGTTCCAAATTATTATGCAAATTGGATGTAAGTGTCATAAACATTAAATGTTTAGTTTTTAAATTAAACACATGGATGGTGTTGTGTTGCAGTGGGCCCTGGCATACATGAAGACAAGTTTTTGTTTACTGATGAGTGTAGTGCAACCCTGGATGGGTTTTTTTTACTTCTTTACAACCTATAAAATGTTTTAACTCTGTTGTGCATAATAATTTGGAACAGTGCATTTTCAGTTTTTTTTTTTTTAAATAAATATTGTTATCATTAATTAAAATTCAAATTATTCCCTAATAGTTGATGACTTGAAAATTATACTGACTGTTATCTGCATTTACTAATTATGAAAATCTGAGAAAGATATCATTTGCGTAATAATTTGGAACGCAGTGTAAATTGATCAGTTTCTGCTCTCTTAATAAGATATGGATTGTTCTTCTGAGTAGAAGTGTGAATAAAACAAGTAGTGCAACTTCTACCATCCAAAAGTCGCTTTTAACTTTTCCGACAACAGCATGTCCTTACGTGTTTTATTCTCTGGCCTGTCTCTCGTTTTCTTTTTCTCTCTCTTGGTGTTAATTAGATAAAAAGCAGCTTGTCTTGTTACCAAGAAACTGTAAAAGTGTAAACTCCTATGTGTTGAAAATGTTGGAGAACTTAAAGTTACTTAAAGCTTATCCCTGACTGTGATTTACCAATGAACTGACAATGAAGACTCCCTCAATCGATGTTAAATATGCACCTTTTTACTGAAAACACCTGAGTATGATTTATACATTATTAACTGCTATATGAGGTCACATTTAAACAAAAAATCAGTTTGCATAGAGATTGATTATTGCAAACAATATACTGTTAATACTATTGATTAATTTGCAAACAAGTCATTAATTAATTAATTCATTGTGCATTGATTGATTGTTTTATATAAGTTACTGACCAGGTTCGATTCCTGCTTCTATTTGCATAGAGTTTGGAAGAATGTGCTTACTGGTTTTCCTCCGGGTACTCCAGTTTCCTACCAAAGTCCAAATACATGCAGGTTAGGCTAACTGGAATTCCCAAATTGCTCGTAGTGTGTCAATGAGTGTGTGAGTGTGTGCCCTACAATGAATTGCCCTACAATGAATTGCCACCCTGTCCTGTGCTGGGTGTAACCCCCCCCCCCGCCCATATACATATACCACCCCACCCCTTCCACAGTGGACCCTTTATACAGGATGAAGAGGTATCGCCAATGAATGAGTGAGTAAGTAAGTGATTGTATCCAATCATTTACACATCAAAAGAGAATAAATGGATCTTCTCAGACAATTCACACTACATGTTTAATGAAAATTACAGGCAGCTCTGATTGTGAAAGGCTTAAACAGCTCTGTTTTACATTACATGAACACTTTCATGTTTCACAAAATGTCACTTTCTGTTTGCTTAAAAAAGTGGAATTGGTCTTGCGATGTTTTTTTCTCCAAGCAGTTACCGCTGAGAAAATATGAACTTTTTATGAGTAGATTAAATACTGATTAAAAAACAAATTGCGCAGCATTTCAGCATTTTTTTCTCTAATGTGTAACTGTGCTCGCATTTTCTATTGCACAAGTATATATTCTTGTCTAGTTAATTCCTATAACAGCAGCGCTATAATAAAAGGTTTATATTAACGTGTTCATTCTAATACCTTATTGTTTTTATAGTAACCATTTACACATGCTGATCTACCGTGGAGTCCAAAACCATTAGGACGACATAGTGTATGCCATGTATTATAGTATTATAGTTGTCCCTGCACACAAAACAGAAGATTTCACTAATTACTGTAGTTTGAGCATACCTGGCTAAATAGTTGATGGCTGAAACAAATATTTTGACTAACATGTAGCAGGACTTTCATTTTTTAAATCTGTGTGTTTCCCAAATTAATGGCTAAAATTTAAGTGAATTGTTAATTCCTGTGGCAATTATCTGTACATAATCTTCAGGCAG
Organism: Channallabes apus; assembly: GCA_030522415.1. Lineage (NCBI taxonomy): Eukaryota > Metazoa > Chordata > Actinopteri > Siluriformes > Clariidae > Channallabes > Channallabes apus. Next base: position 44,521,722 of record CM060110.1, on the reverse strand, counting down.
CGATCATGCAGGCATGAATTGAGTGAATGACACCAGCGTAATGCAGACGACTTTTTGACTCTATGTCCAGCCAGATACAACAGGCTTTGAGGTATATAGGACTATATAGGACTATACTAAATATTGATCGTTGTACAGCAATTTCATTGAATGAAATAATCAGCTGACTTCATTTTATTTCCGCATAACGTTGCAAAGTCTAGACTTGAGCAACTGAAGCAGCCCCAGATCATAACACTGCGTCCAGAGGCTTGTACAGGCTTGTACATGACGGGTGCATCGCTTCATGCGCTTCCCTTCTTACTCTGACACGCCCATCACTCTGGAATAGAAATAGACTTCATCTGGACTCATCAGGTCACATGACCTTGTTTCATCCCTTCCCAGTCCAAACTGAAACCCTTTATTCTGATGAGTTTCAATAACAATTGGTTTTCTTATAAACACACAGCTGTTTAGTCCCAATCCTGTGAGTTCTCATTATGTTGTGCACATAGAGTATGGAGATGCTCTTGCTTTCACTATTAAATGTAGCTCTGGTTTATTCTGACGATTTTGTTTATAATTCAACTTCACCAACTATTTAAGTGATCTCTCACTTGATCATTTATGATTTCTCCTGCAAAGGTTGATGGTTCAGCAACTCCTTCCTTAGTTGAAAAAAATTGAATCTGTTCATGGAATGGCTGTTTATAACAGTGTAGATTTACTGTCCTCTGAAAATAACTCAACATACAGCCATTACTGCCAAAATAGCTAGCATGAAAGTACAGTAAGTACACGATATGTGATAACGGCTGTACATCTTTAACCATGCAAAGTCATGACGTATTCATCATGTTCATGTGTTTTCCAGTGGCCGAGTATGTCTCCAGACCTGTGTGTCTAACATCCAGCAGCTCTGTGATGTCATTATGGAGGAGTGGAAGAGGATCACAGGAACAACGTGTGCAGCTCTGGTGAATTTCAGGCCTAGAAGGATTAAGGATGTGCTGGATAACGATGTTAACTGGATAACGATGATAACTCACGCAAAATATTGACACTTTGTACACAGTTTTGACATGTTCACTTAGTGTGTACTCATTTTCATTGCCAGTTGTTTAGCCTAAAAATATGGCTGCATGTTGAGTTATTGTTAGAGGACAGTAAATCTACAGTATACTAAATCTAGTATATAGTATTCCATCAACAGTTAATCTGTACTGATATACAAGCTGCCCATTGACTAATCTAATGTGTATCCAATTTTAATTTCTACAGTATGGTCCCTTGAGAACATAGAATAAAGTGGTTGCTGAAATGTGAGGGGTGTACTCACTTTTGTGAGATTCTGTCTTTCATGGAAGTTCTACAACAATAGGTGTAACTATACGTACACTCACATAAAGGATTATTAGGAACCTGTTCAATTTCTCATTAATGCAATTATCTAATCAACCAATCACATGGCAGTTGCTTCAATGCATTTAGGGGTGTGGTCCTGGTCAAGACAATCTACTGGGAAAGAAAGGTGATTTAAGCAATTTTGAGCGTGGCATGGTTGTTGGTGCCAGACGGGCCGGTCTGAGTATTTCACAATCTGCTCAGTTACTGGGATTTTCACATACAACCATTTCTAGGGTTTACAAAGAATGGTGTGAAAAGGGAAAAACATCCAGTATGTGGCAGTCCTGTGGACGAAAAACCTTGTTGATGCTAGAGATCAGAGGACAATGTGCCGACTGTTTCAAGCTGATAGAAGAGCAACTTTGACTGAAACAACCACTCGTTACAACCGAGGTATGCAGCAAAGCATTTGTGAAGCCACAACATGCACAACCTTGAGGCTGATGGACTACAACAGCAGAAGACCCCACCGGGTACCACTCATCTCCACTACTAATAGGAAAAAGAAGCTACAATTTGCACGAGCTCACCAAAATTGGACAGTTGAAGACTGGAAAAATGTTGCCTGGTCTGATGAGTCTCGATTTCTGTTGAGACATTCAAATGGTAGAGTCAGAATTTGGCGTAAACAGAATGAGAACATGGATCCATCAAGCCTTGTTACCACTGTGCAGGATGGTGGTGGTGGTGGTGTAATGGTGTGGGGGATGTTTTCTTGGCACACTTTAGGCCCCTTAGTGCCAATTGGGCATTGTTTAAATGTGATGGACTACCTGAGCATTGTTTCTGATCATGTCCATCCCTTTATGACCACCATGTACCCATCCTCTGATGGCTACTTCCAGCATGTCACAAAGCTCGAATCATTTCAAATTGGTTTCTTGAACATGACAATGAGTTCACTGTACTAAAATGGCCCCCACAGTCACCAGATCTCAACCCAATAGAGCATCTTTGGGATGTGGTGGAACGGGAGCTTCGTGCCCTGGATGTGCATCCCACAAATCTCCATCAACTGCAAGATGCTGTCCTATCAATATGGGCCAACATTTCTAAAGAATGCTTTCAGCACCTTGTTGAATCACGTAGAATTAAGGCAATTCTGAAAGCAAAAGGGGGTCAAACACCGTATTAGTATGATGTTCCTAATAATACTTTAGGTGAGCATAAATTAAATAAAATAAATAAATAAAGTAGTTACTACTTTATTTATAAATAAAGTAAAGTAGTTCTAAATGAAATAAAGTAGTTACTATTGGGTATGTGATCCATGTGATCACGAATTCACCAGCATCTCTCATACGCATTTCCTGTATGCTACTTAGCTTTTTGAAATAAGAGATATGCATTTTAAATGTAATGGTTCCAACCCTATAAACATATACTGTAAAACAATTACACATTATACGTCATTTAATTGATTTTCTTTTGTCAAATTGCTGACAATTAAAAGCAGTTTTATAGGACAGTACTAACCTTGGGATGGTAATAGTAATGCAGCTTCATCACAATGCCTTGCCATACAGTGTCTTACTTTCCTATAGAGCCATATAAAGTGTTTTATTCTTGGATATTTATTGCGTATTGCTCATGCTCATAAGTGTACTGGGTGTACTCATAAGAACTCTCTTAGTTCACTCCAAAAACACTGAAAATGAATCCTGGAAAAAAAAGCCTGTTTTTTTTTTTTTTTTTTTTTTTTAACTACAACCCACTTCCCAGGTAGCCTCTGAACACTTGCTAGCTTTGAAGCAGTTTCTGTGAGACTGTGGACTCTTTCAGTAAACAGAATATCAGAAAAGATCATATTGATACTGTAAAAATCCCCCGGCCATGTGTAGTGTTTTCCTGATTAATAATTCATTGTGAAAATCTGACGATCTTTTGTGTACAGATTCAGTTGCCTGCTGTGCCTCTGTAACCCTACAGACCTTGTTACACATGATGCGATTCTGATTGAAAGAAAAGTTACAAGGAAACTAACAAACTTCATTCATTCATTCATTTTCTATACTGCTTAATCCTGTGTTCAGGGTCGCGGGGGACCTGGAGCCTATCCTAGGAGACTTCGGGCACTAGGCGGGGTACACCCTGGACAGGGTGCCAATCCATCGCAGGGCACACACACATACACACACTCACACACCCAATCACACACTATGGGCAATTTTTTTTAGGAACGCCAATTAGCCTAACCTGCATATCTTTGGACTGTGGGAGGAAAGCGGAGTACCCGGAGGAAACCCACCAAACACGGGGAGAACATGCAAACTCCATGCACACAGAGACGGGAATCGAGCCTGGCCGGGGAATCGAACTCAGACCCTGGAGGTGCAAGGCGACAACCACTACACCACCGTCGCCACTAACAAACTTACTTTTTTTTAATACTGCTTGACTATATAAGCCATGCTTAAGTTCAGCTACAGTATATGGAATGTGTGATGATTTTATCCTAGTTATTAGCAATTAGTGGTTTACAGTACCATCTAGGCCACCGACATACCCGAGTAATGTCCTGCTGCATTTTTTCCATTATTGGTTCCACTCCCATGGCCTTTCCCACTTCTTCATTTGTGACGTGGTATAACTGTGTAGGCGGTGTCCACCGGAGAATCCACATCTTCATGACATGAAGGGCTTGGGCTTGTTTATGCTTGATGGTGGTCGGCCAGCATTTGGATCCATATAGGTCAACTGGGTGCACAACTGATAGTATTCTATCCTGGTTCAGGTTCTGATTTACATGTTGTGTTATATTTCCCATGTTATTTTCCAAAATATGAACATAATATGAATCTTTGCTAATAAAGCAATTAACAAGAAAGATGTTGCACAGTACCACATGAGCAACCTTCTGCATCCAATGTACTGTACATCCATCTTTTATTTCTCATCCCAAAAGCTTCCAAAACCATCTGCTGTGACAATCTTTTGATCACGTGCACAATCCTGATGCACATTTCTAGCCTGCTGTGATCAAGACAAACTTGAAGAGACAAGTCGTGACAGTAGGCAGTGTGTCATGTTCAGTTAAAGTCAAAGTTATCACTTGTTCTCTATTTAGAATATGTGTGTGAGAACGATAAAGGAAGACATGGTGTTTGTTTATGTGTGGTGGGCAAAAGGAAATGTTATTTCCAATCAATTGTTTATTTACCTATAAAAGGTTTAGGGTTGCCACGAGGTGTTAAAGTCCTTAAGAGTCCTTCAAGCTTTACCGAACATCTCATTTTGACTCATTTTGAAGAATTCAGATGAATTATACTTATTAGGTAATTTTTCTTCAAAGGGCACTTGTGGCTCAGTGGTAGGTGTTTCGCCTGTCATGCGGAAGGCCCGGGTTCGATCCCCAGCCAGTGGCCAAACCCCAGCCACTGGATGCAGTCCTGGTCCCTAGCCCGGATACAATGGGAGGGTTGTATCAGGAAGGGCATCCGGCGTAAAAACTGTGCCAAGTTGTAGTGCGGACTGGATAGTCCGCTGTGGCGACCCCTTGTCGGGAGCAGCCGAAAGACCAACAAGAACAGGTCATTTTTCTTCAAATGATGGAAAACTGAGCTCCTAACTCCAGGCTTCTTAGAAACTCAAACTTGCCAGAAGGTGTGCTACCCAAAGCAGAAATGCTTGTTTGTGTATATGTGTGTGCATTTGTGTGAGAGTCTTTGTTTCTCTGTCTGTTTATGGTGTCGAGTGATGGAGTTGTGTCTCATTCCTACTTGAAGTACATTGTTCCTGAAACTGGCTCATCACACCCCTGACCAGGATAAAGCACTGAGTGAAAGTGAAAGTGTATACATATCTTTAATAGAAAGCTGGGAAACAGTGAAATCAGATCCCGTTTTGTCCCTGGTTTCCATGCACGTTGCCAAACAGACATTCTTGTAGGATGAACAAACAGAGGTTCATGTGCTTTTCAGAACTCCTGACGCTGCAGAAAGCAAACAGAAAACTCTCAATCTCCCAATTCTGCCATTGTCGTTTCATTAGCTTTAATGGGTACAAATATGCTTTTTCATCAACTGAAAGAGCTCAGAGAGGCAATACTCATTTTTTATTTCTGTTCACAGTGTCTCTTTAAACTGATAAGAAATATTTCTGTTTGTAAGACAAAGCAAAGCTTTGTTGTTCTCTTGCAAATAAGTGTATACTCACTCTAAATCCAAGTCACGTTTCTGTTTTATTCCTGTTTCATTACTTCAGTCAGGTAACCACAGGCTTCAAGGCTCATCATTTCTCTCTGTTGGAAACCTCCATGTTTTAGTCTTCTTGTTGTAAGTGATTACAGAAGTTTACTTTTCGAAAGCATCAGTGCTTGATAAAGTGTCAAAGTAAAGTTTGGTGTGTGGAGATGAGGTTAAATGCTGCTAGAATCAGACAAGACGACAAGCTCGCAACTCATGCATTATTCCCAGCGAAGTCCTTTCACTCCGTGGGGGAGCATCTGACACTTCAGAATAATTACAAGATAACATTTCATTTTTGTTTTATTAATTGTGACAATGCCTGTGTGTACTTGGCAAGTCCATTATGCTTACTGGCGTTTCTTGCATAGTTTTTGGTCTTGTCTCTCCCATGTTTCATCATTTGATGGTTTTGACCTTTTTTATTAGCTCTTGAGTAGGTTGTAAATTTACACCAATCATCCATAACATTAACACAATATACCTTTTAAACATTAACATTGATTATTGGCCATATACTGTACCAGTACACTGGGGACAGAATCATTCCTACTGTATGTGTCTGGTCTGATTCCAGAGAAAAGCCAATGCAACAAAAAACATCTTGATAGAAAGTCACCAGAAAATTCAGTGCACTGCAGCCCACCTCGCATGGGTCCCAGCAGGCAAAGAGCCCAGGATTGCCAACCCGGCCTCCAAATTCCTAAGACAGGAGCAACCATGGGATGCAATGGACAAACAAGTCCATTCCACAGATGCCCCACCCTGAAAATTTGATCTGCCTCTAATGCCATGGCACCAGACACTACAGCACACCTCCAGAAGTATTGTGGATTCATGCCTCATGGTGCCAGAGCTGCCCAGTGGCGAAAAGGAACCTCCACACTATGTGCCATAATGGTTATGACTGATTGGAGTACTCCTTCTGTTATTTGTATGTAAATTTATAACTACATGCCCTAGAATTTCTTAGATCCCTCAGCCCACCCACATGAAGAGAACCTCCACTTAATCCCTTACCTAAGCTCGTCTCTTCTTCTTCAGTGCTGTTGATGCCTTTTCCTTTATAAATGTAGACTAATCTAAGTCATCCCCCAGCCAGAAAGTCACTTTTTTTTTTTTACACATCTCTGCTTTAAAGAGTGTATCTACTGTAATCCCATGGAATTTAGCACTGAGTGGAGTGGAGTTCACCCTGAATGGGGTGCCAATTTATCACAGCACATACAGTAAGCACAAGCCCTCCCACGTGCAGTTATACACTGTGGGGAAAATAAGAGTGGAATCTGTAAGTTAGTCTGCATTTGCAATGGTGTAAGGTTGTAAAAGTTCAAACTGCAAACCGCAGTAATGAGATCTTGGTGGGTTTTTAATGCTGTCTCCATCCTCCAGCAGGATGTTGCAGAGGAACTTTCCCATCGTGTAATGGTTTGCTATTTCAGTAATGCCCTGGTGCTTAGACATGCAGCATTACTGGCAGTGCTTAAATCTCTAGTAGCTACTGTGGTCTGAATATGAACATGTGTAATTTGTGTATTAACTCCTTTAAAGCAGACATGACTTGTACCCAATTTCCAGGATTCTTGAAAACTTGAATCTAACAAGAATATACTTATAAGTAGGCTACTACTGAGTGTATATGTATAGACATATTACTACCACTACTACTACTACTACTACTACTACTACTACTACTACTACTAATAATAATAATAATATGAAAAAAAAGATTGTTTTGCATTATTGATCTGCTGATCAAACTGTTTAAATGCATGAGGGAGCTGAGCAAGCGAGCAAAACAAACACCACTCATTTTTAAATATTAAATCAAACATCACTGTAAGCCTTTTTTATTATTTTTTATTTAGTAAAATATTCTTTTTGATTGTTTTTGATCAACTCAACAAAACCAATCTACATCTTAAAAAACAAACAAACAAACAAACAAACAAAGCAGGACATCTTTCAAGCATCAGTGAAAACGTTACTAGTGTGTGAAATGTGTGACAATCTGACATTTTTAAGCCTGACATACCCACCTTACACACCACAGAGTAGGATATAAACCGTACCCGTGTCACAGAGCGGCATACAAACAGGTCTGATGTTTACAATTCCCAGATTAAAGGCGGGCCTATAAACATGGACTCTGAATACAACTCCCAGATCTTACAAAGTGTCCTACAAACAGGACTGTTGAATACAAAATTGGCCACCAAATACAACGCAGAGATTACAGGACAGCTTACAAACATAGCCATCAACTCCAAATTCAAGGCCTCCGAGTCACGCAGTGAAGTAAAGTGCTCGCCCAATCATCCGGAGATCGCTGGTTCGGTTCCCGGGTGATGCTGAAACCTCCCGCAGCCGGAGGTCTAGAGAGAGCTGATTGGCCGAGCTCTCTCAGAGGGGAGGGATGAGAGGTACTTGGTGCTCCCACATTAATCACGGCTCTACAGCCAATCAGGGGCGTCTGTGAGCTCGCGCATGCGGAAGGAGCGGATAGCACTGTCCTCCGAGTATGTTACTCTGTCCCTAATGGTGTGTGAGTGAGCAGTTCAAAAAGATGCGGTTGGAAACACGTGATAGTCTTCGGCCCTCCCGAATGAGTGGTAGTAGTAGCCTTAATGTGGGAGCCCCCTAGTGACGGGGAGGAATTGGACACGACTAAATTAGGGAGAAAATCTGGAAAAAATATATATATACTAATGGGCCTACAAACCTCCCTGTCGAATTTAAATGCCATATTGCATAGCGTTCAGTACACAAGGTAAAACATCCTCCCATCCTGCATGTCTGTAGAGAGGCACAAAACACATTACACATAGATTTCATGTTCATCTTCACCTTCATTCCGATCACACACCTGGACCCTTGGTTTCTGGTTCATACCTTTATCTTTTGCAGATGTACAGTACTATCCTCTGCACACTGCCTGACTTCTGCTTGTTTGTTGACCTTGACGCTGGTTATCATTCTGGAATAGTTTGTCTGGGGAATAGTAAAGAATTTGCAACTGTTCCATTCTCTGCTGCACTTGGGAGTATTTTGAAGTATTGTCGTTAACAATCCTGGCAAATTATGTTACGCCTGTTTGTTTAAAATACTATTTTGAGTAGTTTTCATCTCACACCTCAGTCAAATGTCAGCTCTGTGCACACAATTAAAATAAACACTGAGAATGACTATGATGCATCTGCAAGTATTTCACAAGTAATATAATTTTACCAAGGCTAAATTTTCCAAGTGTTTCTTATTCGACTGTAAATAAAAATTTCCTCCTGCCAACCTGATGTTAGTGTAATGCATGTGGATTATTATTATGATTATTATTATTATAATAATGGCAGCGCGGTGGTGTAGTGGTTAGCACTGTTGCCTTGCACCTCCAGGCTCCAGGTTCGATTCCCACCTTTGTGTGCATGGAGTTTGCATGTTCTCCCCGTGCTTGGTGGGTTTCCTCCGGGTACTCCGGTTTCCTCCCACAGTGCAAAGATTAGGCTAATTTCCAGTAGTGTGCGTGTGTGTGAGCGCCTTGTGATGGATTGGCACCCTATCCAGGATGTACTCTGCCTCATGCCAAGTCTTCTAGGCTCCAGGCCCCCGAGACCGTAAATACAGGTTAAAGCGGTATAGACAAGTGAGTGAATGAGTTAATAATAATAATTATTATTATTTATTAATTTCCAGCTGTTGTGTTCATGCATGGATGGCGTGTATCATTTACTAGTGTTTACACAAGCATATAAAAGGCCACAATCGTAAAAGATAAATGCATAAATATTTATTTGTAGACACTCAACACAGATAGTTGGATAGATAAAGAGAGAGAGAGAGAGAGAGACATATAGAGAGAGAAAGAGAGAAAGAGATCTTCACCACCTGGAGAAAGTCTTCCTGATTCACGCCGCTTCATTGGCAGTGTAAAAATAAGGCAAAGGGCATCAGATGACAGATCTGTACACATTTACATTCACTTGTTTTCCACTGTACGATCGTCTTCATACTGATGTTCAGCGAAACGAGCTGAGAACGAGGAGATCCGTCGTTCTGCTTGAGTTAACACACGGCATCTGAAACACTTCGACAGTACGTTTACTCGTAAAACACATCTGTGCACGACTACTTGTGCTCCTTATACACCTACTGTAAATATCTCTTACTATACTTATTTTACTCTATAGAATCATTTTATATATTACCTCCGTATACCATAAAGCTCTGTATCTCTTTACCTTTAGCTCTCATTCTTTAAAAAAAAAATACAATCAATAAGAAAATATTGTAATCTTTTCATACACAGCTGTTATGATACTGTAGCTGCGACTTACATAAGTTGGCGCCACAAAACAGTGAAATTTAGTTGTCAATGAACAAATCAAAAATAATAATAATAAAAAAAACCTGCAGGCTTATTACAGGGTTGTTACATTGTTTACAACATGGATTAATACATTGTTAAATTACTTTTTTTTTGTGAACACAACACCTTTGTTTGTTTTTGGTTTTAGATTACCAATTAAACAGATAAACCAAATAACATTTGCACAGAAGATGTAAGAGGTTACACACCAGTTAAAGAGAGTATTACATGGAAGTTTTTTTGTGACCATTTGGGATTTCTGCAACCGAATGTCCTGAATTTGAGTTTTGTGACATCAGGGGTGTCAAATGTTCAGACTGGCACAGACTGGCTCCTAATTCTAATTAAATGTGTTAATTTAAAATTAAAAGCTGATATAAAACATGCTCAATTGTTCCACTAGAGGTGAAGCAGAGCAATACTCTAGGCATTTACTTAGCCGATAACAAAATGTGCTAAAGAATTAACTCTTTATCTTTATGCTGAAAAATGATGCTGTGTCCATATCTCTTCCAAAATTAGCTTTTTAAGATTTCCCAGGAGTGGGAATGCGATCACAACTTTTACACCATTTTGTTGCTGATGATAATGCATTTGCAAACTATATGAAACAACCTTCCTACATAACGAGCACAATTTTGTGAAGATAAATGTTTTGAAATCTACTTTAGTTCCATGTTGTAACCATAGACTATTTAAAAAAAAAAAAGAACTGGACAAATTGTCTGTGACATCACACACAGGGTCGTGATACAGAAGCTCTAGTCATCACCATCTTGCCAGGGACTGACTCTGCTTAAACATTGGTTTATCCATAAATGAGGAAATGTGTGGAATGAACAGAGCCTGGCTGTTGTTCGCAACATGCCTACATAACTCAGTTACCACTCACAACCTGGCAAGCTTAGCTTTAGCTTAGGTTAAATGCTATGGTGGTTGTAATGTAATGTAATGTAATGTAATGTAATGTAACTCCATTATCCATTCCCTACTCACCATCCCGCTGTCAGCACCAAAATTTCTTGTAGTAAGTTATACTACAACAATTCCAAATAGTTGGTTATATAAAGTGATGCATAGCAGACAAAACACCTACAATGCAACTGTCATTCATATCAGCCATGCCCCTAATTATGCAGAATTGTAAGGCTTTATTTTAATTTTAATGGATTTGTTACATACAAATTACAGTTGTCAAGAAAAGTAACTCTGGCTACTGTAACTGAAACAGCTTTTTGAAACAAGGATGTAAACTTGTTTATTTAATTTTTGTTTGTTTCGATTTAGGTGGAGGTGGGTCTGCATCAAGGATCGGCTCTAAGCCCCTTTTTGTTTGCTCTGGTGATGGACAGGATGACAGATGTGGTACGACAGTAGTCTCCATGGACTATGATGTTTACAGATGACATTGTGCTTTGTAGCGAGAGCAGGGAACAGGTGGAGGAAAATTTGGAGAGGTGGAGATAGGCTCTGGAAAGTAGAGGAATGAAGTTTAGCCGTAGCAAGACGTAAAGAAGAAGTAAAGAAGGTGCAGGATTTTAAGTACTTAGGGTCAATGGTCCAGAGCAACGGAGAGTGTTCCAAGGAGGTGAAGAGGCTGGCTGGTACAGGGTGGAGAAAAGTGTCAGGTGTGTTGTGTGATAAAAGAGTATCAGCGAGAATGAAAGGAAAGGTGTACAGGACAGTGGTGAGACCAGCGATGCTCTACAGCTTAGAGACAGTGGCACTGAAGAAAAGACAGGAGGCAGATAGGTAGCAGAGCTGAAGATGTTGAGGTTCTCTTTGGGAGTGACAAGGATGGATAGGATCAAGAATGAGTTCATCAGAGGGACAACCCATGTTAGATGTTTTGGAGATAAAGTCAGTGAGGCCAGATTGAGGTGGTTTGGACATGTTCAGAGGAGAGATTGTGAAAATATCGGTAGAAGGATCCTGAGGTTGGAACTGCCAGTCAGGAGGTCTAGAGGAAGACCAAAGGTGAGATTTATGGATGAAATGAGAGAGGACATGAAGTTAGTTGGTGTGAGAGAAGAGGATGCAGAGGATAGGGTTAGATGAGGCAGATGATTCTCTGTGGCGACCCCTGAAAGGGAACAGCCGAAAGTCAAAGAAGAAGGTTGTTTCGATTTAGGAGCCATTCAAGGAATTGTGTGTTTTGGCACTTTTCACAACTGGAGGTTGTCCCTTGGTTGTAACCCAACAAAGAATATAAAAAGAGCAAATAATTTTAGCAATGTACGCAATGTACGCAATCCATGTATGTATATACTTAAACCTAATTGCTGGCTGATCTCATTTAATAGGTGCTGGAGTTCTTGATGTGCTTGGTCACATTTTTGTCCCAATCCACTTGACATTGGCCTGAGTTTGCTTTCATACTAGATATGACTGCGCCAGACTGTGCCCAAGTACTACTGCCCTGCTCCCCTCTCCAACCCCCCACACCCAAGTTGACCAGCTTCATACAGTATTAGTAATATTGTTCAATACCTAAATACACTTGTTTTTCTACATGCTCCAAGTCTACAAGGCAGATACACCTTGCTGGATTGCGATCAGACAGTAAACAAGTACAAGTACAAAGGAAGTTGACCTTCGGACTATGACTACTATTATTGATTGTATTTTTGGGGAAAACGACAAAAATGACCCTCTCCTCTGCTGAGTGCAGTCCAATGAACTCATTAGGTAATGTACTGTAGATGGAGTCACAGCAGTCCACTTCCATTTTTTGGAATGATTAGCTTTTACAGTTGATTTGAACCGTGGTTGAGCACACTTTACCATGTTCAAGACCTACTTTTCAAGTGGACTGGCATGGTGTGTAATCACCAGTTGCATACAATGAGTTTGACACCCCTATGTTACAAGATCATTTATGATCCAATGCAGGAAACTCTTATTTTGCAGCATAGCCAATTATCACACACACACACACACACACACACACACACACACACACACACACACACACACACACACACACACACACACGGGAAAACATAAAGCCATACTTATACAAATACATAGAAAAATATAAAATCCTCTGAATGCCCTTTTTACAAAAACTGAATATTATATTTACTGTTATTCTTTAAATTTTTTAGTTCTAAAGAGAGGGATGTTACTTTTATAATGGAAGAAACAGTTAAGAGAGATTCCGTATACTGTATGTAGAATTAGTCTGTTAATGGTTTTGAAATGAATTGAAGATAAAAGTCTAATTTATGATCAGAATGATTTGTTTCAGTCCTATTTGTGTTGTTTAAAGTATTAATGATTTAAAGCATTATGTTTCGCAGTTAGCATGGGTTAATAATACAAGGGGTGTTCAAGTTAAACCGGGACTTGAGATGAATTTTATAGCGAATGAAGGTATAAAACCACTTGGCATTTACAGAAGACTTCAAGCACAGTATGAGACTCTTAGTTGCAGGGAACATTTTAAAGAAGGCCACATGTCCCAGCCGAGATGGCTCGGAGCAAACTGCTGTCGTTCCTCTGAACATTCAGCAATCAGAACCCCCGATGTCGATGTACCTTGTCACCAAGTTGCTGAAGCGACGCATATGTCCATGGGAACTGTACACACAATCATTCGCCAACACCACTTGCATATTACAGGAACTTGTCTCGGAGGCCACATCCCCTGTACAGTCCTGACCGCACTCCAAGCCATTTCCGGATGTGTGGACTATTAAAGAGATTTGTGGGAGGCCAGCGTTTCAGACATGAAGCAGGCAGTCTGATCGTTCTAACTTGATGATTTCCAAGCACTAGTAAAACTCTAAGTGCATTAGCTTCGAGAAATAAAGGGACCTTTTACTCTCATAACTGTTTTCTGTTATTCTACACAATCAAAAATCCCGGTTTGACTTGGACGCTCATCATATACAGTATAAATGTGTTTAGCTTTTCATACACCCTCAGTTTTTGACAGTTTTGCAATTACAGTCAGGACAACAACAACAAAATATGTCATAGATTTATCAATACAGGTCTTCAAAGGGTTTGGAGTAGTTGAACATCAGGTAGTCCATGTAGTAGAAGTCATACGCCCTCTGCTTCTCTGAAGCATTGAGCTGTGTGAAGTACTGCCATGTGATCCGTGTGGAAGTCCTGGCAGCTTCAGGGTTCCTGTCCTTGAATGTGGGAAAAGTGAGGTTTTTTGGAGCTCCGGTCATGCGCAACAGGAAGTTGGCTTCCTCCTCCAAAGTCTCAAATTTGCCAATAAAATCATAGTCGAGCAAGCATGGGCTGCAGAGCTGACTCACAGGCTCCCAGTGTATGTCCATGCCCACAGGACGATGGACATCCAACAGGTAGCGGATGAACTCCTGGAAGGTGACGCCGCTTCCTGTCCTGAGTGCCGATTTAGATGCATTCACCCTGTACTTGGAGATAATAGGCTTCCCAAACACAGGATGGTAGTACGAGTTGGGGCTTTCAAACTTGTCCCTGAAGGCTGAGACCAGACGCTCCATTGGCTCCCTGACAAACAGCACCTTTGTGTAGGAGCGGAGGCGCTCGGCAATGGAGCGACGATCGAAGCTGTCCAATCTCTTTAAGTTGTTGCTGTAGTGAACAGCGTCATGTTTTATCTCTTGTGTGGAGGATGCAGCACCAGCAAGCACCATCAACACTCGCTTCCAATTGGAGCAGCCAGCTTTGGGCACCTCGCAGTAGAGCAGTTTGTGCCTGTCTTCTACATAGATACGAGACACATGGTGTGGTGTTATCGTTCGTGAGATGTTGCTCTTGTATTTGGCGCACACATCCTTGATTAGGCGACGACGAGCTCCCTGGATACGGGACAGTCGCATCCAGTTCTCAGATGTAGAATGTGATGATGAGGATGTTGATAAGGAGGAGGAGGAGGAGGAAAAGAAGGAGGAAGAATTAGACACAGGGCGGATCACTGTGCTGGTTTTGAGGAGTTTCCGGTGCCGTTTGGTGATCCTCTGAGAAGGTTGATTTGGTTTGTTCCACTCAAAGGCAGGAAACTGCACGGGTGAGATGGAGTTATCAGCCCTCGCTTCATCTGCTCTGTGCTGCCTGTTCGACAGAACTCCCGTAGGACCACTTTTACCATCACTGTCTTGCTGGGCACACAGTTCCTGCAGCACAGATAAGAAAACGCATGAAGAACAGAAGGTGTGCACCAAGTATCAGATCAGATTCCTTTCTTTGGTGTACAAAAACATATGAACACGCATATAAATGTGTTCACTTACCTCCCTCATGTGGCGTGTCATGCCGCTGAACTCGACCCCTGTAAGGAAGAGACAGAGAGAGACAAAAAAGGGTAGTTATTACTGTGCATGAGTTTATATTTCAAGGTTTAAAAACACATGAAGGTTCTAAAAATGT
This sequence comes from Channallabes apus, assembly GCA_030522415.1. Classification (NCBI taxonomy): domain Eukaryota; kingdom Metazoa; phylum Chordata; class Actinopteri; order Siluriformes; family Clariidae; genus Channallabes; species Channallabes apus. Next base: position 44,506,416 of record CM060110.1, on the reverse strand, counting down.
ATGCATGTGTTATGGACCAAAAGTCCATCATGTCTTGTCGGAACAATGCTTCACATCTCCATGGTTTTGTTCTATTAGCACTAGATCATTGGGTGTTGACTGATGGAGATGTGTTGAAGCTGATCAGGAGATCAAGAAAATGTAAGCTTGTAAGCACAAGGTCTAAAAGCCAATAAGAGAAAGAGTAAAGTACTTTGGTTTCTTTGCAAAATGTTCAGCACACTGGCACATGCCAAGCACACCTTCTTAATGGAAGGCACTGAAAAACCACAACCTTTCACAACGCTTCCTTTAAAACAAAAACAAACTCTAAATCTGGAGTTACATGTCCCGCACTGAGCATTCTACACTCTGAAGAAAACCAGCCTGATTCACGCTCACTCATTCACTCACACACTCACTCACTCACTCATTGTCAACGCATTATCCTGTGTACAGGGTCATGGGAGGCCTGGAATCTACCCCAGGAGACCTTAGGGCACAATTCAGGGTACACCCTGGATGGAGTGCCAATTTATTGCAGAGCACACACAGATACACACATTCAAACACTATGGGGAATTTGAGAATACCAATTATCCTAAACTGTATGTTTTAGACTGGGGAGGAAAACCTGAGTACCCTGAGTACCCAGAGGAAATCCACAAGGGGAAAACTCTAAGCCACCATGCCCCAGCCTGATTCTCCACCCTTTAATCATACAACCACTGGTTAACCACAGTTAAACTTTGAGTTCTTACCTCTCTCACATATGCTTTGCCTTAAAGATGCTCTCTCCTTTTCCCTGTCTTAACACCCCTCAGACTTGCCCTTGCTATCCATATTCACTTTCCTGCCATCTTTCTTCATTTTATTTTGAAGAGCATCAGTGTTTTTCAACCACATTCAATTCCCAATGTAAGACCTAGAAAAAAAATTATTCATTCTAGCTTTTTTGCCCGACTGTTGCTGTAGTCAGTTCCCAGAAGGCATTGGTGCATCAGAGCGTTGGATTTGTACACAGGAAGTCTGCCATGCTGCTACATCCATCCTGCTTCTGACGCATTTGACTTTTCAAACTATGCACACCGAGTTTGACTTCTACATTCTTTATTTGTTCACTGCTGATTGTCTCCTTCCAGTAGTTGCTGTCTTCCGACCTTCTGTGTTTTACCAAGTTTTTCAAGTTTTCCTGTCGTTGCGAATTGCTAAGCGGCCTGCCGTGTCAGGTTCTACGTTAAACGTATGCTTTGTGTAACGCCACACATCAACCTTCTTGGAGCTTGCATGTTCTCCCCGTGCTTGGTGGGTTTCCTCCGGGCACTCTGGTTTCCTCCCACAGTCCAAAGACATGCAGATTAGGCTAATTGGCGCTCCCAAATTGACCATAGTGTGTGAATGAGTGTGTGTGTGTGTGTGTGTGTGTGTGCTCTGCGATGGATTGGCACGCTGTCCAGGCTGTACCCTGCCTCGTGCCCTGAGTCTCCTGGGATAGGCTCCAGGTCCCCGCGACCCTAAAATACAGGATAAAGCGGTATAGAAGATGAATGAATGAATGAATTTCTGCGATCGTTCTGTTAGAGCGCTGCGGAACGAGACCCCGCCCACTTAACGAGCGTTTTCTCTAAGCAGCATCTCAAGCTACAGCATGATTACAGTAACAGATCTGACATGTTGCACCATATGCACAAAGAAAGAGGTATTTCAGCAGCGAGCGCGTGTGAGTAGTAATTATGTGACTCAGTGGCTCAGCATCCATCATTCACAATGAACCAAGAGAGGTGGAGAAAACACTCTCACACTCGCAGGTTTATTCAGAGGTCAGAGAGCATCGCTAGGATGATTGACAGTGCGGTGCAGCTGCTTTATTCAGTAGAGTGCGATGTGGTTATAACTCTGGTGTAAAAGCCCGGAATGATGTTTAAACCTCTTTAACGCAGATGGTGTAAATATATGAAAGCTGTCAGTCAGCATGTTTATTACGTCGACAGCAAAGGTGTGTACTGTATGCATGTGTGTTATTCCATAACAGCTCTCATTGCAGGTATAGGTGTAATGTTATTCGGTTCGGTCAGAAACACAAGCTAGAGCACTGTTCTTATTTAAGACCTGATGTACACACCTCGCTCTCATAACTCCGTATATTTGTGTTGCTGGAGGTGATGAATGAACACTATGCTTCATGGTGTAATACTGAACAAGGCAATAATCACTCATATAAATTCGCAAATCATTTGGTGGCCCTGCGCTAACAGATGGTACATGTAAGTGTTGAGAAGACCTCATTAAATAAAGAATAATGATTATTGTACTAAAGCAAAGCTGAATTCTCAGGATTAATTTTCTATACTAACAGCTCTTACAGGAGACCTATCTGACCATGAGAAAAACATGATAGGTGACAAATAATGCATTCGTTTGAATAAGGTTTTGCTTTGATAGGTGCAACGTATTCACATGGATTTGATGGATGATGGATGGCATAAATACTTTAGGCCTAATAAAACAGATGCTTTTTCTTTCTCCTGTTACAAAACGTGTATGAAGACTTTTAAAGAAGGTGACAGAATTCTGCTGTAAAATATATGAAATAAGGATCTTACATACAGTACTGTGCAAAAGTCTACCTGACTCCCCTCCTTTCTTTATTTTTCACTTCAAAAAGTTTCAGACCTTCTTGTATTTTGAGGAATGATACTCCAGGCTTCATGAAAGACATTTTGACTGACTTTCAGTCCAGTCCCTGCGTACCTGAGCAGTTTCAGAGAAATGATTTTGTTTGTCAAGACACACAAGTGACCTACTGTATGAATCATTCAAGCATAAAAATATCCAGGAAGAAACAAATGCAGATGCTGACAGATGTTCTGGCCGGTGATTAGTACTGTATACTGCTGATTCGGAATGCTAAATGGTTGGAATAGAAAAGAGGGGAAACAAGGTTGCTGCTGAGGTTGTTACAGGCTTTTAGGGCACAAGCACCATGACATCAGCATGATGGCTTATGACTATGATGTCAAACACACACACACACACACACACACATACTACACAAACACACACACATACGAAACATACATAACACTCTACACATCCTACTCACATGCTCATTAGATACATACAAACGCACACACACACACACAAACTACACATCCTACACAAACGATGGCATAGGTGCTTGGGCTTGCTGATTTTTTGTTGCAACTATATTTAAAATTTTTATATTTAGGCACTTTGCGGCCTGTCGCGGTAAAATATTTGTTCCCATTTCTTCAATAAGATCTACATCATAGAATTGAATCTAATATAATGAATCTAATATAATGAATACAGTACTGTATCTCATGGACATTCCAGAGCATTAACTGCAATACTAAAAGAAAAAAATAAACAACAACTCCGGACAATGCTGTTACAGGAAATTAAGAGCACATTCCACATCATTCCAGTCTGGGTTAAGTTCACTTGTGTGGTACTGTAGGCATTACACATTACAGTAATTTGTTCTTGAAATAAAGAGAATTGTCAAAAGATCCATGACATCAGTTTTAACCCCAAGGTGTATTTACATGGACATTAATATTCCATTGGCAATCACCTGCTCACTTAGAATAAAACTGCAACATGTGATGACTTTAACTGGAACAGTCTGACCCAATCAAATACAGTTTCAGTGGGAAGGTGTTTGTGAGGTAGACCTTAATCTGTTTATTAGGTACATATTAGCCGTGTAAGCACCTTACACTATATATATATACTATATATATATTTCATGGCAAATCTCTTGCAGTCAATTTTTGAACCTGTTTTAAACACATACACACATAGGGCACTGGTGGCTCAGTGGTAGGTGTTTCGCCTGCCATGCGGAAGGCCCGGGTTCGATTCCCAGCCAGTGGCCAAAACCCCAGGCACTGGATGCAGTGCCGGTCCCAAGGCCGGATAAAATGGGAGGGTTGCGTCAGGAAGGGCATCCGGCGTAAAAACTGTGCCATAAAAGTTGTAGTGCGGACTGGATACTCGGCTGTGGCGACCGCTTGTCGTGAGCAGCCGAAAGACCAACAACAACAACAACAACAAACACCTGATCTGGGATTAAGTATATTCTTTCTGTGCATGTTCACCCCGAGTAGAGGAGTGACGCGAGACGAGTTCCAGGAGGATAATTGAGCTGAACTACATGAGAACAAACGACTCCTGTTGGTGTTTACTGAAGAAAAGAAAAAGATAAAAATCAAACAACAACAATAATAATGATAATAATAATAATAATAATAATGTTATATTTCCCGGCAGATTAAATGCTTCACATTTTCACACATCAAAAGCGTTATATTCTGATTAAACACTCTGAGCATATAAACACACATCTTATCAGCTCAGCATCCATGTTAACATCTTTAATCAGAGGAATCTTTAATCAGAATGGTTTTAATAACATCGTCCATGTAAACACAGCTACTAGGTGTTAGAAAAAATAGTTTCCCTATAAAATGGATTTGCTCAGCTGCTGTAATCACCAGGAGCAGGTTTTTAGTTGTACAGTATGATGCTGAATAATATAAAAATCTTTCCCCTCGAGCCAGGGGTAATGCCATCACTTTTGGTATCGGGTGACATTTGAGGCACTGAGCAGCCTCCACTCTCCCACTGAAACGGCTCCTGAAGGACGGTGCTTTGTGCAGCCGGGACTCAAATGTCACGAGCGAAGAAACACAACCAGGCACTTTCACGTCAACACAAAAGGCTTTTCAAGCACTCGTAGCGAGGTGGTCCATGAACATGTTGAACTTGTGGCATAAATTAGTAGCAAGATATTTCATCATCCTGCATAAATCATGCTTTTAGTCGCTCTTTTCCCAGACCATGGATACAGAATCATACGCGGTAAAACACGCTAATACACACTGCTGCTTGTAACGGCACACTGGATAATTACAGCTTCAAACACACGGCGCTAAAAAGTTCTGAGACAGAAACAAAGTTAGACTCGCCGATTCGTGTTGGAAAAAAAAAAAGTCACACTTTAAAAACCCTGTGATGTTAAAAGCTTCAGTGATGATGAAGCGTGTTTAGGACTGAAATGTCCTCAAATGTTGTTTGTGATTTCCACTGTTATATATCATTTTCCTTTATATTCTTGCGTGCTGTTTATATCCTCTGATCCCTTTTTGTCTGAGTTTTAAAACAAATCGTTAGTTTACGCTGTGTTAGATTACAAAAAGCAAACCCGTGTGAAATAGCGACGGACTTAAAAAGCGTCATGTTTACACTTTTTTATTTGAAGAGAATTATTTTATTCAACAAACAGATGGCAAAGATTTCCATCGTTCATTTGCTGCAACCAGACCATATTCAAACAGGAAGCTAATGAGAAAAGCAGCATATTTTGGGGGGTATTTTTGGGGTTGTTTTATTTTGCAAAAAGTTTTTATGTGTCATTTAAATTGCGAGTGGATTTAATCCAAGCTTAATAAATACACAGCTCAAAAACATAAAAAAAAAAAAAAGTAGGTGTATAAATGCCAAAAAAACAGCAGGTGTTCAGGAATAAAAAAAAATATTTTTTTTTGGTTTATCTATAGTATATCTACTGTAAGAGCCATATCGTACTTGTTATGAATTTGTTGTTGTGTTTATTTTATCTTATTTTATTTGTTGTTATTTCATTTATTCTACCTTGTTCTAAGTAATGCATTAAGCATTAAGTTTGTTACATAAGCCATAAGCTTAAAATTTCTTAGTCATGCATCCATTTTGACAATCGTAAGTTGGTCTGTGATGTCATTCTACTATTACATGCATTTGTGTGACTGTCATATGATAGAGAGTTCAGTTTAGATGCGGAAGGCTACGGAAACACAAGCTTTTGACCGTCAGCTAACGAGAGCTCCCGGTAAGCTAAGAGTGTAATATACAGCAACTAGGTTGTTGTAACCGTAAGCTCCCGTAAGTGGATATATACAGCAAGAGTGTTGTTATATTCGTAAGCTAAGACTGTAATTTACAAGATACAGCAAACAGGTTGTTGTAAAAGTCAGAGATTTGCAAGATGCAGCAACTGATGTCTGTAATCACAGTGGATTTACTCAAGACGACTGTATGAAGTGTTGATTCTTTGATGCTGACAAAATAAACTACAAGAGACAAAGAGATCGGACTTCTGTCGTGTGAGTGAAACTTTAAGACATTAGCTACGCGTCAAAACTAGTGAAATAATATGACCGCATCTACATCTACAATACATGCATATACAGGGGCGGGAAAATGAATTAGGCAATATTTAATAGCCATAGAACTTGTAGTATCACTGGAGCACCACCCCATGGTGCAGCACCCCATTTTGCTCTTGCTATGCATGTGTGGTTAAACCAGCATTTCCATTTCAGGATGTCGGCTGGGACGACGCAGATCTCATGAATTGCCTCAAAGAAGCCCAGATCAATACATACTGTACATACAGATTTTTTATAGCTCAAACAACCCTGGCTTCTAAAATTAAAAAAATCCTGGATCTAAGCCATACTGAATCAGGTGGTAGTTAAAGAGTCGTTAAAAGATGCTTCATGTACAGATCCTAATATATGAGAAACACAGTGATGCTCATTATAACATAATCTAGAACTAAACGTAATTGCTATATCAGTTGGAGATGCAGGATGGTTATATCAGGGGATTTTGAGGTGCATAATCTGTGACTGAATGTAATAGAGCTCTGTTTTTTTTCCCCAGTCTTTAGTCATGTCGAATTCCCAGGACAGGTGAAGGCTATTACATTCTTCCTTTCGAGGCGAGCGAAACCCAGCCAGGTGCATCTTTTCAAACTGCTGCTCATGCAACATTAAGAGCTGGTGTAATACATTTGGAGAAAAGCACTACCCATCTACTTGCACTTTTTGAGGACATTCGAATACCCATGATTATCTTCTGTCACTGTGATTGATATGGGAGCTTAAGTGTGCCACCCTTACCTTCCTGAGAGCTTGGCCAATTTGGCTCTCCGTGGATAGCTGTGAGATCATCAGGGTCTGCAATCTTACAATCTCGGGATGATTCCTGTTGCACCACTCAGGACCAGGTGAGATCTTTCCATTAAATTGATGTATTATGAAATAAAAAAATTAGTGAGTTTTTTCATCAGTAGGTTGTTCATATATATATTTTTTTCTTTTTTATGTCTCTGAGTCATTCTGCATGATAAACCAGTGGTTGTTTTGGGATTTATAGATATATAGTAAAAAGATATTATACAGTACTGTATATAATGCACTCACTGCCCAACATATCAGGTACCCATTGCTAGTACCGAGTTTTGCCTTCAGATCTGCCTTAATTTCTCATGGTATAGATTCAACAAGGTGCTGGAAACATTCTCTAGATATATTTAAAAAATATAGTTGCGTCCATATTGACGTGAGAGCGTCACACACATCTATAATGTGAATCGCTCATCCTATGTAAATGTGCACTACTGGATTGAGATCTGCTGACTATGGAGGCCGTGTGAGTCCAGTGAAACCCACTCTCATATTCGTAAACCTAGTCTTTGTGACATGCCACATTATCCTGAAGTCATAAAGGGATTGACATGATTAGCAACAATACTCAGGTAGGCTGTGTAGTTTTCACCATGCTCAATGGCAAAGTGTGCCAAGAAAATCTCCCCACAGCAATATATCACCTCCAGCAGCCAGGATCCAGGCTTTCATGTAGTTTACACCAAATTCTGACCCTACCATCCGAGTGCCACAGCAGAAATTGAGACTCATCAGACCAGAAAAACATTTTTCTATTCTTCTATTGCCCAATTTTGGTGAGCCCATGTGAATTGTAGCCTCAGGTTCCTGCTCTAAGCTGACACCCAAGTGGTCTTCTGCTGCTGTAGCCCATCTGCTTCAAAGTTCAAAGTGTTGTGTGTACAGAGATGTTCTTCGGCATGCCTCGGTTGTATTAAGATGTTGTTTCAGTTCCTGTTGCCTTTCTATCAGCTTAAACCAGTCGAGTCATTCGCCTCTGAACTCTGGCATAGACAAGGCACTTTCTCCCGGAGAGCTGCCCTCACTGGATATTTTCTCTCTTTCAAAGCATGCTCTCCTAGAGATGGTTGTGTGTGAAAATCCCAGTAGATCAACAGTTCCAGAAATACTCAGACCAGCCCATCTACAGTAGAACCAAAAACCATCATTTTCTTCCCCATTCTGATGCTTGGTTTGAACTTTAGCAGATCTTGACCATATCAACATGTCTACATGTATTGAGTTGCTGTTATTGAGCAGCTGAAAAATGTATTCAATGTATATTCAATGCATAGAAAGATCATGACAGATGCATTACTAGAGAGAAGAAACACTACATTAAATTTGGAATTACAAGTAAAAATGTACTATTGGTCCATTGGTTTTAACTCCCACCTCAAACCCAATACACTTTTTGTGACACTGACTTGCAATAACAGAGCAATGAATGAATAAATGAATGAATAAATAAATAAATAAATAAAAGCTTTAGATGCATATATATGGAAATGAAGCACTGGTGTTTTATTACCTACTCATATTTAAACAACTCATGCTATTATGCACACAGCAACTGATATTCGCATCATGTTCACAGCTTTATTCATTGGCCTCTTTTATTTATGAAGAGTCGCAGCTCGCTGGTGAAATAAATGAATTGCGCCGCACTCATGGCGTTCGTTCGCTGCTCGCAATATTTCTACGTGGCAGAGAACTGAGACAAATCAGTGTCTCCCTAATGAAGAGAAAGAGTGAGCACTCATCACACTGTCAATATAACCAAATATATGAGTCCAACCAACACACATGCACACACAAACACACCCTCTCTGTCTCGCTGCCTCTTTTATAAAATGTCCACGGTGATATTTTACTGTTATTAAAATTTCTCGCAGCCCTCTCCACCTCTCCTCCACCTGCGGCTCTGTTTTAATCTCCTTAACATTTAATAACCGGAGAAGAGTTTATATCTATCTACGTGCCCGAGGAACCGTTTCTCTGTCTTGCTGCGTGGCATCTGCTGCTCCTGACACACATGAGAATGAAAGATGAGAGAACGCAGGTGGGGTTTTATTCCCACCTTGATTACCTTTGCCTATCAAACTGCAAAAACAAAAAGCAACGCATTAGCAAAACTTCCAGAATGCACAACAAGCTTAGGTTTGTTGAGCTCAATGTGCTCCGAATGGAGATCGTTCACACAATAAGTCCCACATACAGTAAGCCCAGACAATGAGGTCGCCGGGCATCCTTAGGCTGCTTTCAGCTTAAGTACAGTTGCTTTGTACTGTGGCAAAGCGAAACTGCCCCCACCGCTTCCATAGATTTCCAGCTTTCATATTTCTGGATATTCTGTTCTGTACCCAAGTGCGTTTACGCATCTACACTCTCCAATGCAGCAGGGGGCAGTATGCACCTATTTGTGTATTATCAAGCTTGGTACTCTAATCCATGCAAGACGAGGCCAGTCAGTGCCCAAATAAAAATTAAAATTGTGTCACAAAATAGGTTTTGTGGCATAAAACCTATGCCATAATAATACTAATAATAAATTCCGATTAAATGATCTGCTTTAGCGCCCCCTAATGGAAGCAGCTGAAACATCAGGAACAAAATAGGCAGCATATTCTGCTAACTCCCTAACGCATGCGACTGATCTAGAAAGTTTAACTCAAATTAATTATTTTGAAATTATTTTAAATGAATTAATTAATATGCAAATATTTTTTTTATACAAATTAATCATACGACCATGTTTAACACTAAAGACTTCTCATAATTGCAGCGTAGTTACAGTACCTGGCTGTTGCGTAGTTACCTAGTTACATTTAAAGCTTATAATAAGATGACTGAGGAAACTTCACCACATGTGCTGAACGACATGATTCATTATAAAAAGTTTCCAGATGGAAATTCGGATAAAGCTTTCGAGGAAAACTACTTTTACAAATATAAATATAAAACTTGACATTGATGACTCAGGTAGCTAAGGCTCTAGGTTTGTTGATTTTTGGATTTGAAGAAACTGGGTTCGAGCCCCGCTGTGAGTGGGTTGCCACACCCCGTACTAAACGGCCAGAGCAGGCAGTGCCGATACCCACTCACTCACTCACTCATCTTCTATATCATCTATATTATCCTGTATTCTAGATCACAGGGACCTGGAGCCTATCCCAGGAGGCTTTGCCTATCCCCTCGAGGCGGGGTACACGCTGGATAGTGTGCCAATACATCGCAGGGCACACACATACACACTCATTCACACACACTACGATCATTTGGGAACACCAGTTAGTCTAACCTGCATATCTTTGGACTGTGGGAGGAAACCGGAGTACCCAGAGGAAACCTACCAAGCACGGGGAGAACATACACACAGAGACAGGCATTGAGCCTGGCTGGGAATCAAACCCAGACCCTGGAGGTGCAAGGCGACAGTGCTAACCAGTAAACCACCGTGCCGCCCAGTCCCGATCCCATTCAAGAAATTTTAAGTTAACATTTGTTAAATGTTAACGTTTGAGATATAATCTGTTTCTCTAACCCGTTTGTCATGAATTTCTTTATTCCAATACTGCACGCTTATAATAAAATAATCTGTTATTAATCACATACTATGATTGCAATTATCTAGATGCAAATGTATTAATCGATTGCCAGCACTAATCCCCATAATCCCAAACTAAATTGTCATGTTTGTACAGGTTTGTAAAGTGGATTTGCACTTTGTCTTCAGCATAAACTCACTCCAGAAGGCGGCTCTGAGTTCCTAGCGCAGATACAGCATGCAGACATGCTACTGTATATTCACGCTAATGATCAAGCGTAACATGAGAACAACAAGTGCTTTGAATAAAGGTCAAATCAATCTGCTTTTTGGTAATGAGGTGTGTACATCATTAAGACACGTCCATCTCCGTGGATTATTCAAAGATCGGCTATTCCACATTAATCAATCATAATGATTACAGTACACAGGTCTGCACATTGTTTATGCTTGAAAATGCCAACCAAATATGGTTTGACAGTTTTTTTTAATAGAATATACTATTATCTTTCCATGAATCTTTCCTCAAAACATTTTGATCAAACTACATTAATTACTGCCAGAGTTTTAAATTGTTCAGATTATTGCTGATTGCTATCCAGCACATTGAGGACCAGAAAATGATTTAGAAAGCAATATTTTTTGTTGCTGTGGATTAATTTCCGCGTAGTGTCAGTAAACTATTAACCTAAAACGTCAGCGTGTAATTTGTAACCTCACACCTTCTGGCTCCTCAGCTGGACTTGACATTGATTGAGTTTTCACTGAGATACGATGGCATGAGGCTTCAGATTTACAGTATATCTGAAACAGTGCTGTCCTGCTCCTCCTACACGGTTAAATGATGAACTGTTTGTTGGTTCAATAAAAGCGTGCCATTACTTGTCAACTGGCCCTATGAGGGGAAGGTCAGACAAGTCAGTGTTTAATGACTGCAAAAAGTTTCTGTAGTGCACAGCGATCACAATGCTACACTACAAAAAACTTCACTCATTTTGCCTGCTAGAGCACTGGCTGGATGACAATTTGTACAGGAACTGATGATTATCTTGCTGTACATCATATCAAGCAATGTTCATTATTGAAAGGTTTCCTGGTCAACTCTCTTGTTAGCTAAATCGCTAGTTTGGATTTTTTTCTTAAATCATTATAGAGGTGCATATAAGTACAGTGCAATACATGACGATAGGTCTTGTTCATTATAAGATTCCCTGCTCTGCTCACTGACCGTATAGTTTGTTATTCAATATAATTAATTGGGGCCAAATTTGCAGCCCTCATTCCATGCAAAAATGCATTCCATGCAAAGTTCAGCTGAGACTCATATGAAGCTTCGGCAGCCCCACTGAGCTAATTCGAGTTTCTTTCTCCAGAATTGGTCATATAAAAAGGCAAAATTAGATTTGTACTAAATACAAAATAACTTTGAAAGAGAAGAACTCAAATTTGACTGAATGGGACTGCAGAAGCTGAACTTCTTTAACAAGGGTTGTGGGATTTGGCCCCAATTACATACAGTGGATACAGTGGTGATCCCAAGCCTGGAACGGTTGCATCAGGAAGGGCATCCAGAGTTAAACCTGTGCCAAGTTGTATACGGAGTTGATAGTCTGCTGTTGTGACCCCTCGACTAGAGGACAAACTGCATGATCTGTGTGCAGAGTCGAAAAACCTACAATGATTAAGACCTACAGTATGGTAATGTCTTCGAAACTATCCCATGTCCAAAGCTTAAATTAGATTCGAGTCACGTGATGATGGTTCTGTCCGAGGACGTGGTAAAGATTAAAGCACAGCTGTAGAACAAGTAAAGCGTATTCTGTGATGCTAACTCGTCAAGGATCGAGTTCATGTGTATGGTGTTATTTCATTCAAATCTCTGAACCTGTTATTCTAGCACAGTTCTCTGAGGACATTGGCATCGGTTTGTTTATTTGGCATCACCGCTGAAGCTGCTGTGAGAAACCACGCCACGTGCTTTGCCACATGACCCCCACTTGGTTCCATAATCCCGAACGACCAGGCTAAAAACACACATGGACATAGAGGATGGAGAAATTATGGAACGCACAGCGTTCATCAGCGCACAGTGTGTCATCCGCTGGGCTCGAACCTTACGCCATGCAGACTGCATCGCATCGAGGCCGTGAGTGGAAACCAGCAGAGTTCATTAAAAAATGAAAAGACAAAGACCAAGCAAGCAGATGGAGCGCAGCAGTGTGTCCACAGGTGTTCCTTCCTTCCTTTTTAAAAATTTGAACATTGTCTCCACTACCAGCTCTTGAAAAACTTTTTTTTCCCCTCTTCACTCGTTCCCTGTACTCAATCTTACCCTGCCATGATTTTAATTTCCTGTCTGCTGTCGTCTCCAAGAGGTAGCCGTTAGCAGGGTCGACCAACGTGACCTTGCGCACCTGTCCACTTTGCTACCTCTCCAGCATATCATGATCAGAGTTGTTGTCTTTGTGGAACACACTGAGATGTGTCCAGGAAGGTCAATTAGTGATGGTGTATGTTTTTAATGCAAGAATATGATAAGGCAATGGGAGGCTTGTGTGTCTCTCTTGAAGCCTGTAATACTGTATATATAAGGTCTCTGTGTTCTCTTTTTGCACTTTTTGAGGTTTCTGAGCATCACAAAATGTACAGTAAATCAGTTTTGCCATCAACATACAAATGATTGGCCTTCCTCAGCAGACAGGAACATCGATGCTACCAAAGCTTTTTTTAGAATTAGTTGTTTTTGATGAGGGCAGAGGTAAATGATTGAGCATGTTTTTAGCATGCAAAGTGCAATCTAAAGACGCAGTGATGCATCCGTTGTCTTTCATCGTTCAAAGTTTGTCAGAGACAAGGTTTGCATTCGAGACATATGCTATATCATTTTGCACTCCAACTCTTCATGTCTGCTTTCTGAAAGCACTGGATCATTCTGATCCCTGGTCTTTCCTTCTGTTATGCAAAGAGGGCTGCTATTTACTGCTGCTTTTGTTTTATTCATGACAGTTAAGTCTCAGTTCAGTCTATTGTACCAAGTGATGAGTGAGATGATGAGCCAGGCTGAGGAGAAAAGGCCTGATGAATAATACCGTACTTAGGAATTACTGTCAGAGTAAACTTCAGTGTGATTCAGAGATAAAGCTGGTTAAATAGGAATAAGAGAAAAAGATAAAGACGGATGCTGATGGGGGGGAAAAGGGATTCTTTCTGTCGGTTCTTTACTATCTTAGTACCTATTCTATTTAACATCTAATTGAAGATTTTTCTCAGTGATTTTTTATTTTTTTGCTAATTGCCCAGACTCACTTATTACTTTACAACAAAGTCACTAACATCTCATTATGAAAGTCTTCTACAGATAGATAACTCATGTCTGTCTTTTTTATATATATTTGTTTATATTTCACAAACAACGATCATCTCCTGAAACCAATCTTTGCTGTATACTGGATCTGCCAGTTTTGAACCTGTCCCTAATACCCCTATCTCACTTGTGTGGTTTGACTCACGGTGAGATGCGGTGTCGGGAACCGTGAGTTGGCGCGATTGCCCGCTGACGTTCCACAAAGTTCGCCAACTTCCGCGAGGCCCGCCAAAAAAAATTAAACATGTAAAATTTTTCGCGCGGAACGATGGAAACATACTCACAACACCAAAAACTCACGGTGAATCATAATGAACCGTATTTACGGCCACCGCGCGAAACCACTATATAGGTGAGATAGGGGTGTAAACACGCTCCATCAAAGCCTAAAGAGTTTCATCAAATTTTACACAGCATCTGCTTTTACATAGTTTACTTACTCTTCTTCATTGTTCAGTCGGTGAACACCATCAGCCACCTGCCTCCTCCTCTCTACTCCCAGCTCCCTATCCAATTTACTGTGTGACTAATTGATTATTCATTCTTCCACACCATGTGAGGTTAATATTATAGTTTCCTATTCGCAAGCATTCATGTGGAAACTCATTCAGCGGAGTCAGCCAGGAGTCATTTGGGAATGTGGAAAGGGTTTGAGAGCCGGTTATTGGTGATTGGTTGTGTTCCCTCTGTGACCTCATTTGTAACACGTGACTTGACCTAGGTTGATTTTCTTTCCTCGCGGTGGGAGAGAAACAAACAGATAGAGATATGACAAAAGATAGCCAGGGAGAATAAGTTTTCTTACATGATACAAATAGCAGTATGTGCGCACCTGCTGCTTCCTGCTGGATATCGATCTCTTTAAATTACACTGAAACAAAAGTCATGAACTTAAACTAATTGAGTGTTTGAGCAGTAGAGCGGAAAATTACTGCGTTACAAAGCCCATTGATTGTTCAATCTGGTCGAACTTTCAAGTAAAACACAAGAAAATCTCACTGCTCTCTCACTGAGGATTGTCTGTTCTGGATGTTTGCAATTACTTTCTTTTTGTTAAATAAGAAAGTATTCTTGGTTCAACTGAGAGGTGTAGCAGCGCCAGAAGGGCTGCGACAAAAGTGGTTTCAAAAGCGGAAGGCCAGGCACAGGAAGGCTTTGGCGAAATACTACAGCAAACTGTTTGGCACCTCAGACACGGGAGGCGAGACCTTGCGCGAGCTGTGCGAACAAGCAAACGCAAGAAAATTCTTGAGAAAAGAGCGAAGCACTTGAGAATTCAAACGGACGTGAGCTCACAAAGCTCTGCTGCTGCCCATCTCAGTGATTGGAGTTTCTACAATCATAACAGCACTAAGCTTAGAAACTTTTCTTGGCTTCCTCAGAGTGCTACTGATAGGCAGCTCAAGCCCCAGTTCCACCAAACTGCCACCAGTTTCATTAACCCCGTGTGCTCCAAAGGTCCTTATCTTAGCTGGCTGACCCAGTTGTGCTCTGACAGGGCTCCCTAGCCTCCTAACATGCTGGGGTATGCGAAGAAGAAAATGTAAGTAAAGTACAGTAACATACTGTACTGTATATGTGACAAATGGACCATCAAACTGGTGATGCTTATTATTCACTAATAAGGGAATCACAAAGAGAGGAAGTCATACTGGAGTGAAAAACGTAGGACTCAGCAGGTTCCATCCTGGTCTTCTTTTCTGTACATTTGTGAGGTCTGTACTATATGGTGGTATGCAAGTGTATTTTTCGTCTGAATTTGGGATATAATCGTGTGCTTAGCTTTCGATGTACTGTAGGAGGCACTGCAGAAGTACAGTAGGAGGCACCTGGGTCCTACTGTATGCTGCATAACCACAAGGTGTTGTGTTTGCAGTTTTTTTCCCCCATTAAGTCAACGTCAATGCAAGGGGTATCTTTTTTTCAATTCATGTTTATGGATTTTATAGAATAATATCAAAGGTTTATAGGAAACATCCCTGCTATAATTCTTCCAGGTAAATGCCTGCTTGTGTGTGATGCCTTGCAGTTGGACTGGCTTCCCTCACACACAGTGCATTCCATCCCCTCTGTGTTTCTGGTATCCCAGAAGCTCAGGATCCACCATTCATACAGTACATCCATATGGTCCAGAAGATAAGAGGCTTTGAGCAGATCTGCTGCTCCATGAATGGGTGTTCAAGTCAAACCTGGACTTTTGTACTGTATGTGCAGAATAACAGAACACAGTTAAACACTCCCTTTATTTCTCTATATGATCCCCTGCTACACTAATGCACTCATCCCAGAGTTTCAGTAGTGCTTGGACACCATCAAGGTAGAAAGTTTTCTCAGCCCTCGGACTGCCTGCTTCATGTCTGAAACGCTGGTCTCCCAGGAACTCCTTCAATAGCCCAGACATGTTGAAATAGCTTGGAGCGAGGTCAGGACTGTACGAGGGATGTGGCAGCATTATATTGTGCAAGTGGTGTTGGTGAATGATTGTGTGTAGAGTTCCCACAGACAGATACGTTTCTCCTCCCAGTTGGCGACAAGTTATTCATCAAGAATCAGGAGTTCGACTCGCTGAATGTTCATGACTGCAGTGGGTTACGAGCCGCCTCAGCCGGGATCGTCATTCCCAGATGTACTGTATGGCCTTCTTCAAAAACATTCGCATGATTCAAATGTTTTACTGTGGCTAAGAGTCTCATCACCGTACTGTGCTTGAAGTCTTCTGTAAATGTCAATCCCTTCTGTCACCTTCGAGTCCCAATTTGACTTGAACATCTGTCGTAAATTGAATAAGGATAAAACTGCAGTCTCGTAAATTTTATTACACCGTTAAATCCATGACAACTAGATATGAGACATTTAGCCTGAGTATAAGAGGTCATTAACTCCCTTTTGACCCCATGACTGGCTGCTAAATCAAATATAGATTATTCGACTCAGAGGTTATGAAAGTCAGCAAGTGTGTGTGTCGTTGTGTGTGTGTGTGTTGCCTGATGTGTCAGGATAATCTCAGAGCGAGGAACGGACACTTTATGTTTTTAGGGTCTTCACTCAGGTGTTCCCTTTCCCTGCATTTTGAAGGAAAGTGTTGGTCTCATTTCGTTTCTTTTTCTATCATATTTGTGCTCATCTTTTTTTTCTTCTTCAAAATCCCTTATCCAAAAGGCTCAGTGTTAAAAGCGTCAAAGAGCCATGGCAGAGCTCTAAAAGCAGGGGAGGCGCCATTTATTTGGAGGGGTTTGACTTTGACGGTGGGGAAATAAATGCTGTGTCAGGTACAGTATGATGCATGCAGTGTCATTATTTCTGGCTTGAGATACCAGAAGATTAAACTGAAAATCGCTTTTGAGTTTGACCTTGGAGAGCATGCAGGGTAATTGGATATCGCATCGTCTGTCTTTAATACACGTTATCAAACTGCTGTTTGGTTGGGCTGATGTTTCATAAACAGTGGTAATCAGATTTAATAAAAATGAAACCATTTGATAAAAACAGTTGTGCATGCATTTCTAAACGGAACATGGTTTATTATTAGATATGGGTGAAGCAGAATTTAAACAAACTTTTTTTTTTATGTCAACGTAATTTCTATCCTTAATTGTTTTTCAGACTTAAGCTAAGATTCATAAAATCCATTTCATACAGTATAAACAGCTGTGCATGCATCTCCAAATGAAGCACGCATCATCATGGTTTATTATTAGACATGGGTGATGCTGAACTTCAGCTTTAATGCGTGCTTTGAGAATCTGGTCGCAGCAGGGTCACATACTGTAAGAACGTTAACGTGTTGCTGCTGGAAGCCGTACAAGCTGAACCTTTGGAATGTTTGCTCTGCTTTTCCCTAATTACTAGTTCCTAAAAAGGCCGCTAATTACATCCTGTGACACTGTTAATACTGTTATTTGAATTTAATCCATTAATGGAAATTTATATACAGTATATAGTTAGCACTGTCGCCTTGCACCTCCTCCAGGGTCTGGGTTCGATTCCCCGGCCAGGCTCGATTCCCGTCTCTGTGTGCATGGAGTTTGCATGATCTCCCCGTGCTTGGTGGGTTTCCTTCGGGTACTCCACCATAATGAAACTGTCTCTCATGAAGGCCGTCCCAGGAGGACGAGACCAAAACCTACCTCTGCTGCAGACCAGAAGTTCATTTAGAGTTATCAGCCTGAAAAATTACCAATTAACAGCAGCTCAGATTAGAGGCGTTATGAAGTCTTTACAGAGCAGAAGTAGCAGAAACATCTCAATATCAACTGTTCAAAGGAGATTCATGCATTTTTTGGACGCCTTCAGCAAAACTTTACAATGTAGAAAGAAATAAAAATCAGGAACCATCATGGAGTTAGAAAGTGTTCAGAAACTTTTGAATGGTAGTGTATATATATACAAATCATTTATATGACTTCAATATATATATATATATATATATATATATAATAAAAGCAGCAAATCCATAGACGAGAAGTGTGTAGAAGCTTATAACATGGTCAGAAATCGGATGGTAGAAACACGTAAGCAGGTTCACACAGAAATCACAGAGAACATGAAGCTGGTGCTGAGTAAATGATTTAATGATGATTCAAATTACTTCCTTAAAAGCTGCATTTATTTTAGTTTCTTTAGTCCAATTCATATTTCATTAGTACTTCTGCTTATTTTGCACCTCATGACGTGGGTTATTAGCTCACATCTCTTTTTGCAACCCAAAACACATACAGTAGCATGTCTGATTCACTTCTTCCATCTTAATTGATTCAGAATCGAATGATTTTCTCACTGCATTCGAACAGATCTAAACCTATTAAGCTCATTTCGATTAGATCCTCTTAGACCAGCCTAGAGTTCATAACTCTATACACTGCTACACACTCAGGACTCCTTCCATTACACCTCTGTACTGTATGAGTACCGCGGGAGTCGACTTACTGTACGAATCAATTTACGAAGCTGTTTAAGCAACCAGTCAAGATGTCATCATTACAACACTGAAAATACACACAAAAGGAGGGTTAATACAGTAGGAGCCACTCATGCCACGAAAGGCAGATTTCCTCTGCCATTATGTACATTACGCATCCTGAGCTTCGGCAAAACAAAATGACACACACACACACTTTGAAATCTATCTGTAATTTTCCTACGGTCGGCTTTTAGCACTGTGTCACTGAAACAGGAGCTCTGACATACTGACATACAGAAATGCCATTCGACGTTACTCTCTCTCTCTCTCTCTCTCTCTCTCTCTCTCTGGAGGTCATGGACTCATTCTCATTCCCTTCTTTTTAAAGAAAAAAAAGATAAAGGTGAAGGGTAGCACAGGGGCTTTTGTATGCAGTAACAAAGCTCTGAGTCTTCGTCAACAAAAAAGCAGGACAGATTCAAGAGCAAGAACGAATCTCCATCATTTGATCCTCACTGAAAAATAAAATCCTGCTTTTTTCTTTCTTACTTTTAAAGAAGAGCCATACTGCATATTTAGACCTATAGAAAAGAGGTGGGATGAGAAAGATGAAAAGCATCATAAGATCAAAAACCGAGCACCTGAATGCTTGGATAAAAAAATAAAAAATGAAGAACTACATTTTATTACCCATTACTTACAAAATCTTTTTGTCACTAAGTAATGGCAAACTTTTTATGCTTATATTTTCGGATCTCTTAGCATTGCTTGGTCAACTGTATAGTGAATCCCTGTGTCTGAGGCCTTTGTACTGTCTCTAGCTGAATGTACAGAAGTGACTTTTACTGCTCATTGGACCGGCTCATTCTCCTATTATCATATGCCAAGTACATTATTTAAAAAGGATTCTTTCATGAAAGCACACTAGCAGCCTACAGTTTGAATGAAAAGATCTGTCTGTTACACCAGACTCTGCTCCTGTATTCATGATTCACACAGTTGAGATGTCCATAGTAGTAAAAGCTTTAATGGAGGGTAAATGATGGAGGTTACACCGTATTGTTCTGCCCTCATAAATCCTGTGTACTTTACGCTGCCTGGGCATTATCAGTGCACTGTTTACAGTAGGATGCTACTCAATATAGTGCATCAAAATGCTTCAATTTACTAGGAACAGCATCTTCAAATATTTAAATGAATAGTCTAAGTAAAAGCATTTCCAGAAGAGAACTCACCAGTTGAAGAGAACTCACCAGTTTGGGACTACAGTTGTTGTTGGTCTTTCGGCTGCCCACATCAAGGGGTCGCCACAGCGGAATATCCAGTCCGCACAACAACTTGGCACAGGTTTTATGCCGGATGCCCTCCCTGACGCAACCCTCCCAATTTATCCGGGCTTGGGACCGGCACTGCATCCAGTGGCTGGGGGTTTGGGCACTGGCTGGGAATCGAACCCGGGCCTTCCGCATGGCAGGTGAAACACCTACCACTGAGCCACCAGTGCCCTCAGTTTGGAACTACAGTAAGAAGCATAAAGATTGGACTGGAAAAATGTCATGTGGTCTGATAAGTCCAGTTTGAATAATGGGCGTGTCAGGGTAAAAAGGGAAGCGCATGAAGCGATGCACCCGTCATGCATAGTGTCCACTGTACAAGCCTCTGGAGACAGTGTTATGATCTGGGGTTGCTTCAGTTACTCAGGTCTAGTCTCAGCGACGTTATGGGTCAATAAAATGAAGTCAGCCGACCACCTGAATGTACTGAATGACCAGGTTATCACATCTATGGAGGTTTTCTTCTTCCCTGATGGCACGGCCATACACCAGGACTCCGATTGTGACAGAGTGGTTGGTTCAGGGAGCACGAGGAATCATTTTTACACACATGCATTCTGCAAATAAGATAAACGTTCCTTATGTAAACGTGTGAGCGTCAGACAGAGTGAGTAGGTCTGTGGGAGCTCAGCTGTATGCAGTCTAACACTTACATGAATTAAAAAAATCATTGCAGAATTTCAGCCAAAATATACAGAGTGATGAGAGGAATTTATGATTAAAGCTCAGTTGTCAGGTCAAGCAGAGCAAACAAACAGAAAAGCACTATTGCTGTTTCCCGCAATTCATAGCCAGGGTCTACCTGCATAAACAAAAACTCGATTTGCAGCAAACCTACGCAAAGTTAAGGTTACCAGACTCTAGGTCATAATCACCTGCATCTAATCAAAGATAAAAATCAAAAATCTTGTACTTACTGTCTGGTTGGAACACGCCTGCTGCTATTTTTTTTCACATTTTATCTTTTGATCAGTGTACCAACTTTTGCAGGAAACTCTACAGTATCTTCTCTGTGCGTTGACGACAGAAGCCCTCACTGTTGCCATGGATGCAGCAACATAGCATGAGTTGAAATAGGCTGTGTGCACTCAGGGGGCGAGCTGTCAGAGATCAACAACCTCAACAACAACAACAGCTCTCCACTATGCCTACCACATTGGCAAACAGTCTAAACGTCTCCAGCAGCAAGTGCCATCATTATTTAACTTCATTTACAGTGATCACCAGAGACTTCCCCTGCACAACCCAAGGTAATAAGCTTGACGTAAACCATCCTTAGTGTCAGGATCCATTGTTCCTGTGTCTGTTGTGGGTCTTCTTCGAAGAAACATCCTGACAAGATCTCATTGGTCATGGTGAAGCTTTTATTGTCCTTAAACCTCATGGAATAGTTTGGATGAGGTCGTATGGTCTTATGAGCATTTTGGGTCTCTTTTTCCATACCATTGTTGTTCATCTAAGTGCGCATTAGCAGCTCGTAGTGGTTGGAAAGAAACCATTCCTACTGCTGCTTTCCATTACGGACTCAGATGGGACGTTGTTATCTAGCTGACCTGTAGAGATGTAGTGTAATTCCACCTTTGGTGGCCTCATAGACTTAGCAATCCAGCTTAACCAGTTGTTAGTGCTGAAAAGAAAATTTGCTCTTAATGTCAAGGGCACCAATAAAACAGCCACCCCCCTCCCCCGTGTGGAGGTTATGTGTCCCATGTGTCCCCAGCTCAGGAGAGGCTTGTTCAGGTGTTAAGTGCAACACCAGTTAGATAATCCAGTGAGTTAGTGTGTTACAACCTATCTGTATCAGTTCATATATTATTATTGTTGTGTTGCATCATTTAGAGAGTCTGCTTATTATTTCAGCACTCTGCAGCAGCCGGGCCCCTGGGAACATCATATTGTATATCCTAACATAGCCCTCTGCTTCCAAATTGAGACACAACCTTGGAATGAATGCATAAGTCTTGGACAGCAGATCATTAAGGAGTAGACTCATCATTCATTGCAACAGCACAATGTCTCTAAACACAAGCACTGAGTTCTCTGTGCTCATCGTGTCATCTCCTGGCTATGCTATAATCCTGGGACCTGCAACTGGCAAGTACACATGCAGCAATATTTCGGAAAGGACAAAAAATCACAGAGCCATGTACTGTAGTGCTTACATTATTTTCCTAACGTGGCCAACAAACTTGCAAGCATCTTTCAATAAATCTGGATAGGTTTGATGAGCTGTAGAACCAAGACTGCAGCCATTCCCCTCCCTTACTCTTCACTTCAAGCATGATATCATCAGTAAAATAAAAGTGACATCAATAAGTCCTATATGAGTCATTGACATTTGTGTATTTTTTCCGGTATGGAATTTCACACATTGTCTCCTCAATGTGGGCAGGGTGACTGACTGAAGAGCATCAAAAAGTTTGCGAACTGGAAAACAGTACAAAGTGTACTAAATTCACACTTTAAAAAAGTTTAAAGGATTTCCTCCACAGGTCAACAACCAGGGCTGCTCAGTGACATTTGTGCAATGCTGCTGAGTTTTGTTTAAAAAAGAGAAAGAGAGAAAAAAACCACACATATTAAGTTTCCAGAGTCTTGTCAAACTCTCCAGATGGAGGTGGACATATTGTGAGTCGGTGTGTTTGCTGAAGCAGTGTGTCTCTTGAAGTCAGTGATTCAGAGCTCTCATGACTCAGATGGTGTGAATTAGAGGTGCAGTTTAGCTGTAAGTACTGGCCAAGATCTCACACTGAACCATGCTGCGCTTTCCCCTATTAATATTCAGTGACGGATATGGAGGCGATGAACGGATTTTAAAGGTTATGTCAACCTAAAATCACTTCGTTCCGACTGTAAACAGATTTGTACGGATTGATTGATGTGTTCTGGTAAGGCAATAACAATTTATCATTTGGTATTGATGGTACATTGTGGCCAACGACTGTTCAAAAGTCAACACCCTTAAATACAGAACCATTCAATCCAGAGCTCAGTTTATTGTTTGCAAAGACGTATGCAAGTTCTCCGTAGTAGGTGGATTGGCTACATCTGATTGCCCTTGGGTGTGAATGATTGTGTGAATGTGTGTAGGCAGGGTGCCCAGTGATTGTGGCCAATCCAGGCTACGTTCCTGCCTCACCTCCAACGAAACATTACTTTGACCAGGGTAAACCAGTTTCACATTATATATTCACAGTGTTATATATGATAAAGTACATATTGTCAAATATTTACATGGCAGATGGCTAACCTAAACTTAAATTCACCACAGCTATTGAACTGTCTTATATTACTCAATGTGGGCATTAATTATGGCTATTTATTGAGTAATAAGGCGGTATGTTGGCTTACAGGTTATCAATGTTGCCTCACACCTCCAACATAGAGGGTTTGACTAGGGTATTATTTTCCTCCCACAGTCCAAAGACATGATTGCCATTTCCAAATGGTCCACAGTGTGTGAATGAGTGTCCTACAATGAATTGGCAACCCATCCAGAGTGTACCCCTCCTTGTGAACTCAATTCCCTAAATTCCCTATGAAAAGCTTAAAGTCTTTTTCCTAGTCTTTTTCCTATCAGGGAAACTTGTAAATAACTCATGAAAGAGTAAAGTTACGTTAAAACCAAGCACATCATTGGCCACCATGGTCACCATCCATCTTGAAAAGTTTTCCCCCTCATATATACTAATGTGCCACAAACAGGAAGTTAATATCACCAACCATTCCCATTTTATTAAGGTGTATCCATATAAATGGCCCAGATAAAGATGTAGATAAAGGATAAAGGATGGATAGACCATCCTGAGCATTCACTCAGGGGGCACATATTTGTTTCAACAAATTCAAAGCAGGTAACTGCCTGCCCTGTAACGAAAAAGTTAAGTTTTCAGAAAACTCACAGGTAACCCTTGAAGCATGCTGCAGACATCACATGAAAATAGTCCATTCCCCCACCTGTTCTATCTCTTCTGCTTTAAGTCTTTACACTTTTCTTTCTTTATTTATTTTCCTGATTTTTTTTTCCATAGCTTTCCTTTGTTTCTTGAATTAGCACAAAGGTAGACATGTCTTTGTTTCTGGCTTACCCAGGGGGGAAAGGATTCTAAATCCCCCAGAATGTAAAATGCAGTGAATGTTCCTGCTGTAGCCCTGAGCTTGTGGTGAGCCTGAAAGGCTATTAAGACTTCTTTCCACATCACATTTTATGGTGACATCCATGAATCTGAAACAGAAGGACCTGACGGACTCTTGGTAGAGCAGTATCAGACATGTTTTGCTCAACAGGGACTTCACTGTGGGGCCAGAACCTGTGGAGGGATTAGGTCTCACAGTTGGCTTATGAAGATTTGGGGAACCCCAATGAGAAGCTGGAATCTGTGACTGGTGACAGAGATTTTTGGATAGGAGGCAGGGAAGGCAGTAAGATGTTGGACTACGAGTTGGAAGGCCACAGGTTTAAACAACTGTTGGGTTCTTGAGCAAGGCCCTTAACACTCATTTGTTCAGACGTATCATGAGATACATTTTCTTTAAGGCAGACGCAAGTAAACATTATATATGTCAGCATGCATCAAAAAATATAAAGTACCATCAAATTATTACTGATTTGCTCTCCTTGCTTGATTTCTCAATCTCCCTCGGTTTTGCTAAATTGTAGTCCTTCATCTTTTATCTGAACCCTTTATTTATCAAGGCAAGAGCAGCTCAGGTTGCTGGAGTGCAGGTAATAGGATCCGTTCAGGACATGCAAGAGGATGAATGACATCAAAGACAAGATTTGTGCGTCTGCTGTCTCTTCTCTAATCCTTCTATCTGATGTGCCTACCCACTGAGCTTCACTTCCTCTCCGTAGGACATATCTCAGCCTTATCGCTCTGCCATGACCTTCTCTGTGGAGGTAGAGCTTTAAAGAGGAACCTCAGTCATTTTGTCACACGTAGCAGGAGAAACACTTAGCACTCCTGCTGGTGATAGCTCTTGCCCCATGTGGACAATCCATGTGGTCACAAACCGTATGTCAGCAACACAGGGCTGAGTCACAATCCGAGTCGAGCTCCATTTGCATTCAGATGGATGAAGTCCAATGCTGCCTTATTCTCTTAAAAGACCTATTGTTCTTATCACATATAATATTACTACAATGCATAAAAATACCTGCTGTGCTTTATTACTGAAACCACACAAGAGTGCTAAAACCATCTGTTGTAGCTAAATTCATTTTTTTCATGGACTTAGAATTAAAATCTTAACAAAACCCCAGAAACAAATTATCTACAGATGTGTGTTGTTCAAAAAGGAAACCTTTCAGACATTTTTCATTATTCTGTGTCTCAGTGTGAACAGCATTCGAGTCTTTGTGTTTTAAACAAAAGCTAATATGCACCTTTGTGTTGCTTTGCCTGTTTCACTGTGAATTATACACCTTTACTGGTCAGTGTTAATGATTACCAAGGCCATGCTGATGCCGCTGTCACATTTGGCATCACTTTGATAATGGCAGAAATGCTTCTTTTTCATCCTCATGTACGTACAGTACATGAGCATGGCTACATTGATATATTTCTAGGGCAGCACACACCTCATGGGTTGTGGGTTTGAATCTTATCTCCAGTCTACAGGTACGTGTAAGGAGTTGCATGTACTCCCAGTGCTTGGTGGGTTTCCTCCAGGTTCACCAGTTTCCTCCCACAGTCCACAGACATTCTTTCTACAGTATGTCAGCTTCAATATGTATTATGTGAAAACTGATGCGACGATGACGACGATAACTTTTCACCAACCTTTGGAAGAAACACTTCTGTCTGGAAAGAGTATGTACAAATCATTCACTAACACCGCTTGCACATTACAGGAACTCGGAGTTATTACCACATCATTAATGGAGGTCCTGGAAGGCTGGTGCTTCAGAAGTGAAGCAAGCAGTCCGATCTTGTTTCCGGGGTACTGAGAAAACTTTCTACCTTGATGGTGTCCAACTACTAGTGAAACGCTGGGATAAGTGCATTAGTGTAGAAGGGGATTATATAGAGAAAACATTTAGTAGAAATCTAGTTCTATATGGCAACGACAAGAAGAGCAGAAGGTTACCTTTTCACACGTCTTACCTTTTTGCTCCTTGAAAGTGAAGAAAGTTTTTTTTCAGGATAAACCATTTGCAGAAGCTATTTCTGCTGTGTGAACGAGCACTCTGAGAATGTGTGATCTCTAAAGAGGTCGGAGTGAAAAGCAGCGTGACAGCTTCAGGTGACAGCTCGCTGAATGATACGTTTTCTCAGGAGATCAAACCTCCGGCAGTGATGGAGATCACACTTAACCTACAGCAATCTAAAGCATCACGCACACACTTTAAAAAATACTTCATTACAGTGTGTACATTACAGGCCTGGGGGAACTGGTGTCTTATGAAATATTCATGCTGTACTAAGATTACAGTATGTAAACCTTCAACATGTAACCAGCAAACTTGCTGAAATAAAACACAGAGCACATCTGATTGCTAAAGATTTACAATGTCGTTCTCCGCTGCTCATCTGAGGCTGGGAATGTGGACCCCTGGAGAGTTTAGTGAGGGGAAATTGGTGTTAATTTAAAGAGCCTAATGAAGCTAATTGCTAAATTAGCACTGTCATTGATTCATTATTGATTGTAGGTTCCAGTATCTGGACTCCAGTGAAGGAGTTTTTTTAACAGAAGAGGCATTGATTGAGAGTGGAGGTATCTAAAGTTTGGTCATCAGAGATTTTATGTTAAAACCATCTGATATCAATCAGGTGTCATCATGTGGCAAGATTTCCCTGAGATCCAAAGCACTATCCTTCCATATTGATGCTGATGGACCACTTTGTTTTTCGCCTGTTGTGCTACTGTAAGTGTAGAATAGGTTCTGCAGAAGAACCTCACAGAAAAGCCTTCATTGTCAACAACCATGCCTTTTAACACTCCTCTTAAACTACCTTCCTAAATTCCATCCAGGCTCCAGCGTAAAATTAGATAATGTCTTAGGTTGTACTGTGTTGAAGACTCCAAAATGTACATGCCGTTGGATTTGAAGACCTTCTACAGATTTCCACCACTGTATTAAGTCTCTGACTCTTGCTGTTGATATGGTCTTCTACCACCACCACCTCCACCACCTCTGAACAGCTGCTCAGGATGTGCTTGGTGGTGCCACTCTATCATCACAGACAGAGCATCATACGTAGACTGCCTGGATCCACTCCAGTCCACATTATATTGTTCTCAACATCTTGCTCACATCTTGTCCTGCCTCGCTGTGCCCTCCTCACTGCTCGGCTGGATCTTTCCTTCTCCATGGCTGCTCTTACATCATTTTGGAATGGTTGTTGCTACATGTACTTGAGAATATTCTGCAAGTGCTCTAGACATTTATCCAACAGATCTCAGTGGCTGTAGGAATGTGTCAGCTTGCTCCTCACCAGCCACAGCTCTCCTCTTCCTGCCAATCTACTCTTACTTTGGAGATGTTAGAATCGATTGGGTCTCAATACTTCTGCTCCTTGCAGCGGAGGCAGGATGTTTGGAAAAATACTCCACCGGTAAATCCTTTGGAACATCCTGTGGACTTTCTTCAACCTCTCGATCATCTCACAGGTGTTCTAAAATCATGTTGAATGTCTGCGATTAATTTTATAGACTTATAGAAACTCATGGATCTTTGGAGCAGGAGCAGAACCAGGTCTACAGTATGTGCTTTATTCATTCATTCATTCATTCATTCATCTTCTATACCGCTTTATCCTGTGATCAGGGTCGCGGGGGACCTGGAGCCTATCCCAGGAGGCTTTCGGGCACTAGGCGGGGTACACCCCGGACAGGGTGCCAATCCATCGCAGGGCACACACACACACACACACACATTCACCCATCCATTCACACACTACAGGCAATTTGGGAACGCCAATTAGCCTAACCTGCATATCTTTGGACTGTGGGAGGAAACCGGAGTACCCGGAGGAAACCCACCAAGCACGGGGAGAACATGCAAACTCCATGCACACAGAGACGGGAATCGAGCCTGGCCGGAGAATCGAACCCAGACCCTGGAGGTGCAAGGCGACAGTGCTAACCACTACACCACCGTGCTGCCATCATGCTTTATTCAATTCAATTCAATTCAATTCAATTTTACTTATAAAATGGTCATTGTCTCAAAGCAGCTTCACAAAGTGAAAAGAAAATTCATGGAAGTGTGTATGAGTGAGAAAAAAATGTGTTTTGATAATAATGAGATTGTGAGATTGTCCCTGATGAGCAAGCCGAGGGCGACGGTGGCG
Organism: Channallabes apus; assembly: GCA_030522415.1. Classification (NCBI taxonomy): domain Eukaryota; kingdom Metazoa; phylum Chordata; class Actinopteri; order Siluriformes; family Clariidae; genus Channallabes; species Channallabes apus. The sequence goes on along the minus strand of CM060110.1, from coordinate 44,477,979 downwards.
TATGAAACTATAGACTTCACTTCTTACAGGATTCACGCTAAAGTTATCTTACAGCAATACCCCTATTAATAAGCGTTCATCATTAAAAAAAAAAAACACACTCCATCAGAGTGTAAATAAATGTGTGTGTATTTCTTTGTGCGTTCTGTCACGTCCCCTTTAACCCTGATTTCCAAGGTCACTGACATCTAATTAAATGATGGTCATTAATCCTGTGTCTGTGCGTCTGTCGTGTTATGCAACACTCGCTCAGCCTACCATGAACCGAGAGGACTAAACCATTTATGCTGAGTAAGCAACCGAGCGAGAGAAGTAGAGAGAGAAAGAGATAAAGAAAAGTCTGGGTCTGAGCTTTAACAACGATGATTTTCCCCAGCGTGGTGTAACATGACAAGCGTATACTGTACAATATACCACCGAGAGACCTTTATTCCTATATTTATTTATCTATTCATGACCTGATTATGAATTGGCGGAGAATGAGAAATTACTCTGTGTCTGCAGCAATACACTTAGGTCAAGGTTTAAACACTTATCTAACTACATATTCATCAGCATCATTGTTTGGTACGTTCCACAGATCCAGAGATGTTTGGAACGTTCCAAGGTTAAACCCTGTATCCTCTACCAAGCCTGTTATTACTGTAATTCTCTTCCACTCTTAACGCAGCTCTGCAACGCATCGACTACGCATAAGACAAATGGAATGGCCTGCTTTGCGAGAGAAGCACCCAGAATTCCCTACTGCTGCAAATTTCTGACTGTGCTGCTGGACGTGAAAGCTCTGTGTAACGAACATCTGATGTGCCTTCCCACTGAGCTTCACTTCCTCTCCGTAAGACATATCTCAGCCTTATCACTCTGCCTCTTTTGCATTTAAAGCTCTTTTCAAAAAATTACAGTCTCATCCTAAAGTACCTGTAAATGTCACCGCTTCCGGCCATCTTTGACTTCGTAATGTCCTTCAAGTACTAAATCACAATGAATTCATTCAGATAACTGGAAGCTACTGTACACTCACCAGCTCAGGCACTCACCATTCTTGGAGGCATAGATTCAACAAGGTGTAGAAAACATTCCTTAAAGGTGTTGGTCCATACTGACATATCTGCTGCACCGTCTATAATGCAAATCTCCCGAACTTCCACCACACGCCAAAGGTGCCCTATTGGATTGAGATCTGGGGACTGTGGAGCGTGTCTGAGTACGGTGACCTCATTGTCATGTTCAAGAAGCCCATTTGAGGTTATTTTTGCTTTGTGACATTACATGTTGTACTGTGGTCATAAAGAGACGAACACGGTCAGCATCAATACCCCGACCTGTAGGCCGTGGCTTTTAAACTCGATTAGTATTAAGCGGTCCAAAGCGTGACAAGAAAATCTTCGCGGCACCATTACACCACCACCAGCAGTAGTGGAAATCAAGACTCATCAAACTAGGAGAAGTTTTTACAATCATAGCTTCAGTTTCAGCCCATCTGGCACCAACAACCATCATTTTCTTCCTCATTCTGATGCTTGGTTCGAACTTTATCAGCTCCTGTATCATCATCTATATCTACATGCTTAAATGCACTGAGTTGCTGTTATGTGATTGGCTGATTACATCTTTGCATTAACAGGCCGTTGAAACGATATTAAACTGGACGAATCTCTCTCATTAATTTCTCCAGAACATGAAATGAAAGCGATGCTGTTGCATACTGTTGATGCTTAGTCGCCAAGCTGTTCTTGCAAATTTACATTATAGTGTTTTATTATTAAGGCAATTTCACTTATTGCTTTTTAGAGTGAATCCAGTCTGCCTTGGTAAGAAGCATATAAAATGAACAAGAAGTCACAACACAGCACATGGCGCTGCAATTTGTTAACCTGAAGAAGTCAGTTTCTAAATGTCAAACCCTTTATAAACGTCAGAAACCTGTGCATAGCTGTTGTTCCGCATGTGTTTGTGAAGGTACACAGACTTGCATGGTTGTAAACGACCTGTTTAAAAGATGCCGATTTTTTTTTTCACACCTTTGATGAAATGTGCTGCTGAATAATAAATGTGCCAACCTGGCAACCCTTAGAGGAGGTCTAATACCATTTTAGAGCCTGGAAAGCCTAGTTACATGGAATTAATGTCATTTTACAAGTTATTGAGGTGAAATTTAAATTAAGAAAGAAAGAAAGAAAGAAATAAAGAAAGGCCTAATTAAATTTATAATAAAGCCACACAGTAGGTCCGTCTCAAATAAGATAATGCTCAGTAATACAAAAAGGCTGATCTGAATGAGAAGAAGCTTCATGCAGACTCGTTTCACACGTCACATGTAAGAGGATAAATATTTGATGGGATGAGCAGAGGAATAGGAGGAGCAATTAAAGCTCACACCGAGACATGATCGTTGTAGGGACACTTCCAGGCTAAAATCTTTTCCTTATTAATAAAGGGCTCTGCAGTGATGATCTTGCGCTCCTATAAACTGGCTTAAGAATCCTGACTTTTTGATTTTCTTTGGAAGCAGGAAACGAGAGAGGTTAGTGTGTGTTGAAGAGCTTGACCAGTAACAGTTTTAGATACAGCAAGCATCGTTGCAGTGTAAAGACTCTGAGCCGTGGATAAGGAAAAGAAATAAATGCTGACATTTTTCAGCGGCGACAAAGATTCTAAGAGTTTTTGCAGTCCAGAGTGACACCTAAAACTGAAAAGTTTACATTTGTGTATGAAAAATTATTCATGCATGAATACACCCTCTAATTCAATGTTTTATGTTTAGTGATTTATTTTCTACATTGTAGAACAATACTGGTGTAAGAGGCATATTGTACTTTATGAATGTGTTCTTGTGTTTTTATTTAATTTTACTTAATTTATTGTATTTTGTTGGTTGTGCACTAAGCACCAAGTTTATTAGTTATTCATTTAAGATACAACAAATAAGTTGTTGTAAACTTAAAGAAACAGTAATGAGATACAGCGACTAGGTTGTTGTAACCACTGTGGATTTACTCAAGATGACTGTACGAAGTCTTGAATCTTTGATGTTGAAAATAAAACAAGAGACAAAGAGACCAACGGACTTCCGTGTCGTGAGTAACCAAACACGATGAAAAGATACGCGTCAAAACTGTGAAATAACATGCGCACACAACTGGAGATTTCAAATCTAAGGAATAAGTAAAGTAAAATACATGTCCAAACACTACAGTCAGGTGTTGTTTAAGACATTGTGGCTTGCTGGTTAGTGCAGTCGCCTTGAACCTCTAGGATGTGGGTTCGATTCCTGCCTGTCTTTGTGCGTTGAGTTTGCATGTTCTCCCCGTGCTTGGTGGGTTTCCTCCGGCTACTCGGTTTCCTCCCACAGTCTAATTACCTGCAGATTAGACTAATTGGCGTTCCCAAATTAAATCCTGTAATGGATTGGCACGCTGTCCAGGGTGTACACCGCTTAGTGCCCTAAGTCTCTTGGGATAAGCTCCAGGCCCCCCTGCAACCCTGTATACAGGATGAAGCGGTCTGGACGATGAGTGAGTGAGGTCAGCCCTTTTGTAATTGTCAACTTTTGGATAGACGCCTTCAGCATTGTTTTACAGAGTAGAAAGTAATAAAGATCCTGGTGTTAGAAGGTGTGTCCAAACTCTTTTACAGACTCCAAACATCTCTGTAGCACACACAGCATTGTTTGGATGGGAAATAACATCTGTGCAGCTGTTTGACTGCAGTTTGTTTAAGTGGGTGGGACATACAGTGGTGTGAAAAACTATTTGCCCCCTTCCTGATTTCTTATTCTTTTGCATGTTTGTCACACTTAAATGTTTCTGCTCATCAAAAACCGTTAACTATTAGTCAAAGATAACATAATTGAACACAAAATGCAGTTTTTAAATGAAGGTTTACGTTATTAAGGGAGAAAAAAACTCCAAATCTACATGGCCCTATGTGAAAAAGTGATTGCCCCCCCCTTGTTAAAAAATAACTTAACTGTGGTTTATCACACCTGAGTTCAATTTCTGTAGTCACCCCCAGGCCTGATTACTGCCACACCTGTTTCAATCAAGAAATCACTTAAATAGGAGCTTAAATAGGAGCTACCTGACACAGAGAAGTAGACCAAAAGCACCTCAAAAGCTAGACATCATGCCAAGATCCAAAGAAATTCTAAAAAACATCTCAATGATTGCCAAGACTTTTGGGAAAATACCTTGTGGACCGACGAGACAAAAGTTTAACTTTTTGGAAGGTGCGTGTCCCGTTACATCTGGCGTAAAAGTAACACAGCATTTCAGAAAAAGAACATCATACCAACAGTAAAATATGGTGGTGGTAGTGTGATGGTCTGGGGTTGTTTTGCTGCTTCAGGACCTGGAAGGCTTGCTGTGATAGATGGAACCATGAATTCTACTGTCTACCAAAAAATCCTGAAGGAGAATGTCCGGCCATCTGTTCATCAACTCAAGCTGAAGCGATCTTGGGTGCTGTAGCAGGACAATGACCCAAAACACACCAGCAAATCCACCTCTGAATGGCTGAAGAAAAACAAAATGAAGACTTTGGAGTGGCCTAGTCAAAGTCCTGACCTGAATCCTATTGAGATGTTGTGGCATGACCTTAAAAAGGCGGTTCATGCTAGAAAACCCTCAAATAAAGCTGAATTACAACAATTCTGCAAAGATGAGTGGGCCAAAATTCCTCCAGAGCGCTGTAAAAGACTCGTTGCAAGTTATCGCAAACGCTTGATTGCAGTTATTGCTGCTAAGGGTGGCCCAACCAGTTATTAGGTTCAGGGGGCAATTACTTTTTTACACAGGGCCATGTAGGTTTGGATTTTTTTTCTCCCTAAATAATAAAACCCCTCATTTAAAAACTGCATTTTGTGTTTACTTGTGTTATCTTTGACTAATAGTTAAATGTGTTTGATGATCAGAAACATTTTGTGTGACAAACATGCAAAAGAATAAGAAATCAGGAGGGGGGCAAATAGTTTTTCACACCACTGTATGCATTCTACAGAGCTTTTATTGCACAAGTGCAAAATATGACCCTTTTTCCAGGTCAGTGTCCTGGACGTTTAACTGTCAAGAATAAAATGTCTAAATCAGCTATAACGAGTTCATGGCCATTAAAAACCAAAGTAGAAACTCTCACAGGTTAAGGAATAAACCTGCTGCCGTAATTCAGTTGAGATCATATTAAAGAGATAGTTTAGCTGATAATCTTTTGCTTTCCGGTTCGTTTAAAAAGTCTCTTTATATCCTCACGGCGTTTGGCTGATCTGAAACAGCAACCTGCACTGAGAAGATGCTTTTAGATTTCACCTGGTAGAACATGTACTGTAGAGATGGTGCACTCATCTTTGTTACCTTGGTGTGATAAAAAAATAAATAAAAAATCACGTTTGAGGGATCAAGCCTCGGTGACATCGTATTATGAAGCCTGTGACTTATGGAGCTCTATAAGTGCTTTTGAATTTCAGCATCTCTGCGCTAAAGACATGTGCTCCTGATGCTGAATGAATAGCACGCCTGTCCTGCACAATAGCACGCACCTCATACAAGGTCACGGTCTGACATTCACCTAATGGTTGAAAGAAAAAAAAAATCAGAGCTGGTACAGTGAAAGTCTGAAAATGAAATCCAATACAGCTCCAGATGGTGAATGCAGAAGGTCTCCTCACAGAACTGCACTGTCATCATGATGGAATTTATTCAGCGCTTATAAAAAAAAAAAAAACAGTAGGTTGAAAAAGGAAGGAAAAAATCCCGGAGTGTGTTTGCTTAAGTTGGAATGTATTCATATTTCATGGCACTTCTTTTTGTCTGTATCATACAGTATCTCTCATACTAAGATCTCCATCACTATTCAGATACTGAACATGAAAAAGCTTAGTCATCACCGTGAGTGAAAGAATATCCTTTTTTATTTGTTGGATTTGTGAAAAAAAAAACATGATCAAAGCCTCACTGTACGCATAAATAATGTTCTCTTGTTCTCAGTGATCTTTAGGGATTAAAAGCATTTCATGTTATACAATTTTTCCTTTTTATGCTTGTTGCAGCACTAGTTTAACTTATTTTTTCCTTTTTTTTTTTTTTTTTAGATAATTCATTAACTATTTAATTACTTACTTGCATGCCTAGTTACTATCTTCTACACAGTTATTTAATAAGTAATGACTTTATTACTCATGTGTTTAATTACTATTTTTTGCCTATTTGCTTAATTATGCATCTACTTACTAGAGCTGTGAAATTAAATTGATTACACAATTCGTTTGATTTGATTTATTGCATTAATGGTGTAAGTTTCTATTTAGAATCGATTCACACTTTAAAAAGTGCGGAACATTAAATGGTGTAAACTTGACAAAATTTTTATCTACTTATTTTCCTACTTACATACCTGTTTACTTACTTACTTGTATTATTACCTACAGTATGTCCTTACTTATTTACTTACTTATTTACTTACTTCCTTAGTTAAGCTCTTTCTTACTTATCTACTTATGTTATTACTTACCTTACTTTTTTTATTTATGTTCTTAGTTACTTATGCCTCTTTTCCACTGCATAGTACGGCACGACACGGTTCAGTACAGCTCACTTCGGTTCGGCTCAGTTCGGCTCGGTTTGCGCTTCCACTGCAGTTTAGTAACGCTTTAGAGTGGGCGGGATTACTCACGTGTCGTTATAGTTGCGGCGCCGCTACTGCCGTGACGTCATCGCAAACGCGCCACAAACAAACACACAACAATGGAGCGTATCGACGGCATGGTGTTCTTCATTCTCGGCATGTGGTTGTTTTTAACAGCGAGACGAAGGAGTTTGTTTCAAAAGAGGCTGATGGCAGCCAAAGAAAATTTTTGGTTAATACAAAAAGGTGCGTGCGATCCTTCTCTGGCTGTTTCTAAATATAGCGGTTCTGTTGTGTCTCGTGTCGCAAGTTCGGTGACGCAGTAATGATGATTTTCTCCGGCTAATCAGTGACCAGCGGAGTTTACACGTCACGTTTTGGTAACGGTTCGGCGTGCTTGGAACCTCGGCTGAGGTGGTACTAAAAAAAGGACCAGGCACCAGGTACTGTTCCCAGTGGAAAACCCCCCAAAAGTGAGCTGAAGTGAACCGTGTCGTGCCGGACTATGCAGTGGAAAAGCGGCATTAGTTACTTAATAGTGCTTTTATTTACTTACTTACCTACAGTACTTACGTTTTAACTTTTTTTACTTAGTCACACTTACCGACTTACATACTTGCATATTTAGGTTTATTTCCTTAATGACTTCTGTTGTTACTTAGTTGCTTATTTACCTCCTTGCCCACTTACTTACCTACTTACACACTTCCTTTCTTTCATACTTCCTTGTGTCCTTCCTCTCTTACCTACCTACTTACTTACACCGTGCTGTCTTACGCATTAAACAGGGTTCAGAAATCTCGATCAGAGACCGGGGTGTGGTCGATGTAACCCTATGCACCTATCACTTCAGCTTTCAGTGCAGCATTCCATAATGAAAAAACACTTCCAAAACACTGCACATGTCATTTGATTGAGTGAACGGTTGGTTTTCACAGTCCTTCAAAACCTGGATCTCATTCAGGTCAGTGTGGATCAGATGTTGGAAGTGCCAGACTTGCACTTCTCCAAAACACAACATAAACGTTGACTCCATTGTCACGAGTCTGCTGTGCAAAATATTCACTGTGTTAAAATGTGCCATGGTTCCCTGACAGAACTCATCTGTGTTCATCAAACAGCTCAGCTTTTATCTGTGAATGCAGGCACTCGGCGCATTTCACACAGCAAACAAACAGAGCAGAAACACTGGCCTCGGCGAAGGAAGCTGGACAAATTCTCTCCGAGGAAACAGTGAGTGCTTTGATGCCTTCACAAGAGCTGGCGGAGAAAAACTTTCCTCAAGCGTGTCAGAAACAATTCTCATGTTCTCTTTTAGCTAAATGGCCTTTTCACTGTTTAAAAGATCAAACAGCAGAATTCTTATGAGGTTGCCAAGATGTCGGTGTTTTCCCGGCAACCTGACCCTTCAGATCTCAAAACGAGCAACATCAGCCTGTGAAAGCAGCTACCGCTCTGAAGACCTTACAAATAAATATGGCTATTTCAGGAGATTTAGCTTAACCCGACACTAAAGTGGAACAAGCAAAGGATCTCCTTGACATTTCACATGTCTCTCCCGCTTTCTCTATCTGTGTAGAGGAGACGAGAGCGCTAGAACAATCACAGCCTTGTCGAGCATCTGGCTCGGAATTTCACGGAAAGTGAAAGTTGATATCGCCTGTTTGGAAATGACCAAAAGGGAGACAATTGCAGGAACCAGAAAACACACACTTACCTGCACAGTGTATCAGAATGAGGGGAGGTCATCGACAGCAGCCGAGGAAAGAGAAAGAGAGAAAGAAAGAGAAAGGAACACAATTAACACTCAAATAAAGCTGTGTTTTACTTTTACTGCTACACAATACAGTGTTATTGTCATCCATTTATAGCCGTTTTTCCTTCTACGCTCTTTCCACTGGTGTACCTGGAAACAAGCTGCTTGCGTATTCATGCGAGCACATGCGGCCAACGTAAAAAAAAAAATAAAACCTGTTTCTGATTTCGAGTAGAGGTGTGCATGACTTTTTTTTAGAATCCCAATCCCATCTTTTCCTGCAGCCAAATCATAAACAAATCAAGTTATTCATCCTACAGCAACCCTGACCAGGAAAAAAAAAATTTAATATGAATAAATGAACGAATGAATGAATACGGGAAAGAAGCAGCATGAGAGCAAGCCACCATGTTCAGAGTGCTGGTGCTGACAAGCTATAAAAAGATGCTTCACCATGCTCTTTCTCTTTCCTTCCCCACCCCGTCTGTCTGCCTGTCTGTCTGTCTGTCTGTCTGTCTGCCTGTCTGTCTGTCTGGGGTTATCTGTGACTCGTATCGGTGCTACCGTGACAACTGCTTCATTTCGTTGTCAGGTTAAAAAACATTGGCTTTAAGACTGGTGTGTCGCCATGGAAACAAAGTATATAAATTCCATCCAAATTAGTGCAAATCAAGAGGAAATTATAAGGTAACTAATGTGAGTTTAGTAATAAAAACCAATTATTGATGGATCAACTAACTTTTATTATAATTTCACTCATATAGACCTTTTGCAGTCACATGACTACCGACATTAGGTTAATTACGTTCGTGGTCTATTTTAGAGGCAAAAAAATGAACAGAAAGATTACATCATGATCACAACGATGAAAAGTAATGTTAACTAATACCGACATATCACGCTTTGTTATTAATAGCTAACTAACTGGTCTGAGGGTGGATTCCAAATAGCAATAGATGGAAAGATGGTTTTGTACATGAACTTTGGCACTGGCATCTGGTAAGTACCATCCCTTTTGCCATACAGAAGTGGGCAGATATCACAATATCACATGCAAAAGATTAATACGAACCAAGGTGGTACACAGTGAAACAAAGTTTCTCCCACATGGAAGCATCAGAGACTAAATGTAGCTAATGTAGACTTTAGCATAGGACTACATTTAAGCATTTGGCAGATGCTCTTATCCAGAGCAACTTACATTTTTATCTCATTACATTTTATCTGAGCAGTTGGGGGTAGAGGGCCTTGCTCAAGGACCAACAGTGGCAACTTGGTGGTTGTGGGGTTTGAACCTGGGATCTTCTGAACCGTAGTCCAATGCCTTAACCACTGAGCTACCCCTGGCCCCCATCAGGTCTAGCTCAGTGGTTAGAACATCAGAAGATGGTTCGGAAGGTTTAAATCCCACCACCGCCAAGTTATCCTTGTTGGGACCTTGAGCAAGGCCTTTAACCCTCAACTGCTTAGATGTTTAATGAGATAAAAATGTACTGTAAGTCGCTTTGGATAAGGGTGTCTGCTCAATGCCATGATGTAATGTAAAGTGCACATAAACAATAACAGCAGCAGTGTCATGATGCCACAGAATGGATGTTTCATTATCACAGTGGTTTAAGAGTGCCTTCACACTAGGGACTCCGGTTTGAATCCGAGTTCATGTACATTTGTGTAGTGTAAACATGCTGTACTGTACCTAGTGTACACGCACCAGCATCGTGTGCTCGAGGACACATGAAATGATGGTAGTGATGGAAATGATGGTATTGCAGCAGTTAACCCTAAGAACCGTGTACTCGGACAATCAAATACAGTATGAGAGATAACCATAGGAACATGGATGTGCCCACACCATCCTCTAAACCGGACGGCCATAGCTGATGAAGTATGAAGCTTCATTTCTTTGAAAGATCTGTAACATTAGGCATTTAGTCAACTTCGTTCATTTTGTGTTTGCTAGTGAATTACAAATCAACTAGATGCACACAGCTCTCAGCTGCGCTTGGAAGAGTGTAAAAATAATTCACAATTCAAGTGTATTCCGGTAGGGAACAATATTACGAAACATAGTAAACAACCGTACTACTGTAAAACCACCCCACGTTTCTAACTAAACCATACCAGGCATAACAATTCCTGCTCCATAACAGTGTCAGATCACAGCTTATTATCCAGCATGCACTCGGAACATCTTTGGGAATAATAGAGTGTGTGCATGTGTGTGTGTGTGTGTGTGTGTGTGTGAGTGTAAGACAGTGTGTCATTTCTCCTAATGGCTCTGTACGGATTTTCCTCATAATGAGTTCATCATAATGGACAAAAATCTGCTTTTGTAAATGGAAAATCACAGAGCGTGACTAAAAGGCTTCTCTGCGCCACCGTGCACGACGTTTCGCCAATTACGCCAAACTAAAGCCTGTCGGTTGGGTTTCTTTTACGATCTGCAGTAGAGAGAAGCGAATCCGACACACTGATGAGTTTATTTGTTTCGCTTCTTATCGAACACCGTATAGCGTGCTGCTTATTAAAATGTACAGAGCATGATAAGGAATTTTTTTATTTTATTTTAGACCCTGAAAAGAAGCCTGTGAGGGGAATCTAAACACAAAGTGTTTTATATATGTTGGGAAGAATGAGAGACCACTGGTCTTACGATACCCAGGTGGTGATTCTGTTTGTATGATGATTTGATACATATTTCATTTCTAAACAAACTTAGCAAATAATTGAGTCCTATCACATGGGGTGCTGTCCTTTGTGCTGATGAATGAATAGTTTAAAGTTCTCCACCTGTAGGATTCTATAGGAACTGCAACATTTAACTACTTAAAATGCAAACATATTGATTAAGAATAACTTTTTTTAAATAGATTTTAGAGTGTGGAGTGTGGAGATTGCCGCACAAAACTAATTGCGATACAGAACTGAATCGATATTTTTTTCTCTGGTTGCTCCAGTGATTAGGATCGATGCTATGTCTTATTAACGAGCTCTCACTCTTAAGTTTTGTAAATATATACAGCTCTTATAGAAAGCTCCATGACCCGTGGATCTGAGATACAGCTCATATAGACCGCCTACGTGCTCATTCTGAGACGGCAGGGATCTTTACAGAGCTTTGAGTAAAGAAACATCTGCAAAGTGAAACCCACACACCTCCGACACGCAACCCGATCCGATCCGATTTTCTCCATACTGTACTGTACGTAATATTACAAAAAAAGAAGCCGAAGAAACTTTGTTTTTTCTTGGTAAGGCTCAGAGTTTTTTTTTTTTGTTTTTTTCTTGTTTACAACAAAAGAGTTTGAGTTAAACCTCTTCTGGCTGTTTGAGATGAATGTTGTGTTACATTATGACAAAAAAGCTGCACAAGTGTGCTCCGGGGTTTTGTTGACAGTCAGCAAATAAAGCGCTTGCATTAAAGCGTGTTTCGTCCTGGAGAGAGAATCAGTCTTCCGACTCACTCCGTCTGAGATTCCCAGATTCTGAGATTCAATTTGCCGAGGAGACATGACGATAAATTTATTCTCATTAAGAGACCCGGTATAGGAGATGCCATAAAACTCAGACGGCTGCATAAGACGAGATTCCAGTCTTTCTATTATAGGAGCCACCTCTATCTCTCCATCTCTTCACCTGGAGCCCCTCTATCTCATTTCTTTACAAGTAACACTGCGGTTTCTCCTCTGACCCTTATTTATTTAAAATCCTGTACTGAAATTGTAGCAGTATTTCTTGTAGAGCTCAAATTCAACACAATACAAAATAATAATAATAATAATAATAATAATAATAATAATAATAATAATAATAATAGTGTGTGTATGTGTGTGTGCCCTGCGATGGATTGGCACCTTGTGCCCTAAGTTTGCTGGGATAGGCGCCAGGTCCACGTGACCCTGTATATAAGGATAAAGCGGTACAGAAAATGAATGAATAATAATAATAATAATAATAAATTAAGGAAGACATTCAGCCATCTCCATGTCATTGGTGGGCAAAATACACAAACCTTGGACTTGAGTGAAAGTAGAGATACATCAGGTAAGATATTACTCAAGTAAAAGTAGAAGTCCTCCATTTACATTTCTACTTGATTAAAAGTACAAAAGCACATAAATCACAAAAAAAATCTTGAATTTTGCTTAATGCTTCAAAAGTGAGCTTGTATTGGCTCATTGTAGCCTTTACGTCATAGTAAAGAATCTCTCTCTCTCTCTCATGTGTGTGTTTCTCAAGAACAAAGGAGCAAGAAGTACCTTCTGATTTTGACAATTTATAATTTCAACAACTGCTTTTAACGAAGGATATGCAAATCACACAATTATGCATAATAATTATGGCCAATATTACCACTTCGATCAAGTACAGTCCTTAAGGTGAAAGTTCATATTGTGAAACACATTGCCCCATAGGAAATAATGTAAATGCAGATAATCCGTTCCAGCCTCCCAAAAATATGACCAATATTATCAATTTCCAACACTATAATCAAATTTATGTATATTAAACAATGAAAACATTTAGAAAATACATGTACATTAAGTAAAATATAAAATAAATAGACATTAAACCTCACTTAACCTTAATTTATGATTCCTCTTGGCACCGGCTGCTTTACAGAAACTGTAATGTTCTGTTCTTGCTATAGCATCCTTACTAGCATTACTGGGACCCATAGTGCCAAATAAAAATAAAAAACCCTGATGCGATCAAGGTTTGAGCGGCTTCTGGCCGGCGCTCGGTTCGACTCAGTTTGTTCAAAATCACAAAAATTCGTGAGGCGGGGAGTGCGAATGTCAAGGTACTGTACCACCGTTCTACACACCACTGTGATTATTCACGATTAAGTATAAAATATCGCTGTTTGTTATACAGTAAAGCAAAAGGTATTCTTTAATAAAAAGTACTAAGTAAAGTAGATATACGTGAAAATAACATTTAACTAAAGGATATTTATTTTGTTACCTTCTACTTTTGCTTGAGACTGTTTAATGCTTCATCACTTTATCACCGTGTATCAGGAACTTCCTACAACATGCACGGAAACCCCAGGTTAGATCCCAGATCCACTGAAGAGGTTAAATCCCAACTGACTACAGATTCCAGATGATTCTTCAGGCGTTCCTGAACCCAAACTGTGGGATTTAACTCGTTCAGCAGAACCGGAATCTAACCCGGGATTTCCATGCATGTTGTAGGAAGAGAAACTTGACCTTCTCAGTTGCTTTGTTGAGACTGGAACCTCCACCAGGAAGGATATTTAAATGGAAAGCCAGTCCATCACAGGTTTTTATTCACACCAAGTGCCAATCTTACATCTTTAATCCAACCATGTGTGTTAACATAGAAGGACACCAGAGAATGTGGACAAAACCAACATGGACACGAAGAGACAGACGGTAACCCGAGTCTAGGGTCAAACCAAGGAACCAAGGTGAGCTTTGTGAGATGATTACCAGACGGTATACACCATACTGAAGAATCTTTTCTCGTTTTCTAAATATTCCGCACACGCCAGTTATCATCACATCCGCATGAACGAGAAAAAGGACGAGAACAAGCAGAGGTGGTCTTCTTACTGTTTGCACTTTATTTGTATGCGTATGGCATATGGCACATCAGTAAATGAACCTCAGAGAGTTAATCAGACTCAGAGAAATGAGAGAGAGAGTGAGAGAGAGAGCTGCTTGACTGACAGATTAATTTATATCATACAGACGCTATCGAGTGAATGAAAAAGGTGCCGTGTTTGACAGACAATTAAAGACTGATATCGAGACGGAGTGAAACAAAGCCACACCTGATGAAGGGAGAACAGATCTCTCTCTCTCTCTCTCTCTCTCTCTCTCTCTCTCTCCTGACTATGCATTGTAAAAAGTCATTTTATTTCCCTAAAGTGATAAAATGCGGTGTTTTATGTTGGTAGTTTTGCTTTTAATTTACAGTACATTCCACTTGCTGCTTATCGTGCGTGTGTGTAAAAACAAATCTATAAAACAGTCAGTTTTTATCATCAGCTTCTGAAACGTCCAGTCTTTAGCTGCCACCTGTCGAAACTATCGCCGTCTATTCCTTCGCACTGTGTTAGCAATAAGTCTTCAAATTTAATTACCTTTTCATTTCTGATCATCTGCAGCAGATGTGAATTAATCAGCAACGTTAATCACAACACACTCGCTTTCTGCACATTTCTGTCTTCTTCTTTATCTTCCTCTGTATTTCTCTGCCTCCTTCACACTTTCTGTCACTCCATGCCTTTCTTTATATCTCTCTCCATCTCTTTCTGTATCTCTCTCACTCTTTCTATCTCTAATTCTCTCTCTCTCTCTCTCTCTCCTTCCCTTTTTTTGTCTCTTTCATTACGCTCAGCTGGCAGCTATAGAATCTATTCAAGGAGACTTTGGGAACGAGGTGGGGTACACACTGCACATTGTAGGGCACACTCACTCTCTCAATGTGCAAATGTCAGTTAGTCTAATCTGCATGTCTTTGGATTGTGGGGGGAAACCAGAGTACCCGAAAGAAACCCATCAAGGACGGGGAGAACATACAAAGTCCATGCACACAGACTCAGGAATCGAACCCTTGACCCCGGAGGTGCGAGGCTACAGTGCTAACCACTAGATGTCTATTCATGTCTTTTTTGTTTATTTATTATTATTATGAAAAAATAATCCTTATGATTGTATTTTAATTCCTTTTAATTTCTTAATGATAGTCTGTGTATATTGCTTTTTATTTTTAATTTGCTTTGGCAGCAATATTAATACTTTTATGCCAATAAAGCACACTTTGAACCTTTGAACCTTTTATCTCTAACTCTGTAGTGCTCTTTCTCTTCTTTTCTCTCCTCAATTATTTCAAATGATCGAAGGGAAGAGGAGGAACCGCACAAACTGTGGCATGTCGATTGAATTGACAGTTGACAGAAGTTTCTGTGTTTATCAAAAAGAAGCAGAACAGAGCAGTCGCGCTCTCGCGGTTACAGACGTATTAAAGTGAAATGAAACGAACCTTCCAGAAATCTCGTTTATTTTCAACCGCTGCAGCGTCGGGGGTCTGACGCCGGTAGCGATATTGATCTCAGCCAGACATCCTGCCTCACACATCCTGCTATAACGAGCCCACCGTCCTGATGCGCTCCAAGTAATGAATCATTCACACGGTCTTAATCTTGCAAGCGAGGTCATCGGAGTGCACCACGGCAAAAAGCTCCTCACTGAAATGCAAAGCACTGACCGCGCCGTCACCCCTCAGCGCCTCTCGTTATCAACTGCTTTTAAAGTTGAGAAGGTTTTTCAGTCTCTAAAGCTTATGGGACACATTTTTCAAGATTTTAATTTTAAATATGATCCAATTCAGCACTAATCTGATTCAATTCCAATACCATTTAATACAATTCAGTTAGAAGTGTACAGTTCCAAGCTTGAAAAGAAACCGCTAATGCTTTCCCCTCATATTTCATTGCATCAGTGTTTTTTGTTCCCTTGTCAACCATAGCAAGGTGGCACGGTGGTGTAGTGGTTAGCACTGTCGCCTTGCACCTCCAGGGCCCGGGTTCGAGTCCTGGCCAGGGTCGATTCCCGTCTCTGTGTGCATGGATTTTGCACATTTTCCCCATTCTTAGTGGGTTTCCTCTGAGTACTATCACAGTCCAAAGACTTGTGTGTGTGTGCCCTGCGATGAATTGGCACCCTGTGCAGGGTGTACCCGCCTCGTGCCCTAATACCCCTATCTCACCTATGCGGTTTACCTCACGGTGAGATGCGCTGTTGGGCACCGTGAGTTGCCGCGATTGCCCGCCGACGTTCCACTGACATTCCGCGAAGTTCGCCAAGGTCCGCAAACTTCCGCGAGGCCCGTCAAAAAAAAAATTCAACATGTTTAATTTTTCGCGCGGAAAGATGGAAACTCACACGGCAAAAACTTGCGGTGAATCATAATGAATCGTATTTATGGCCACCGCGCAAAACCGCATAGGTGAGATAGGGGTATAAGTCCCCTGGGACAGGTTCCAGGTCCCCACGCGACCCTAAGTACAGGATAAAACTGTATAGACAATGAAACAATGATGAGACAATCGCAGCAAGATGAGACAGTCATGGCCATCTGTATAGTCATGCATAAAGAAAAAGGCAGACAGCACTTTAATTCCAGGGTGTTAGGCTGCCCTATGGTGCATCATGAGGAGTTGAAAAAAGTATGCAGTTATCCGTTTCCACGTGTCTTTGCTGAAAGCGTGTGTTAGCCTTTAGCTGCTTGAGAGCTGCAGTATGATAGACAGGAGCTGACTGCTAGGTGGGAATTGTCAGGCGGGTAAATTGATTAATGTTTAAAAAAAAGTAGCACTACACCTGAATCACACCTGAAAAAGTTTCAGCACATGCCAAGACACTTCACTAATCATAAATGTTTAAGTATTTGACTTAGTTTTAAACACAGCATACAGACATCCAGGCTGAAATGGAGCTGAGATTAATTATTGAGGGCACATGTTGAGGCCAGAGTTTTCAGAATATGAATGGTTTTCATTTTCAATCATTGTTCATCTCATTTATAAATGCCTTCTGCAGGTTCTACATAGTCTACATATCCAGACCCAGTTAGGGCCCAGAAAGTGGCACTGGGGGAGGGGGGGGGGTTTAGAAGTTTATTAAAATGGTAATATCATAAATGAAAAATCACTTCAGATCAGCTTGCTCTTTACACCAAGTCCAACCACCATCTGACATTTCTATCACTATTCACAAAAACCTTCAGTAATAGAAGAAAAGTCTTGAACTTTTGTAACCAGAGAGACAAAGAGAGCAAGAAACAGATGGCCCGGTGTTCACTGTCATGTTTAAAATGCATTTTCATTATCATCAGCCATGACAAAATTGATCAAATAACTTCTCCAGAGAGGCGTGCCTCATACAAAACTCGAAAAAGCCTTCGAAAAAATATATCTCTCACTCGCTTTGCTCACTGGTTCTCACCCTATCTGAAGGAACTTTATGGTTCACCAACTGGCACTAACATTCAGATCTCTGCTTTAAAAGCGAATTTCTGTAGCAATGATGCAATGAAATGGTTAAAAATTAATGGAAGCGATTGAACTTCCATCTGGAGGCTAACTATAGAGTCCATATTGTCTTCACACTGCTCGGCATACACAGCAGATCTTTGTGCCTGTAGGGTTACAACGTGCTGTAACTTTAACACAGTCCATCATTATTTTAGCTCAACTGAACTATTCTCTCTTTACACAGATATTTTATATACTTAACTTGTACAAAATGTAACTTTAAATAGTAAACAAATTTTGTCTCATTGTACTTTTGAACAGTCCATCTTTACAAAATTCACTTTTACACACTCGATCTTTATTTAAATAGGCCAACTTTACAAAGTCCATCTTTACAAAGTCCACCTTTACACACTCCATTTTTAAATAGTCCACCTTTACACACTCTATCATGGCAGTCCACCTTTACATAGTCCATCTTTACACAGTCCATCTTTACATAGTACACCTTAAGAAAATCAATTTTTACACAGTCCATCTTTACATAGTCCAACTTTACACACTCTATCATGGCAGTCCACCTTTACATAGTCCACCTTTACAAAATCCATCTTTACAAAGTCCACCTTTACATAGTACACCTTAAGAAAATCAATTTTTACACAGTCCATCTTTACATAGTCCAACTTTACACACTCTATCATGGCAGTCCATCTTTACACAGTCCATCTTTACAAAGTCCACCTTTACACACTCCATTTTTAAATAGTCCACCTTTACACACTCTATCATGGCAGTCCACCTTTACATAGTCCACCTTTACAAAATCCATCTTTACAAAGTCCACCTTTACATAGTCCATCTTTACAAAGTCCACCTTTACATAGTACACCTTAAGAAAATCAATTTTTACACAGTCCATCTTTACATAGTCCAACTTTACACACTCTATCATGGCAGTCCATCTTTACAAAGTCCACCTTTACAAAGTCCACCTTTACAAAGTCCATCTTTACACACTCCATTTTTAAATAGTCCACCTTTACAAAATCCATCTTTACAAAGCCCACCTTTACATAGTCCATCTTTACACAGTCCATCTTTACAAAGTCCAGCTTTACAAAATCCATCTTTACACAGTCCAACTTCACATAGTCCAACTTTACACTCTATCATGGCAGTCCACCTTAACAAAATCCATCTTTACAAAATCCATCTTTATAAAGTCTAATTTTACCAAGTCTATCTTTACACACCCATAGCCCATCTTTAAATAGTTCAACTTTACACACTATGTTATTACAGTCCATCTTTACAGTCTAACTTTACACGGCTCATCATTATAGATAAATAGATAGATAGATAAATAACCACAGATCATAAAAACCACTCAGCATTCATCACTTTAAAAGTTAATGGATCATGTAAATGTCAGTATTAAAGGTTAAAGAATGCACTGGAAACACTGAAGTCTGCCCACACACCTGCAGACATACAGTGTGCATTCACAGCTCAATAGCAGCCCTTTTAAAAGAGGATCCAATAAAAAGCTGATTTATCGCTGGTCAACAGAGGACTCGTCTCTTCCCCCGGCATCCCAGCATGCATTATTCAGGACACAACTAATCACTCTGTATGAGTTCAAGAGGAAGCGCAGTGGTCCTGGGGCTATACGCTCCTCACACATTAATACACAAAAAGAACCAGAGGAACAACAACAAGACTGTTTCTGGTTACTTCATCCAAAAGCTGTCTCCAGAAACGACAGAAAGCCGTTAAGAAGGAGGAGTCTGGGAAAAAAGCAGAGTAAGGTTTGAGGACGGAGCTGATCATCTGACAATGATTTGTAAACGGTGAGCGTACAGGTTGGTGTGTCGCCGGTTTGATAATCAGCTCAGAGAATTAGCAGAACTCGGAGGCATCACTGTAATAGAGTCGAGTTAAATCTGAGAAAAACAACGATGAGAACAATAGTGAAGGTTTAATATCTGCTGATGAAACACACACCCTGTTCCTGCAGCCAGATGCTGGTGATGTGATCAAATGATTACAGTCATGTGTAATGTGTATAATCAAGCAAAAACACCGAGCCATGATTAAAAATGTGGAGAGTGAATCTGTTTTACAGATAATCACATTATCCTGAGCTTTTTCCTCCTGCTGTCTGTAAATATCCGTCGATATGGGACGCCTCTCTTAACTCCTGAATCAAATCCATACTTTTAATCAAATTACACTGATGCGAAAGAAAGAGATTGGGATAGAATTGAATAATTAAAATATCTGGCACCAAATTTCATTATGAGTGAGTTGTTTTGAAGCTCGTTCTGGTGTGTGTTATGTCTCTTCATGCAGCAGGTAGAGAAACTGTTTGACTCGATTAGCTTTTAAGTTGATAAACACAACAGAGCTGAATTTCTGCAGCTGTCGCCTCACAGCTTCAGGGTCCAAGGTTCAATTCTGAGCTCAGCTCTGTGTAGAGGTTCATGTGTTCTCCTCATGCTTGTGTGGGTTATTGATGATGATGATGATGATGGTGACGATGATAATGATGATAAAGCTGCCGTTGATGATGGTAATGATGATGAAGAGGATTATGACGATGATAAGGATGATGAGTACAATAATGATGATGAGAAGATGAGGAGGATGATGATGATGATGATGATGATGGGGATAATTATGAAGAAGAAGATGATGATGATGAAGATCACAGTGATGAAGAGGATGATGACATTGATAAGGATGATGAGTACAATAACGATGATGAGAAGATGAGGATGATGATGATGAGGATGATGAGGATGATGAAGAATATGGGGATAATTATGAAGAAGAAGATGATGATGATGAAGATCATTACAATAATTAAGGCAATTGTGATGATGATGATGATGATGAATATGGGGACAATTATGAAGATGATTACAATAATGAAGGCAATGAAGATGATGATGATGATGATGAAGAAGAATATGGGGATAATTATGAAGAAGAAGATGATGATGATCATTACAATAATGAAGGCAATGGTGATGATGGGGATGATGAAGAAAAATATGGGGACAATTATGAAGATGATGATGAAGATGATTACAATAATGAAGGCAATGAAGATGATGATGAAGAATATGGGGACAATTATGAAGATTATTACAATAATGAAGGCAATGATGATGATGATGATGATGAAGACAAAATATAATGATGATGATGATGACGAAGACGATGACGAAGATGATCATGATAGTGATTATAAATATGAGATTCTGAATATTTTCAGTCGTTCTATGTGCTTTAGTCGATCCATCCTCCTACATTTGATTGACATTAAAGCTGCTGTGAGTCACATGAAGATTTTTGAGTCATTTTGATTTGAGTCGATTCCCCCGTGAAGCATTCAGCTCGCACAAACAAAATGTATTTATCAATAAAAGGTTTTTAGTTTGTGATGGAGTCAGTGGATTTATATTGGTTTTTGACCCAGAAATCCATCAGTTAAATGTGTGACTAAACTCTTAAACATGTTCTCTCTAAATTCTCAGATTATTTCACCGCAATTTCAATCGCATCCAATATTTACACATACACATTACAACGTTAAAGAGATTGAAGAGCAGCTGCTAAAAAGTTACATTTGAAATGCAATAACTATATCTGGAAATGCAACAACCCTTATACATCAAAGTTTGTATATAATGCAGCATATGCAAACTCTGTGCACTTGTTTCTACGGCAACCGACATTTAATCATCTTTCTGCTGCTAATTAATGAAGCTGTGTTAGTCGTTATTAGTTCAGAGTCAATCATGCGGTCACATCAGACCAACAGGTAGCCTGAGCCGAATACACATCACATGTGTGTGTGTGTGTGTGTGTGTGTGTGTGTGTGTGTGTGTTTGTGTGTGTGTGTGTCCTTCTATCTCTACCATAATGAATGCACACTCACTCCTCGTTGTTTTCAGCCCTGACAGGTCCAAGACCAGCACGTATGATTTATTGTCACCTAAATTTCTTATGTGAGTTTTATTTTCCAGAACGCCATCAACCTAAACACTGAGACTGAAGCGAGTGAAGTCTTAATCCAGTCCTATTTGTAAAATGTCAGAGCTTAAGACAAAGCAGTAAAAATGAAAGCTTTAACACAAATGAGAGTGAATGTGAGAGGAAAGATAAGCTTACATCATACATAATAAAAATAAATAAATCAACAGGTTTATTAAATGAAATGTGTCCTGGTGGAATCAAACAGGAAGTAGGAAGTGAGAGGTAAGACCAGGGCATTTCCCTTTTCTAGAGCTTTATGATATTTTTCAGCCACATCACAGTGTTGAGGGACAGACGTCCTGGAACTGTCTCTCTCCCGTCTGTAAGCAGCCTCGACAAATCCCTCTATTATGTCGGGTTTAAAGCTCGACTCAGTTCTGCTGGGCGTTTTTTCACAAAGCTCGGAAATCCTCTTATTCTAAACACTGTGTGCTGAGTCTCTTCACCTCCAGAGTTTTAGCCTTCACAGATCTTCTCATCTTCTGGTCCTGATCAGCTGAACCAACCCGAGCTTCAGTAGGTAAAATATAAGACAAGACAAAACCTTAAATGGGACCAAGTGACTTTTATTTCTTTTCTTATGAGAATCTTCTCTCAGATTTATTCCTGGATTAGCTCCTGGGCTCAGATTCATCAGATGTAGTTGGACAGGTCAACAGATTTCGAGTGAACACCCAGGCTATGGTGAGACACAGTAAAACAGCTTCAGAGCATAAACGCTGCGACCTGAGTCTCTGAAACTGTCCTGTCTAGTGAAGATGGATTTGTCACGCAGCCTCTGAATGTTCTAGCCAGCATTGAGTGGCTGCACCATTTATTTTCTCAAACTCGCCTCAGAATAATAAAAACGCCACACGGCAATGCAGTCCATCATAAAACCCTGAGAAGCAGCTTTTTAAACTTGAAGAACGTTTCAATTTCATAGCACACGGCTGCTGTTTCAGGATCGATATCATCGAGGAGTCCGTGGGGAAACGCTTTGAGCAAAACAAAAAAAAAGGAAGGAAAAAAAACCAGTCATGAACAGTCTGACCGTCGTCTTTAACACTTAGTCAGGTTTTTTTTGTGCCTGTAGAGCAGAAAAATATATTGGACTAAGGCAAAACCACACATATGTAAACACACAAAATTCAGTGTGTTTTAACTGAAGCCATTAGCAGAACTGCAGTCAGGTCACTCTGAGACATATTCAGCTTTTACGAGTTAAAAAAAAGAAAGAAAAAGAAATACTGAGGCCAATGTGGAGGCTTTTAAAGAGAAGCATGGCAAGTATTGGAGTGACTTTTATCCTCTTTACAGAAAATCAGATAAAGAGAGAGAGAGAGAGAGAGAGAGAGAGTCTGGCATCACAGCTTTCTCACAGGACCAGCTGCGAACCTTTTTATACAATTAATATAAAATCAGCTCCGTCCTGCTGTAGGACTTGACACGCTTTTAGCAAATGAATGTTGTAAGTCATTGTGTTTCCAAAAGCCTTCCTTTCTATTAACTATGCTGAACAGAAGGAAGCAGATGACATCATTGAAAGAGCTTAGGCCAAAACACGCACATGGTCATAGAGTGACAGGAACACACACTCGCTACATCAGCGTTTATTCCAATCTGTTTCCATCCCATTTCATCACATGTCTTTTGCCTTACAGTACATTTGCAATGATACTGTAGCCCGCTCGTAAAAATGAAAACACTAGGTGACGTAGGATAATAATCAACTACAGGCTGGTGTGATGAAGCGGGGTCACTCTCACCTTTTAAACATTTGATCTGTCAACACTAATCAAGAGCCATCTCCTCCGTTCTGAGCATTTCAGCCTCACATTTTACGTCGTTTGGCAGACGTACTTATCCAGAGCACCTTACTGTACATTTTTATCTCATTATACAGCGGTGCAGCTGAGGGTTAATGGCCTTGCTCAGAGGTCTACCAGGGACAACTTCGCGAGGTTTGAACCAAACCATAATTTAATGAATTAACCACTGAAACTGGAGACTCCTTCCATGTGGCATATACTGTACAGTAGAACAAGCATTTGTGATGGAACACAAGCCCAAACAGGTCTTTTAAACTTGAATCTTTCAGTTTCTCTTTTCCATCCATTTTTCTCTCTCTCTATGTCTCTCATTATCTCTCTCGCTCTCTCTCAATCACAGCCATGGAGGAGATAAGCATTAGTGAACCAATCCTCCACTACAGTGCGTCTCTTCTTCTCCTCCTCTTGACAGAAAAAGGAACTTTTCACCAGCTGGCAGTTCATTCTCTAGTCATCTTCTGTCGAGGTGGGACCCAGGGATATCTTAGTGATCGAAAGGAAGACGAGGATCCTCCACTCGCACTCACTGTTTTTTGTACAGGTTACACTCGAGCACATCAGGATTTTTAGATACAGCTGTAATTAAGCATATACACACACTGAGATCCTTAGAGGCTCTAATTAGTTTGTCCTGGGTTAAAGGGAGTGGTTTGAGAAATGGGATTTGACCCACAATTATTGGCACCTACAGTAAGTTTCGCAATAATATCGTACCAGGTGGTGAATGGTGATTCCCATTCCTAATGTCCATGTTCTTTGCATTTCATCCTCTCTAAAGCTTCATACTCAGCTTTCAATTTTATTCCAGGTGCATTTATGACACATAATCAATATACTGGCTGCTCAAGATGGGGGGAAAAAATCTAGAAAGGAAACATGGAGTACAAACTTTCCAAGAACATCTGTATACATGAAGACTTACTGTATATAACCCCATTCCAGGCTTCCGTTTTTCCCATTTTCATCTCTCTCTCTCTCTCTCTCTCTCTGTTTTTCTTGGGAGACATTAACCCATGTGCTGTAGAAGAAGCAGTGATGTGTGCATCTTTACAGAACCCTCAGAGGAAAATAAATAACAATTGTTAGTTTTTTTCTGGTGGTGGCGATGGGGTGTCACTTGAGGAGGTTTCACCGAGTTTGAGATCACCACTGGTCCCTGAGTCCTCTCTGTCACTCTCAATACAGACTCTCTTCTGATTTGTTTTTTTTTTTCCCACAGTATAATTCATCAAGGTCATCATAAAGAAAAATCTACCTGTCTACTGCTAGGCCAGGCGGAGGGATAGAGTGAAGGAGCTGGACAGAGGAGATGAGTGGAAGGGCAGGGTAGAGGAGCAGTGTGGAGGGTTAGTATGGAGGTGTGGAGCAGAAGGGTAGAGTGGAGAGGTAAGATGGACTGGTAGGCTGGATGAGGAGGTTGGATTTGTAAAGAAAAGTAGTGGTGTGGAGAAGTGAAGCAGAGGGTGGAGTGGACGGGTAGAGCAGATGGGAAGGGTAGCAGAGCAAGGTAGACTTGTTGGCTGGAAGGTTAGTTTGGGGAGCAAGTTGGAGTGGAGGGTTAGAGTAGATGTAAGGTGGTAGGGTAGGTGGTAGAAGGAGTAGAGATGGTAGTAAAGGAGCATGGTCATGTTGAGGGTGGAGGGGCAGTGTGGGGAAGAGTGGAATGGCATTTAGAGGTAGGGTGGAGGAGTGGAATAGATGGGCACAGTGGAGGGGTAGGATGGACTAGTGTAGGATAAAATGGGTTGAATTGTACTGCAGGTAGGAGGCATTGTATGGAAGTGCAAGGCGGAGGGGCAGAATGGAGAGGCAGGTACAGTATGGTGAAGGGATAGAGTGAAACATGATGAAGGATCCTCATGACAGCCTTCATGAAGTATTGCCTCATCTAGGGTGTTGTCCTCAAACAGCAAATACACCAGCCATCTCAAAGCTTCTTTCCTCTTCCTTATTATCACAGAGAAGACACGCTCTCAGACTAGCTTTTTCTCTCTCTTTCATTTATGCTTTTTTTTCTCCCTAATTCGTTCTTTCTTTGTGAAAGCTGCAGTAGCTTTCACTTGCTTTTTCTTTCTCATATCTCTCAGCAGCACTTTGAAAGTCAGATCACTCATCTGCTTTTATTCTCTCTCTCTCTCTCCTGCTGTCAAATTTAGACTGCTCTCTTCCCTCTCAGCCCTTCTGGATCTGGCATCTGCCCATCAACACTATATGGATGGCACTGAATTGCTGGACTTTGTGTGTGTGTGTCTGCAGGCTACAGATACTAGCATTTTATTCACTGTGTTTTTCTTTTGTGGTTGCCATACTTGTGTTGAATTTCTGGTTTCACTGCACAACATAAACTTAACCGCTTACTTCATGAGAGAATAAACATTATCTTGTTTATTCTAACCATTTCATGAAACAGATCTTTCCTCAACCAGTTCCACATAAACTGGCAGAAAAACGATTTTCTAATAACAAATTGGTGTTTTTCAGATACATAAGCACCTCCTCGTCCTGTTCTGGAAAGCACTTAGTGGTAGAGAAATTAAAGGTCCCATATTTTACATATTTTTCTTTAACAAAATTAACTCCTCTTCCAAACGAACCGTTTCAGTGTCTATGTAAATGAGCTTCTGCAGAGCCACACCCTTCCAGAGATCAGCAGAACTTTCCAAAAAGCTGGGGAGGGGCTCTTCTTATATGAGGTCACATCATGGGGAAATCTAATTGTCTTGTTTACACCTCAACCAATTTACACAAAAAGAACATAAAGAAGTGAATATTTTTCCCTTTAATGTCTAAGCCTTATCATCCAACCAAGTAACTTTATGCTAGTTTTAACAATACTTGTTGTCAATTTAGCTTAACATGTTGGAAGCTGGCATCAGTGGACGAAATGTAAAAAATAAAAAATAAATCAAGGGGGATGGTATAACAAACCGTACACAATGATTGTGAAATATGTTAAAATATACAGTAAGTTTAATTAAATTAACTTGGAGCCATCAAAACAACATGTGCATTTAAACATGCAATTGTCAAAACTATCATTTGATCCTTTCCATGTCTTTCATCTGTGGAGGATTATAAGAGTAGAATAAAAATCTCCATAAACAGTAGTAATGAAATAATTCAATAGCATTGTAGTTTTGTATGACTACGCACCAGTCTCTCTCTCTCTCTCTCTCTCTCTCTCTCTCTCTCTCACACACACACACACACACACAAACACACACACACACAAATCATCAAATTACTATTTAAAAAATATATAAAAATCTATTTTAACCCTTTGGCACCCAACCATTCAGGTGAAACCACAAAGTCTAATGAAAAAACAAAACCTTGTTTAAATTGAGAATGAAATTACACAAATTAATAATAATAATAATAATAATAATAATAATACATTTTATTTAGTGGCGCATTTCATGGCACTCAAGGACACCTTACAGTCAAAGTATAAGAACAATGGTTTATAAACAAAACAGACAGAAAACTGCATTACATAAAAGCCTGTCTAAACAAACAGGTTTTTAGACGAGATTTAAAAACTGGAAGACTTGGACTGTTGCGGACCTCGACAGGAAGTCGGTTCCATAAAAAGGGGCCGCATAACCAAAGGTTCGAGACCCCATATAAACTGTCCGTGAACGTGGACGAACGAGTGTAATTGCAGAAGCAGACCTTAAATCATGTGACGGGATATGTATATCGAGAAGGTCCAAAAGATATGAATGTGCCAAGTTGTTTAGTGCTTTGTAGGTTAAAAGTAGCATTTTAAAATCTACACTGTATTTAACAGGGAGCCAGTGCAGATTTTGCAAATTGGGTAAAGAATGCGTCTTTTATAATCATTAAAGCTGTCAGTCATTGTGGGAGAT
The DNA here is from genome assembly GCA_030522415.1 of Channallabes apus. Lineage (NCBI taxonomy): Eukaryota > Metazoa > Chordata > Actinopteri > Siluriformes > Clariidae > Channallabes > Channallabes apus. The sequence goes on along the minus strand of CM060110.1, from coordinate 44,450,865 downwards.
TTTTTATTTTCCACTGTTAATGCTGCTTACACTTTAGCGCCACAACATAAGCTGAAACTCAAATTATAATCGTATCAAAAGAAGACTGATCTAGATCAAGTAAGATGGAGTTAATTGCAGCATCAAAGCCCAAGTGAGTTAACCCAATGGCAGCTGAAGAACAGGCAAAGAGTAAACTAAAGAGCAATTCAACGCACATGCCTTACGTATACAGTATACAGTTGGCTGAGGGAGGGACTCAACAGTCGCCTCCCTAGGTTTTTTCCTTTTTTCTTACTTCCCTTGACCAAATTTGGCCATTGGTTCCAATTACTTGGCTTCCAATCAGTTCTGCCAATCAGTTCTTATCTTGTTTAGGAAATTTTCCCCATTATAATCTAACACTTCCACCAACTGTTGATCACACTCCTCTTAGGGCAAGTTCAAGCTGCGTGTCAAACGTCCTTGAAGTTGCTAAAGTTACTTCATGAAAAGGGCCTTGTTTATCAGCGGAAGGATGAGTCCACACCTGCTTCTCGCAAGAGGCCCCTCATAACAATTGTCTCTGTGGGTGGGTCTGCAGTAACCCAGACCGATTCTCCTATTTCTGTTGGGACTCGGTTTCCTGAGTCCAATACAGTTGGAACACAGACTGATTTTTCAGCAAAGGTGACTTACAACTGGTGTATCACTGTTTATTTGCCATAAACACTGGTTTGCCAATTGGTGTGGTTCTTGCTCAGAGGCGACAGGCCTCTCCATCGACCTCTTCATCCAATAAGTGATGATTCACACATGCTCTGAACCACATTAAATCTGATGTGTCTTTTATATATCTCAGTTTATTATAACTCAAATTCTTGACATTATTCAATGCTTTTCTCCAATGTTCTATTTCCCATGTTCCCGTATTTATTTTATTAATGCAGGAATTGAATTGTACTGTACTTTGCACTAACCATGAGTTTGTTGTGGTTTATCTGGTTGTTTCTCGATAAGAGATAACGAGTGCTTCTCGGCTGCATTCCTACTTTTTTTTTTTTTGGTCATTTCTACTCACCCCACTACGGTTCAGCATGGCATCTCTCCTCAAGTCTGTATATTTCTTATCTAAGCCGGCCAAGGCTAACCGTTTCTTCCTGAGTTGTGCTCACAATGATGTTACAGTATGTGCGAACGCACTGGCTTGGGCCCTCTATGTCTTACGATAGCAGCAAACCTCATGAGTTCTTCAAGTAGGTTATATGGTTATTTTTAGTGTTTGATTAGTGAATATATTTGTTAAATCGGTGATTAATGTTATATCAGTGATTAATGTGCTTATACAGTACACATGATTTAATATGTTATGTCTGAAAACATGCTTAGATCATTTCGAAAACTCCTGTATTAAACTGAATCCTGCACTACATATTTATATATCTGGACCATTGAACAAGACACTTTAATAAGTCACTTTTTATGCATATTTGCACAACCACTGCCACGTTCAAATATTTCTATATTTCAATATCTCTATATTTCTATATTTTTTTATCGTGCCATTATTTGTACAGTTTATTTTAATAGGTGAATTTATTTTCTTTAGTATTTCTTTTTATTCATATTTATTCCTTACGCATAAATTTTTATTTTTTATTTTACATTTTTAAGGTCACTGGAGGTCGTATAAGCACTTCACTGCATTTCGTACTGTGTATGACTGTGTATGTGACAAATAAAATTTGAATTTGAACGTCTCCGCTGTATAATAAGTCAAAAGCTGTGCTCGAACTGTTCTCTTGGCCATTGCGAAAATGCGAAAAGCTTGATGAATGACACAAACTTGCTTGAGCTTGTGAGCAGAATGTTACTGAATACTTACTGAATATTTGTACTGTGGAATTTGGACTCCAACTCATTTCTAACGACAGAGAAAATGTATAGAGCTGATTGAGGTACAGTAGTAGAGACGTGAGACGTAGTGTAGTGGAGATGTACATAATGGAGGCATGGTTGTGTGTCTTTTTGCTCTGTAATTACAGCTTTTACTTCAAAAACCCTCTCAGTTTGATCTGATTCACAGATCAGAAATAAACAGCGCAGAGCCGTGTTTATGGATTACGAGCTCGTAATGCGGGAGAGTCAATAGCAGGTCTGTTCTCGCTGACGACTCGGAGAGACACGGAGAGAACGAGAGATAAATGGGGAGATGAGTGGCAGAAACAGAGAGGAAGGAAGGAGAAGCAAAAAGATGAGAACGTGACTAGATTAGATTCACTCGATAAGAGGGATTGAGTTTCCAGTCAGCTCAGGACAGAAAGAGAGAAAGCTCCTGTTTCCCAGCATGCATTTCTCTACAGTAGAGCCTCACTTTGTGCCTTGTTTTGTTTCCCTCCTCAGTTCTACGTTTGAATCTTAAGTCTTTAAATCGCCATGCAGACTGCAGCGTGATAGATGGATAGTTTGGGGATGGACCAGAGGCATAGTGACTGATGTGACACACCTGAACCTGACTCCCCTCCATTCATTTATCTTTTCCCTCTCTCTGGCTGTGAATGAGGTTCTCTCTCCGTGTGTGTATGTGTGTGTGTGTGTGTGTATATAACAGAGTGACTGACCTGGTACCTGATGCTGCACCATGTCTGATAGATCCTGTAGGTGGATGAAAAGCACCAAACCTCCGGCGCCAAACAGCAGAACAAACCAGAAGGAGCAGGAAAGCTTCGTCCGAGACACCCGGAGTAACCCGCGTCTCCCTCTCACAGCCTCCAGCACTTTACAGTCTTCCCACAGCATCTCTATACACACTGCAAAGTTGAAACAGACAAAGAGATAAAAAGAGAGTGAACAAGATAATAGCAATAAGATGCTGATGAAGATGGTGAGATCATTTTTCAAGAAAGTATTAAGCAGAATTTTAATTAAAGGTCAGGTGTTGGTCATTTACTTGTGCTCATAAAAATGCTCCACTACCTACATCTGACATCAACGTCTGCTTCTAACACCCCCAAAAAAGTCATTAGCCAACTACCGGGGACACAGGGATCAACTCCGTAATAACTTTTTAGGGCCCAAACATAGTGTGTGAAGGACCCTCGTGTGTTTCTAAGGATTTATTTCCAACCATTTGGAGCTTTTTGGGGGTCTTACATGCTCAAAAACTCATGACAATTGACAGGCAGGATGGAATCGATGCCTGAGAGTCTGGGTGTGGCTCATGAGATTTTGCAGCATAGCTGCACGTATGCACACTAAACCTTGTACACATTTAGAGTTCACTTTTCCTGGACAGGAAAGTCAGTTAGTTTGGGTCGTTTGCAAAATGCACCCATTGGAATTTGATACACTCTTCCTAGGGAATCTATGCCATCACTACTAAACTGGGCCTATGTGATGTCAAGACATTGAGGATGTGTGGAGTTATATTGAGTGACATCATATTGTGACATCATATTGAGTGACATCATAGCGTGATGCATTTTTTTTTCCAGCATCTGGGGCTTTTTGGAGATCTAAACATAAGGGGCACTGGTAGCTCAGTGGTAGGTGTTTTGCATGCCATGCGAAAGGCCCGGGTTCAATTCCCAGCCAGCGCCCAAACCCCAGCCACTGGATACAGTGCCACTCCCAAGCCCGGGTAAAATGGGACGGTTGCTTCAGTTAATGCATGTGGCATAAAACCTGTGCCAAGCGTGCATGTGCAGACCAAGTGTCCGCTGTGGCGACCCATTGCTGGGGGCAAGGAACAACTTAAAATTCTGCCCTTTTCTAAAATTATGCCATAAAGATATTGGTATGTCCCCTATAAATGGATGTGCCCGGTGTGCCGACTGTCTTTCTGGAGCATCCGGTGTGGCGATGGCACAGGGTGCTTGGGCCCGCTCATCGTTGCTTCCAACTATATTTAATTCTTGTGTTTGACAGCTAAGCAGGTTATACAACAATCATTCAAAGTGGATTCAACTAGAGTGGTCGATGACCTTAAATGAAAAAAAAAAAAAGAAAAAGAAAGGGGTACAGCCTTACTTCTGATGAAATGTAAATAAATGTGAACAAATGCAACAAGAAAATACAATTTCAAAGAGCTTAACACCTACTATTTCATGAACTGTTTAAGCAAACGTGATACATGACATCATGTTTTTTGTGGATACAAGGATACTGCACTTAAACAACAATTATAGAATAAGATAATGTTTCTCTCTCGTATTCAGTTTAATACATTTTTATTTGTACAGCGTTTGTAACAATGGCCATTGTCTCAAAGCAGCTTTTCAGAATTGAAAGAAAATCATGAAAATGTGTATAAAATGTGTAAAAAGTGGATAGATGTACATGAGCAGCCACCGCGCTTCCCCGTCTCACGTGTTACTGACTGCAGTCTCCTGACATACACTGTTACCTTTTGGTTACCTAGAGGTCTTAGAGACTGTGAGGTGGTGATTTTCCCCCGACTGGGTCATGCATATTGTGTGGCCATATCTGATGACGGCGGCACGGTGGTGTAGTGGTTAGCACTGTCGCCTTGCACCTCCAGGGTCTGGGTTCGATTCCCCGGCCAGGCTCGATTCCCGTCTCTGTGTGCATGGAGTTTGCATGTTCTCCCCGTGCTTGGTGGGTTTCCTCCGGGTACTCCGGTTTCCTCCCACAGTCCAAAGATATGCAGCTTAGGCTAATTGGCGTTCCTAAATTGCCCGTAGTGTGTGATTGGGTGTGTGAGTGTGTGTATGTGTGTGTGCCCTGCGATGGATTGGCACCCTGTCCAGGGTGTACCCCGCCTAGTGCCCGAAGTCTCCTGGGATAGGCTCCAGGTCCCCCGCGACCCTGAACACAGGATTAAGCGGTATAGAAGATGAATGAATGAATGAATATCTGATGACCACACAATATGCATGATCATGATCTGATCATGTCACAGCTGTTTGACTTCAGCTTCACAGATTCACTTATCTTGGCTTTACAATGTATGTATGTATGCATGCATAGTGTACTCTTTCACATTCCTGAACAACCTACAGCATAAAACAATGTTAAATAATGATGATTAAATGATAAATAATGTTAATCAAACTGAAATATATTTTTTTACTCAGAGGAACTCTATATACTTCTATATTCTCAGCATATAGAAGTAAAAAAAAAAAAAAACACAATAGCTTAGCATGACAACTTTTTGATTACAGGAAACTTGGGCTAGGTGAGAAAAAAATATCCACAGATGACAATTTTGTGTGAAAATAACAGTAAAAAAATAAAGTTGTAATGCACAGAAGATTGGGCACAATCACCTGCGCTATCATCACCCAGGTGCACCAGAAAGACATTAGGCGCAATGGGCACGTGGATTTAAAGAAAAAACACCAATACCATTATGAATAAGTACATAACTGAGAAAGTTATCAGCCACTTTTTTCCAAGTTTAAGGCATTGCCATAAATAAACCGTTTGAGATATCAAAAACCCCTTCGCAATTTTGCATCCTCAATGAAACCCCTAGGTAGTGTTAATCAAATTCCATTGAGTGCATTTAGCAAACAACCCAAAATAGCTGACTTCCTGTTGCGTAGAGCCCATGAAATGGACAGCAAACGTTTTTCAGCTCATTGAGATCTGTAATGTATACCGGGTTTTACATGTATGTATGAGCTATGCAGTAAAATCTACTGTAAAGACCCTGTGCCACACCCAGATGCCCAGCTGCTCAGGTATCCTATTGGCGGCAAAATCCAACTGATGTACTGATTTTTAAGACTTTTTGAGAATGTTAAGACCTGCTGGAAGCACATCCTTAGAAGAACAAGAGGGCCCTTCACACATTATGATGTCATAGTGCTCGGAGGTTAAAAAAGCAATACAACTATACTTCACATCATACTTTAAACTGAAACCAATTTCAATCCTCCTCTACAGCCTGATTTGATCCGAGCTAACTACTGTAGATCTGTAGATCACTAATGCTGGTGCATTCATCTATTATCAAAATCAACTCACTGTTTATCCACAAAGTACCATTAAGAGGGCTAAAAACATTGGGTGATCCAAACCAGCATTAAAGTTTCTGGTGAATGAAGGCGTAAAACCATTCGACATTAAAATAAGATTTCAAGCTCTGATCATGGCTCAGACGTACTAAGAAAACGTGGAGAAATAAACGGAGATTTTACTCTCCACACAATGTAAAATGTCCAGGTTTGACTTGAGCACCTCTCATACAGTACATTGTTCCACGATGTCGTTGATTGATTAATAGTACAGAGTAGACTACTCATGTAAGTCACAATATTGGTACTACATCATATTCATTCTCATATTCAGGATGAAACCATTGGCATTAATGCATCCCTACTCATATTAACACAGCATATTAAATAAAGTCTCATCTTTCCTGAGAGATTTGGCCCACGTGAATAAACTGTAATTACTCAGAAGGATGCTGAAGGCAAGCAGACAATAAAGTGAGCAGCGCAGCTTCCTGTGGAGTTTCTTGTAGAAAAGCATCTGCAGGGCTGCAGGGTAGACAGATCATGTTGTACACACACACCAGTGTGAAATCAGTGTGAATCTGCCTGTCATGGTGAGTAAATAAGGCATTTCATACCATGATGATTATTATTTGTTTCAGCATTTAAGTGCACTCCTTGCTCTGCTGTTTCTCGTAACCTTTGGTAAGAGTCAACTCCCTCTGATCTGCCTGCCATCTCCACTAAATACACTCAGCGCTCTTACACATTTTACTTGAAAAGGAGTCAGTTCATTGATCCCTGAATGAACATTATTTAAAATGTGTGTTATGTAGCAGATGGTCAGTCAGCTAATGTCCTGTGAGAACTCTGATAGACGAATGACTCATTAATCAAACTTATTGTCTTTATTTTACAGATGTCTACTGATCTGAGAACAGTTAAAGATCTATTTGGTTTATTGGTTTATCAAACACAATACGTCTATAATCATGTTAATGTTTAAACGATAACTCAATTACGTATTTAGCTAAAACTGTATGACATGACATGACCAATCCGATCAAAATAAAATGCCTTTAAAAGCGTGCTTGGTCATGTGACTAGAAGTCGTTATAATATTTGAGTCTGACTCAGACATGCAAACAAACATGAACAGACGCTGTCAAGAAGAAACGTCAAGTAGCGCCAAAAACTGTTCAGTCACGGTAGAGTTCACGTTACAGATCAGGGTGAAAGGTCACGTCATTTTCATGCACTTTGCATTCTTTTGCATGAATCTGTATCCGATAATACTTGCAGTTTCATGCTATGCCACAATGCACGTTTGGAAATGAAACAAAGCAACAACAACAAAAAAAAAGTACATCTGTATCTTTTTCATTTCATACCTTTTCAATCACAAATGTACAATACATGGCAAAACCTTGGAGGGCTAAGCCGAGTACATTTTTAGTCACATCCACATAAACCGAGCTGGAAGAGATTAGAAATGATAATCGGATTAATGACGCATTTAATTTGCGCGTTGTGGTGTGTGTCGAGTTGGTGCAGTTACAATAGATAGATGGCCATACAGATAGATAGAACAGATACTGTAGATGACCATCACTTTCATCCTCCAGGAAAGTACAGTATCCTTCTCTTTATCTTAAATCAGAAGAATATTAATGAAAAACTTTTCTTTTTTTTTATGCTTTTCCATTGTGCTAGAATACTGACCAAATTAATAAGAAAAACATGGACGGGGACAGGGGCTTGGGTCACAAGGGATCATTATGCATTGCAATTCTTGTGTGTGGCACTTCATACAGTATATCAGGAAATAAACTTCAAAGATTTTCATTTCTATATGTTTGTATTTGAGGCAGTAAAACGTTGCTCTCCTTCTATAATATTATAGCTGGGGTGCTCGAAACTAATTACACATTGGCAAGAAGCACAGAATTTTTCAGCACAGAATTTTTCAGCTAATTTATTCTGCCTTAAAGAAACTACGTACCTTGGTGGCTTCAAAGTTCGTATTCACCCAGTGAAGAACTCAGCACACTTGAGCAACGAAAGAGCTCAAAAGAGCACCTCAGACACCCACCCCACCCGCACTTCCCACCCCTCACCCCCACCCCACCCTGGAGAGTCACCCTATTAAGGTTGCACACTTTAGCAGATCTGTATAGTATTAAAACATTGCATCACAGTGAACTCGTCTCCAGTACAAAGGACTATAATATAAAAAAAAAGTCATTTTCTCATTCCTGAACCTCTTTTCTTGGCTTTATGTGCACTTTCTGAGATTTTGCTGAGACCCACAATCCATATGAGTTCTCTTGGCCAGCATGCTAGTGCTTAATTAGGCATGTTTAATTTTGTTACCTTCTAATGTGCAACGTTTGTTTCATTATACGCTACATTAAGTTTCAATTACTCTACGTTTATAATTTTGCATGCCTTAATTACCTGAAATTAGAAACGGTGGGACAAATTGATTATTATTATTTCTTTTTTTTATGTTAAAATGCGCTCATTTTAACTGTTGATGTGAAGATTTCAGCACGATATACATGGGACAAGGATCAACAAATCATCAACAAGTGTACAAAAACCACAAACATACATTCACAACTGGAAGGAAATTAGTGTCACTTTACATCCTGATTGTTCTCAACTGCCAGCTCATCATAGGAGCAATAAAATGATTCAGCTCAGAATGGGAGGAGGAGGAGGAAGAGAGGAACAAGAAGGCAGGAACACAGTAACTGTATAAATCTGAGAAAGATGTGTTGTTTTTCTTCCTCACCGGATTTTACTGCCTGACCCATGGAAATCATAAAAACTAGACTACTGAAAGAAGTTGATCAAATATGCTTTTAAATAGAGTTTTTAAATATGCAATTGTTTTATATTTTCCATGTTAAAACATGAGGCGGCGCGGTGGTGTAGTGGTTAGCACTGTCGCCTTGCACCTCCAGGGTCTGGGTTCGATTCCCCGGCCAGGCTCGATTCCCGTCTCTGTGTGCATGGAGTTTGCATGTTCTCCCCGTGCTTGATGGGTTTCCTCCGGGTACTCCGGTTTCCTCCCACAGTCCAAAGACATGTAGGTTAGGCTAATTGACATTCCAAATTGCCCGTAGTGTGTGAATGAGTGTGAGTATGTGTGTGTGCCCTGTGATGGATTGGCACCCTGTCCTTTCCTGGGATAGGCTCCAGGCCCCCGCGACCCTGTGTATAAGGATAAAGCGGTACAGAAAATGAATGAATGAATGAATGAATGTTAAAACATTACAATAAGGTTTTACGTAAATAATCTGATTATCCTAGAAGGTGCTAAATACTACATTAGAATATTAAAAATCACTCTTTGGATGTGTGTTGTGCTGTAGGTACGATACACATGGTACACATGGACAGATGTGAGAAAATATGGCAGTGAAAAACAAAACTAAAAGGAAGGTAAAAAGTCTCAAGCACTGGCTGTGTTACATCAAAAAATATATTCGATCCTAAGCTTAGTGACTGTGAATGTTCTCCCCTTGTTTATGCGATGTGTAAAAAATAATTTGAAAGAAATCCTGTACTTGAGTAAAAGTAGAGATACTCCAAGTCAAATATTACTCACGTAAGTCCTGCTTTTACATTTCTACTTGAGAAAAAGTACAAAAATACTCACCTTCAATTTTGCTTAAGTATGTATACAAAGTACAGAGCTGTTATTACTTCAAAGGCGTCGATTGATGTTTTGTGCATTTTTTTTTCTTCTGCCTATTATTTCATCTTTTGGCTTCATATATATATATATATATATATATATATATATATATATATATATATATATATTTCTCGAGGATGACGGCTCTGGACACACAGCGGTATGAGAGTTTAACTCGCCGGCACAGTGTGCGCGTGGTGTGTGCGCACGCTGTGCGCGTGGTGCGAGTTTAGAGGAGCGTTTGTTAGCGGTTGGTGATGTGGTGGGACACAAGAACATCGTCTCTGCATCCCGAATGAACAGTGCTGTTGTTGTGTTTGTTAATAATGTTGAAAAAGCGATCAAAACTGTCCAAAACGGAATCAGTGTTAATAATGAGCACATTCTGGTTTCTCAGCTGAGCTACCCAGCTAAGAAAGTAGATCTGTCTAATGTCCCTGCCTTTATATCTGACAGTGTGATAGCAGCAGAACTGTCCAGATACGGACGCCTGGTCTCCCCTATAAAGAAAATCCCCCTTGGCTGTAAATCCCCTCTGATAAAAACACCTGGTTTCTTTTAGGAGAGTTGTTTTTATGATTTTTAAAAAGGGTGTAGAATAGGGGTGGGTGAAATTTGTCAACCGATATCATCTTAATCGCAATTGAGATCACATGACGTTGTGCGTTACGTAACCACACAATACACATTCACTTCTAAAGTGGGACGAAACCGGTGGATCGCACAGCGCGGACCAACTTGAGCAGCGCTGCTCGAATCACAAACCTGCGCGACCCACTGGGCAGCGCTGCGCGACTCTGATAGAAATAGACTGGTTTGGGTATAAGAAAAGTATGGGAAGCCAAACACATCAAAAGTGGGATGAAACCGCTGCACCCGATTGAGCCAGCGTGGGCGGACCATATATCTGCGCAGCCCAGTGGACAGCGCAGCGCGACAATCTGGATAGCGCAGGGATGATCTGGTTTATTTGCGCAGCCCAGTGGATCGCACAGCGCGGACCAACTTGAGCAACGCCGCTCGAATCACTATCCCGCGCAACCCACTCTGCAGCTCTGCGCGACTCTGATAGAAGTAGACCCCACCCACCATCAAATTAAATTTTCCCCTGCTGGGACGCGCACGTTCAAACCAGGCATGGCAAGGTGCATAATGAAAACAACATTAAACAGTCCTGACATCAAACACTGCAGTTTCCATAAAGGAAAAATAAATATAATGAATTTGAGAAGGTCAACTTCATAATGTCTGCCAATATCGTTATAGCCTAAGCATGAAAAAACAGCTTCCACTTTGTGCACTCTAAACTACAGCGGGGAATAGTTGGTAAAATGTAATTGAGGGTGGGCGGGGTCTATTTCTATGAGTGTCACAAAGATTTGTCACAAGATTTCAGATAACATCTGCGCTATATCCAGATTGTCACGCTGCACTGTCCATTGGGCCGCGCAGATATTTTGCCCGCCCAGGCCTGCTCAATTGGGTGCCGCGGTTTCATCCCACTTTCGATGTGTTTGGCTTCCCATAGTTTGGCTTCCCATAGAAAAGTGATACGAATGAGACGAACGTGATTTGCAAGGTACGCAAGTGCACTGTTTTAGCAAGCGGAGGAAACACGTCAAAACTTTTCTATCATCTGAAATTCAAGCATCCAAACGAATATGGCCAAAGTAAAAAAAAATGTGACAAACATCAGCAATTCACAGTTTAAATAAAATTACATTATGTAAAACAAATTCTTTGTGTTTGAATTTTTATTTATGTATTTTCAGATACAAATTGCTACTGTATAATGTGATATATATCGTTATCGAGGTAGAAACTTGCAGGAGATTTTGGTTATATCGCCCACCCCTAGTGTAGACGAACTACAGTAAACGCTATTTTCAAATTCAGAGTTGAAAACTTTGATTATTACATATTCACCTCCTCAGAAACCGACATTAAATGTTTTAAATGTGGTGCAATGGGACATCTTGTCCGTGCCTGTCCTGAAAGACAGAGCGATCCCGATGCTCCTGAGCGACTGGGTCAAGACTCCACCGCGCCGGCCGTGGCCGTTTCCCCTGCTGAGGGACCCAGGAATGCTGCTGATCCAGAGCCCAAAGAAAACGAATCCCAAGTCCAGCCTGGAACCCAAGAGCCTGCTGAAGTAACATCAACACTAAAAGCAACATGCTCAGAGAAACCCAACGTCACCCAAACGGCACTGGAGAGACCGAGCACGGCCGATAAGGTCACATACAGTAGGGCTCGGGTGCAGCGCTTGAGTCACCTGTCCTCTCGGTGATGGGTACAAGGGTGAAGAGCTGCCAACTGGAAGCAGCAGCCACTACACTGTCACAGGGGGACGAGGCAGACATACAGATGGAAGAGGAGCCCCTCCCAAGACACCCAAAAGGAAAAAAGGAGGAGGAGGGAAAAAAAAAACAAAAAGGGCACAGAATCAGACAGTGACGGCTACATGTCAGACTCTGTGCTGATTCTCACCCCTGAGGAAGAGAAAATACCAGTGATACTGTATACAGCGAGGAGTCCATACAGTACACACCTTCTTAGAAAAGACAAAAGGCGGCTCAAAAATCAAACTTTAAGATCACTTTCCAAACAAGAGACAGTTCATTCACGATGTCAAATATTACAAAAAACACAAAGCTTTCATTGATCTGGAAATATTCAGAATAAAGAAATAAAGAACTCGCTGAGGAGGAATTTTTAGAATGATTTTCCTCCGTGCTGGACCCTGGTATGTTTTCTTATACAGAGAACATATGAAAAAATAGCTAAACACTATGAACTATTAAAACAGAAGCACATCGATGTGGCTCTACTGCAGGAGACACACAGCGATGACAAAAAAAACACTCTGCGGACTGGTCGAAAGAGTGGGACGGTCTCGCAATCCTGAGCCACAACACACCACTGAGTGCTGGAGTCGCACTGCTCTTTGCTCGCAATTTTATACCGAACTCTTATACAATAGAAGAATTTTTAAACGGGAGGCTTTTAAAAGTGAGAACTTTTAGTTTAGTGAAGTCTTTGTTTTTATTTGTGTGTACACTCCCACCAAGGCAGTAGAGAGGATGATGTTTTTAGACAAACTAAACAACGTCATTAGGGACTGTAACTCTGCTGATATTTTAATTCTGGGTGGGGATTTTAACTACACAACTGACAATCTGGACAGAAATCATAAGGAACCTCACATGGCCTCCCGTAAACGCATGTGGGAGATGATGGAGGCCCAGGACTTAAGTGACATATGGAGAAACCTAAACACAAAACAAAGACAGTACACCTGGGCCCATTCCGTAGATAACACACTCTCTCTGGCAAGACTCGATTGATTTTATTGTTTTAAACATCAATTGTCTTCTTTTACGAAATGTTTTATTACCCCAGTAGGCATCTCCGACCATAGCATGGTGCAGTGTACAGTCAGTAGGAAAAACCTAAAACCTAAGAGTGCCTACTGGCATTTTAATACTGTACTTTTAGAAGATGCCAATTTTATTGAGTCTTTTACCTATTAATCACAAAAAAATTATTTTAGCTCTCTACAGCAATGGTGGGACTTAGCTACTCAAAGTTGTATAGTAGTGCGTGGTGAGAGGCACATGCAATGGAGGAGACCTTTTTAAAAAATCTGCCCAAATTGTCAGAACAAGAGAGAGTGTTCTGAAGGTTAATGGTAGTTTATGTGTTCCTTTTAAAGTACACAGAGGCATTAGACAAGGCTGCTCTCTATCAGGCATGCTATATTCTTTAGCAATCAAACCTCTTTTCTGGTTTTAATATACCTCATTTTAATATTTCAACCTGTCTTTCAGCTTATACCAACAATCTAGCTGTAATGGTGAACACACAGACAGATGTGACTTTTTCAACTGACGTTTTAGAAGATTTTAAGATTTTATCATCGGCTAAAATCAACATGACCAAAAGTGAAGCCATTTTAGTAGGAGAATGGGGAGGCGAACAGCCCACACTACCAGGGGGTTTAAGTGGAAAAAGAGCGGTTTTAAATACTTCAGTGTCTACCTGGGCAATGCTGAGTTTTTAAACAAAAACTAGGAGGGCACTCTTGAAGGCATAAAAGGCAGATTAAGCAGATGGAAGTGGTTGGTCCCAAAAATGTCTTACAGAGGACGAGTGCTGGTCATCAACGACCTAGCAGCATCGTCCCTGTGGCACAAACTGGCATGTATGGACCCACCACCAAACCTGCTAGCAAGTATACAGGCCCTGCTGGTAGACTTCTTCTGGGACAAACTGCACTGGATACCACAAAGCCTTCTTCACCTGCCTAAAGGGGAAGGAGGACAGGGCCTGGTGCAGCTAGCAAACAGATTCCTCACCGAGTGATGAAGGATGGAGAGCAACAGCCTTCACACTCCTATGCACGGTGGGAGGACTCGGACTGGACAGAACTCTGTTTTTAATGGACCCCACATCACTGGACACAACTAGACTACCAGTTTTTTATCAAAGACTTTTTAAAATTTGGAACTTTTTTAAAAACCAAATCAAAGCAAACAGAACCTTACACTGGCTGTAGAGGAGCCCCTAGTCTGTGGAGGACATCTAGACATCTCTAGTGAAACCACCCCAGCACTATCCAAGACCCTGATCTCCGCAGGGATCGTGACGCTCCGGCAGCTGGTAAACATCACTGGAACAGACCTGTCTCGACCAGAGGACTTGGCAGCACACATGGGACTGCGGTCTCAACGGGTCGCCAACCAACTCCTGCATCAATGGAGAACCACCCTAACGTCGGAGGAACGAGTTGATGGAACATACAGGAAACGAGACCAGCTCTACAGAAGGGGAACCATTTCCACAGCTGATCATAACTCCAGACCTAGAGGGACACGGCGGCCCCCTCCTGGAGCACAAGGGTGAGGAAGAGATGAACGTTGAGACAGTGTCTGGTAAGGTTCTGTATAAAGCTAGCGTGAAGGTTTTAAACAAGAAAAAACTGAATGGGAGGGTAGACACCCCATGGCGCACTGAACTGGGTTTTATTAACAATATTAAACCAGAGTGGAGAGCACTGTATAAACCACCATTAACCAAAAAGTCTGCTGACCTCCAATGGAGGATTTTACATGAAATTGTCTCTGTGAACTCTTTTATCTCTATTTTAAATCCAGAAATAACACAAGAATGCCCCTTTCGTTCACAGAGAGAAACTGTTTTCATGCTTTTATACATTGTTCCAGACTGTCGCCCTTGTTTAACCTTTTAAAACTCATTTTTTTTACCACTGCATGTAGATTTTAATCACCAGTTTTTATTCTTGGTTTTAAATATGTCCGGAGATGCTTCAAATGCCAGCATATTAATTTTACCATTGGTCAAGCCAAAATGGCAGTCTATATAAGCAGGAAAAATAAGCTGGCACAAAGCACAGACTCTTCTCCAGACTTGTTAAATCAAGAATTTTAATAGATTTTAACTTCTAAAAGAACATGAAGGACATAGATATGTTTAAAACAATATGGTGTTGTGGGGAGACCCTGTGCTCTGTAGAAGATGACAAATTAATCTTTACACGAAACTTAAATTGAAAAAAAAAAAAAAAACACAATAACTATATATGTTTAAAAGAATAACTACAATGCCTAAAAAAAATTCTTATTTATTTTCTCATTTTTAATCAACCTCTATTTTTATATAACAAAATTTGTAAAATAAAGCATTGTAAAAAGCAAAAAAAAAAGTCGCTGTCTATCTCTACCTCCATCTCCCATCTCCTCTACTAATTTCAAACACCTGCTACATGACTAAGCACTTCATGGAGGGAATGAAAATACAGCAGTTACATATAATAGTTGGCAGATGGTGGAAACACAATGCAATGCCATGAATAGATGTAATTCATTAGAAAGTATAGATATTTCTTGTGGGATGCAGTGGAGTAAAAGTAAAATATCAGCTAAAATATAAATCTACTCTTAAGGACGGTAGCAAAGTTGTTGTTGTTGTTGTTGTTGGTCTTTCGGTAACAAAGTAATGTACCCAATTGCCTTCCGCCTTAAACAGTAGGCCAGTAGGCCAAAGTCACAATGCGGTACATACCTCAGTTTTTAAGTCATAGTTTTGGTATAATGAAGTTATGAATGTAACTTACAATTCATAACGTACAAATTTCGTGAACAGTGGTAAACTGACCATAATTTCCTGAACGCAAATGCATCACGTAATTTTCTTTTATCTCATTAAAATATATGAATTAACTTATTGATAATTGATTAATATGTGCTAAATAAGTTTAGCAAAACACAGAATACTATACTGTAAATGCAATAAATGAGTCCTTCATGATATAATAAACCACGACCACAAGTTATGTCCGGGTTTTTTTTTTCATCTAAGTTGTTCCCTATTTCCCAGATCACTTTTTGAAAAAAATAAAACATACCTCACTTACCCCTAATATTCATGTGGATTTATTCCTAGTTCTCCAAAAAGTGCCATGTCAGTGGATGGTTAGATGGATTGTTTACCCATAAACATGTGATGAATGTCATCTCATCTCAGGTTTGTTCTCATGAAGAATAAATCAGGATGAAGCAGATAAAACTCTTCCCCACCCCAGGGCTGCAGGATAAAATATTGACCTGACATAAAGTCGAGCTTTCAGTCTGAATTCAATAGTCACATGTTTTAATATATATTAAGTTTCATACAAAGGCTGGAGGTTCAGAGGAAATTGAATCTATAGTCTGGATCCCCCGAACATTGGAAAGGCTCCTGGGGCTCTCTTTCTCTCAGCGATGTTCATATTGATCATCATTATTATTAAGTTTTGCTATATTATGTATAGTCAGAGTGAGGATTATTGTTAGTAGAGGATTGCTAACTCGAGTCACAGTATGATCTGTTGTGTTTTTTTTTTATCTGCATTGAAACGTGCACCGCTTGAACTAGATGCAGAAATATCTCCTCTTATTCCATGACTGTATAAATTACATTGCTCACATAAGAATCAATTCCATGTCATTTTAATAATTAAAAGATATTATCTGTAATCAAGCTATTTGTTAACAGGATGCACACTCACACACACTCAAGCACATCTTAAAGTCAGGATTCAGAAGCCAATTGATTAGAACTCACAGGAATATTGAAAAGGTGCTAAAGTGAGGCGTCCTCTCTGTCTGCCTTTCATTAGCACACGGCGGAGCGTCTCTACACTCTCATTAACACACACTCTCTCCTGGGGATGACTGTCTCCGTGTGCTTCCGCTGGACTAATTGAGGATAAATATCCCGAATGACAAGAGACAACAGAGTGCATTACATATCTTTTTTCCTCTGTTCATCCAAAGCTCTGAACTTCACAAGCTGATCCAGGTGAGAATGAATAGCTTATGGGTTCACTAACAGTGCTGGGGTTTGAACTAATAATCCTTCTGGTCGCTCTTTGTGGATGAGATCTTTGCTGAGAGGTGTAAATCATGATAATCTGGATTCTAATGCAGCCTCCTTCTCTCTCTCTCTCTCTCTCTCTCTCAAACTCTCTCTCTCAAACTCTCTCTCTCTTTTCTCTGTTTTACTCTGACAGAACAAATCAATCCTCCTCAGTGCACCCAGCTAACAAGTCACACAAACACTTGTGTACTTGTCTCTCTCTCTCTCTCTCTCTCTCTCTCGCTCACACACACACACACATACACACACACACACACACACATTGAGGTACAGTGTGAAGAGAATCGAGCCATTTTTAACACAAAGACCAGATGTGTTCTTGTGTCTCTTTAATCACTGGTCTGAAAAGTGTGATGTGTATGTTAAATTATATATATAATCTAATTAGTAATTAATAACTGGTTCTGTCCTTCTCACATGTTATACTATGTAATGTGGATTACTAGGAATGTAATGACTGGATGATGTGGACTGATGCATCGATTTAAAAAACAACAAGTGAAATAAATCGAAGTCAACAATCAACAAAAATATTGTTTATAATTATAATTGATTATGAATGGATTATTAGCAGTTAGACGAATGTGCCCCAGCAGCTACACATGGTTCATATTTAGCATCAGTTAGTCCAATGTTTGTCCTATTGTATGCCTTTCTGGGGCTAGCATATCTCTGAAGCTGCATTAAGTTTTATCTTATATTTGTAACATAATAAGCTTTTTGGCAGTCCATTAATTAACACAAGTTGTCAGATATTCTTATCCCTGGGACTGCCTATAAATAAATCAACAGGCACACACGTTTGTCACATTAATACCCTGTATATAGGAACTATATAAATACTATTATTATCATTGATGACTTAACAATAAGCCTGATCCGGAATCCAAATCCATATCAAGCACAAGGTCCTGGATCGAATCATATCACGACGGCAATGTCTACACAGTCCCTCAGAATGCTTTAAAAAAGCAGAAGCAGTATTCCTGTCCGCCCATGGAGCATGAGCGATGCGTTTGTAAACCTTGCTAGGTCTTCTTTCATTCCGCGCTATATCTCCGTTATGATCAATAAATCGTCTTCATCCTCTTATTTTATGTAGGAAGTGGGTTGAACGAGGCAGGAAGGTGCTGTCATACACTTTACAGCCTGCTTTAAAGCGGTTTTTGATCACCCAGTGGAACGCCAGGGCAATAGTGAGTAGATACTGAGGCTGGATATAAGGGATAGGAGGAATAAAACACATCTCAGATGCTGTACTGTATGCACTAACTTTCCACCAAAATGATTCCACATTTTAGTGCCAACTTTGAGTCTTTGGATGAGTCTTTTTTTTTTTTTGATCTAGCTAGATGATTTACTCAGAAACAATCCATCCATATACTCATCAGCTCAGCTCAGCTCCACAGTTGCCCAGTCATAGTGGTGACAGAACTAAGCTAATAACTGGGGAATGACTAAGGAAATACTTGTGTGAAGCTCATAGTCCAATCTAGATTAAAATGAAGATTTCCACAAGATGCACCCTGTCCAGGGTGTACCCCGCCTAGTGCCCGAAGTCTCCTGGGATAAGCTCCAGGCCCCCCGCGACCCTGAACACAGGATTAAGCGGTATAGAAAATGAATGAATGAATTTCCACATGATGCTAATATTTTTGATGACTCTAGACTGGCTGGTCGTTACATCGATCCACCCCTTGAGCAAGCCCTGTAGATCACTACTGCTCCCTGCTAACTGCTGCTTCATGGACAAAATTTTGATGGAAAGCTATTGACCTCACAGAAAAAAGCTCTGAAGCTGTGCAAATGTTACACTACTACAACATCACTCTCACCAACTGATTCTTGAACTGCCCTGGCTTATGGATTAAAACTACAGAATTTCTTGATTTCATTTAATCTCATGAGCTTGTGACCCCTTGCTCTTACTGCTGAGAACATCATCAATCCAATTCTACTGGCATTGCTAAGAAAACCAGTTGGCGCCTGACCTGCTGCGAAACTTTCATTCTCCTGGTTTCAGCCTTTGTTGCAAAAACTGAAAAAAAAAAGATGAGAAAGGCAGAGTTTTCTCTTTCAACGACCCACAGATATGGACTACGTAGTCTTCCAATTAGTGTTCAGATAGTGTTTAAGTCCAAGCTGAGAACTTATTTCTTATGTCAAAGCTTTTGTGAAAAGTTTTCTCTAGGCAAAAGCAGAAGATTTTAAAGTTTCATGGGCATAGAGTATTTTGGTGAACTGGGATAAATTGGATGAATAATTGGATGTTGTCTTCCCATACTGTCATGTGTTCACTCAGGTTTGTTGACGGCAAAGTGGCTGACTGCTGTATGTCCCAGTGAGCCCTCAAGTCTGGGTTTCCTTCTGGTTCTCTCTTTTAGTTATGTCCTGCTTGCACAAAATATATACTGTCCCTTCTCTTGTTCTCTCTCACTCTACACATGGTGGTTTTGATCACTCTACCAGTGATTTTGATCGCTCTTGGTCTCTAGACCTGTATGATCCATGTTGGTGCTCTACTTCTGGAGTTCTGCTTCTGATAATGGTCTGCTTATACTGTAGATACACCTCACGGCTGAGAAAGGTTTCACTTAGAAACAATGAAGATAGCTTTGGACTTCATTTGATACAACCCGATTTACTATGATAGTTTGTGACTTCAAATACCTCAAACAGTTTTGTAGCAGGGTCTGTATCAATGAACAGTTGTTTATCTCAAACATCAGTTGGTAAGCTCCACTAAATTAGCATTGTTCCCAAAATTAATCTGTTTCCTCTCAAGGTTTTCCTGATTATGACCGATGTGAACTCCCGTGGAAGATAAAATGGACGACACATGATGGACAGTAGTTCCAGGTTTGGTGTGCAGGAGCGTGTAAGAGGAACAACGCTCGCGCTGTTGCACCAGCTGTTGTTCACCATTAAGCACACGCCGCCTCCCCTTGACTTCCCCGAGTCCCGCGTCCTGTCCATGCGGTGGACAGAGAAGAACTCGGCTGGTTGTAAGGCGTGGTCTGGCACCTTTGGATTCAGCCATGTCTCGGTGAAGCAGAGGAGACTGCAGTCCCGAATGTCTCTCTGGAACTTTATCCTGGCCCTGAGGTCATCAAGTTTGTTCTCCAGTGACTGGACGTTGGCGAGCAGGATACTAGGCAGAGGTGTGCGGTGTGCATGGGCTCTGAGCTGGTTCCTCACGCCAGCTCGTCTCCCTCGGGTCCGTCGCTTCGCGTCGCGTCCATTGTTCTCCCTCAGGATCTCACTCGGCCAGCTCGGATCCGGAGTTAAAAACGTCGAATTGTGAGTACATTGTATACCAATAGAAACAAGAGTGTCTCTATCATACCTAATGTACTCAATGGTGGTGATTTTGCCGATTTTAAAACACTGAAAACTAACTTAAAGAACAAAAACAAAGAAAAGGTGGTCGGACCAGTCGTGACGGCAGCCGAACTCACCGGCGCCATCTTGGAATTATCCTAATAATAAAATTTGAATTTGAATTTGAATTTGATGTATTTTTTCCCCTTGCCCCCCTTGCCCCCACCTTGTCTATGAATATCTGCAAAATAAATAGAATGATTCTGGTTTTATGTAAAAGCATGTCTAAGCATTTCTCACCAAGGGGTGCAAAAAAAAGCTCCCTCAATCTGTTGAAGATTGAAGGACCTAAATGTCAAGAGCAACCTGACTATTGTCTCTGTGTAGGTAGGGTATATATATGCCCATAGGACCATGCCTGTTAAGTTAAACATCACTAATCTGGATTGTGGGAAAGGTGTAAGCTCAAGTATGTTAAAGAGGGTAGATTGCACTGTCCTCTGAGTGTGTCATGCTGCCCTATGATGCATCATAAGGAACAGTTTGAAAGATATGTACACTACCGTTCAAAAGTTTTAGAACACTTGCAAATTTCTTTGTTTTTGTTTAGTGATTTATTTTCTACATTGTACAACAATACTGGGGATTTCAAAACTATAAAATAACACATATGGAATTAGGTAATTACGTAACAACAACAAAAACACAGTTAGTTGTTATATGAAGACACAGAGGTCAGCCTTTCTGTAATAGTTCTTACAAGAACAGTATTGTCAAGTGCATTTGCAAAATCCGTCAAGCACCATAATGAAACTGGCTCTCATGAAGGCCGTCCCAGGAGGACGAGACCTCTGCTGCAGACGAGAAGTTCATTTAGAGTTATTAGCCTGAAAAATGACCAATTAACAGCACCTCAGATTAGAGGCATTATGAAGTCTTTACAGAGCAGAAGTAGCAGAAACATCTCAATATCAACTGTTCAAATGAGATTAATGCATTTTTTGGACGCCTTCAGCATTCCTTTACAATGTAGAAAGAAAGAAAAATCAGGAACCATCATGGAGTTAGAAAGTGTCCTAAAACTTTTGAACGGTAGTGTAACTGTCTGGCATAATGTCCATATGATCTTTAACTCCAATCCTGGAGGGCCAGTGTCCAACACTGCAGAATTCACCATCACCTAAACACACTAACTGAACCTTATAATTAACAGAACAGTTGATCCAACTGTGTTTGAGATGAAGAAACACCAAACTGTGTTGGTTACCAGCCTTCCTGGACTGGAGGTAAATATGTCTGGTCTTATATACCATAAGCAATCACATCGTAGCCCCTCATGTAATAACAGACAATTGATAGGGGTTTCTTTTGTAAAAAAGTAAAACAGTGGACGCCGGCTTTGTATTGACTACCACACTGTTCATGCAAAATGCTGCATTCCTCATCCTCAAACTCTACATTCAAACACGAGTCCACCAAACTGGACCTATGAAGCAATTACTGGAGAGAACCAGAGTACACAATCCTTTGTTCTTGTGTCCTCTACGAGGACAAAATTCATCATTTTGTCATTACCTATATTTAAGACATTTCATTTAATTTGGCATTATTGGTGAAGTACAACCAGTCCCAAGTCCATAAGCTTGGAGCTGACATTAAATTTTAATGAAAGACGCTTTTATTTTATGGCACTAACATGCATGTGCATGCACACACACACACACACACACACACACACACTGTGTGAAGCAATGCTCCACTTTCTCAGAATACTAATGTCATGTTGTGATTAGTTATCCTACCTTCCCAAGATTTAAGTTTGCTCGCTGTTTCATCTGTGTCTCTTCGAGCTCATTATTAGCTCAGTGGGTTGCTACCTTTGTACAGTTTTTTCAGCAGTTTTTTT
This sequence comes from Channallabes apus, assembly GCA_030522415.1. Classification (NCBI taxonomy): domain Eukaryota; kingdom Metazoa; phylum Chordata; class Actinopteri; order Siluriformes; family Clariidae; genus Channallabes; species Channallabes apus. The sequence goes on along the minus strand of CM060110.1, from coordinate 44,428,571 downwards.
TTTTTGTACTTTGTGTTTTTTTTTCAGCTTTTTTGTTTTCCTGCCTTGAACTTACTTTGTTGTTGTACTTTATGATAATATGTCCCAGGGACAAGCTGATAAACACTATTTACACACAGAGAATGGAGTGGTTAACCTTACACAAGGATACAAGAGAGGTAAACAGTGTGTAGCACAGGTGTCTGGTTTAAAAATACGTCATTGATCTAAATTGTTTTGCAGATAAAACTCAAAACATTGACTGTGGAAATGAAATTACTGTATCCTGGTCAGGGTTGCAGTGCATCCGCAGTCTATAATTTTGTTTTATATACTGTATGAAAGCATTTGTTTTACATAAGGATAAGAAATGTGCCAGTGTTATACAAGACTGTTTTGCTATATAAGGCATACTGTATGTATGTATGTATTGTTTCAGATTATAATGATAAATGATGGACTCGCTCCAAAAATTGATTTCGAATGCAAATTGATCAAGTCTCTTTTAAATAATCAATAACTCATCTGCATGTACAGGAAATGAACTGGCTATCACTTTCAGCTTCAAATCGCCTCTCAAACCTCCAAAATACGACCTTAAGCATACATGATCAGAAATAACATTACAAAACATTACGCCTAGTATTGTGCAGGTTTTCCTTTTGCTACCTGGGCAGGTGGGGGGGGGGTCTAATTTTGTCATATCCAGAAATCCAGAAGGTCCAGAGCACCAGGACATTGGTAGTAGATCCTTTGGATGTTGTGGGTTGCAAGGTGGACCCTCCATGGATCCCATAGGTTGGTTGTTTGTCTTATGGGTTCTTAATCAGACTGGACTGGAACCTGGATAAGTCTGAGTATGGGTCAGTGACCTTGGGCTCTTTGCCTGCTGGGCCCCCTGCATGGTGGACTTCAGTGTATTGGATACTTGTACTGTACTGGACAGTGTGTACTGGACATAGAGGAGGTCTTCCTGCTTCAACATAGTACATAACAAAAGCAGAAGTTCGCTTTCACTCAGGGTAGGAATTATATACATATGATATTCACTGATGAAAGCAATTAAATCAGATGAAATGTCTTTTGTTGAACCCTCAGGTGCTGGTCCTGACGCCACATCTTTAATGTCGCTAGGTTCTCCACCACCACATGACTGTGTTCTCGCCTCAAGCAATGCTTGACTAAACCCATAATTTCTAATGATTTATTTGTAAAAAAAAAAAATGCAACTGTACCGCCTTAAATGTATAGCTGAAGCAAGCAAATACTAAAAATATTCCTGGAGGAACCCAGAGAGAACTCAACAAGCATCACGTCTCCTCTTCATCCACAAATCGAATTACACTTCTAATTAAAATAACAGGCTTGTTGCTGTAATCCTGTGGCGCTTAACTGCTCTCTTCAAATGATAAACACTTGGCAAAACCATGCAAGCTCCTGTCTGCTTTACAGAACAGCAGGTGGCACATGGAGAGGTACCAGCACGAGCAAAAAGAGAGGTTTTAAATTACAGCTCACAGAACCGAAGCCAATCCCATCATGCACCAGCTCCACCAATGCAACGCTGTTGGCCAGGGCGCATCTGAATGGAATCAGTTAGCAAAGTGTTCGCTGTGATTGCTTTGGAAGAGAGAGATAGAGTGAGAGAGAGAGACCAAACATCTCAGAGCAGAAGAAAGAGTGAAGCAGGAAGAGAGAGAGAGGGAGTGCAAGGGAATGAGAGATCACAGGAGACGCAGAGAGAAAAAGCAGAGGGATGCTTCTTCTTTTTAAGCAGTGACCTGAGTGCAGCCATGAACCCATTATGGGCTTATGAAATATGGATGTAAAAATCACACAGGAGAGTTCCTGTCCTTCACCCAGCCTCACGCAACCTCAATGGTGCTTTGAACTGTTTAAATAGAACACACACAACAACACACACACACACAAACACATACACACATCAATAGTCTGGATTTCATGTCCAGGCTGGAAATTTATAATCAGTGATACAGCGAAGTTTTCTCTACAGTGATCGTTTATGGAAGGAGTCTCCAGTGTCAGTACATTGTTACATGTACTGTATGTTAGCTCTACCAAGCAATTACTTACTTGCTCAGTTACTGTAGTATTAATACCACTGGGGTCATATTCCCAGTGTTCTCTATGTCCATGTAACAAAAACAGCTGTACAGTACAAACAATTTCTTTATCTAGTCTCCTAAGACCATATGTAATATGACATATGCAACAACACAGTGTTACTTTCTTAATTAACAAAACTCAGTTGGGTTAATTAGATTGCATTGCATGGGTTAATTAGATTGCATTTGATCCGTGATCTGTTCAGATCCCTCTCCACAGTTCGGCACGCATGCGAACCTCTAAGGTAAATAAATCTAAGATAAATCTAAGGTATAACCACTATAGGATGAAAAACTTTTACTACCATTCTATGGCGCTATATCCGGAGCGACTGCACAATTGATACTCAAAACAATGAACTGCATTGTTGCTCGTTTAAGCGCTTTGTCTCATGTGCTCGCTTTGTGCTCACCAGGGTTGCCAGATCACACTGAGAAAATCCTGCTATGCACTGCTGAAACACCTCCCACTCCATTAGCAATAATATCAGTACTACACCGCACACTGCAGCCCTGTGGAAGAGAGAGTATCTGTGTATCTCCTTTCTTTGAATAATGTGAATAGACAAAGTGTTCACAGAAATAAAAAGAAAAAAAAATGTATACATAATGTACGTTAAATTACCAACTGAGTATTAAATACTTTGGTCTTCTTTAAAGTTTTAAGTTTAGAATGTGAGCAAAATCACATTGCTTTTAATATTCTTTAAATTCTAGAATTAATAAATTTAAATAAAAATGATCTTTATCTCCTTTTTGTTGAGCGGGATTTTAGTCATCCGTTTCCAGTGAAGGCATGTACGGCTTTTATCTGTACTGTATAATCTGATATATAATCAGATGACGTCCCAAGCTCGTTGTAAATTCCAGTCATGACCAATAAATCATGACTGTGTTAAAGGTTCAGGTTGTTTAGTCACATGCACGCTGTGTGTGATCACGACAGGTGACAGGTGACTTCGCTGATTAAACACGAGGTGTGTGTATGATGAAGAACAGCTGCCATGCATATTGTAGACTAATTACGAGTTTGCAAAGAGCAGGATGTAGAATTTTACTAAAACTTCCCCACATCACCATAGAGAACAGTCTGCTTACCCGGATACCACAACATGGTACTGTGACATTACTGCTTGTTCCATCGTTATCGTCAGTGGAAGAGGAATATGCAGTAGTTTCTACAGTAGTTTGCACAAGGTGTGCTGTACCGGTGTGTGTAAAAGCTCTATAAAGCCTATTTTTCCAAAGCACACAATTTTAAATCACATGGAGAGACACATTATCAAGACATAGCGATTTATAATATTATACTTTGACTCGAGTATGGCAAAATGAAGCTGGTGAGCGTGTTTTGTTGCTAATGCGGTAAAAACGACCATGAAACCATCTGCTTTTAGTTAAAAGGAAAAACCTGCTTAGACAAAAAAAAAGCAAAAACTCATCCTCTCTCTCTCTCTATCTCTCTCTCTATCTCTCTATGTCCCTCATTTATTTAAAATGAGTATACATCTAAAAAAATGCCATATTGAATAACTTTGCTTAACTTAGCAATAATAAAGAAGGAGTAAACACTGTGTGGCGCCGCAGTGGCTTAGTTGTTAGCACTAAACTTCATCTTGCACCTCGAGGGACCAGGTTCGATTGCCGTTCCCAAATTGCCTGCAGTGTGTGAATTATGTCAAGCTGGCAACCCGACTCCTTAAATAACAGAAACGACGGGTATATCTCCAGAGGGGGAGTATCCATCACCTGATATGCCGGATGGCACATAAACGCACCAAAGAAACAGTGTGAGATTTGAGGAAAATAATCAATGACATTTTCCTATAACAGCACGTCCCAAAGTGGTTTATTTATTCCTCTTAGATCACAGCAGTTCACTAACAATCAGTTGTTAACAACATGCCATATCTATTTATATCTGTATTTAATGTTGGTGAAACGTCCACAAAACAAGTTCATCTCTTCTATCACTTTACAGCAGCTATAAACAGTGGCTTCCTCACCATCCTGTCTTTTATCTTTCTCGTTAACGTTACAGTTGGTGCTACAGTACATGGCATCTCGTCTTCAGCTGAAGGTCCTGATATTGAGGAGAAACAGAGAAACCCGATCACTTTTCTCCTTGTTTTTCAGGCACAGATTCATTGGTTCTCTCCAAAGAGAGACTCAGGAGATCTGAAGTCCAGTTGAAATCTCTCACAGTGTCATGTGGGGAATCTGTGCTGGAGAAACACCAGACCATGGAGAAAGCTTTCTCATCTTCAGCTCAAACATCTCCCACTCCTGCCAGTGTCATTTCATTCAACTTAATGGATAGAAATATACTTTGGTCTTCAGGTGAACACACCTCAGGTAAAGCTTGGAGAGTTTGGTTCCAGTTCAAAGCTCAGAATTATTATTGTAAAGTGAAAGCTCTTGATTAATTAGTGCTGTTTTGTGTTGCTTGAAATCATCTTTTCTGCTCTATATTAAGGAGACTGTTTAGGGAACAGTTCCTAGGGAATTTAGGACTGTGGGAGGAAACCGGAGTACCCGGAGTCAACCCACCAAGCATGGGGAGAACATGCAAACTCCATGCACACAGAAACGGGAATCGAGCCTGGCCGGGGAATCGAACCCTGGACCCTGGAGGTGCAAGGCAACAGTGCTAACCACTACACCACCGTGCCACCTTTACTTTTTACTCTTTTAAGCAAATTTTATTTACTGTACACAAAATCTAAATCATATCATGCACTGATAAGTAGAAAAGAGAAAGTATAAAAGATTGAGTATGTACAGTATACTGTATAAATAATATATGCATGAAAAGGAATAAAAGCTGAAAATTTTAATTAATTCAATGAATTCCAGTTTACTTCCAATGGCTTATTATTAATGAGCTTATGTACAGTATAAGAGAATTAACACTTGGTCCAGTTCTTTGTATTACTTTAATTCTTCCGTGCGTATTAACCTTAATCGAGGTCATGAAATAATAATGTGAGATGTGGGCTATTTATCATGCCTGAATTACTCAAATAATAATGATGTTTTTGTTCATTGATGCTCTGTAATGGCAGAACAGAACTAGTGACTGATTACAGACTGAGGGCTACACTTTACACTTACAGCTCACTTTAAATGCATTTTTTTATTCAACCCATAATCTTCTTGGACTCACTGAACAATACTTTGAATTTTAGACGACTGGTTGTCTATCGCTTCAAGAACCGTAGAGATCTTAGCATCAATCACTGCAACTACATATATTGTCCGTCATGCTTTTCATAGCTTGTATAAGGTTGGGGTCAGGATCAGGAGGCACTTCAGTGCTCACCTTTTCGGCCTCTCCCTCTTGAGTTAGCGAGGCTGCAGCTGGCCGGCTATCCACGGCCGTGGCTATCGGGCTAGGCGTATTTCTCGAGGCCGTTTTTTTGCACTCTTCAGTGCAACGCCGGATGATTTATTAAAATAGGTATTTAAACTCATTCTGTCAATATAGAGCTTATAATTGTGTTGCTCCTCTGTTTAAATGGAAAAGAAATTGGTATGAATAACCGAGACTACTGCGGAGCTCGTAAAAACGCGTGTTCACTCTAAGCTGCCATTTTGCATTCCCCTAACCCATAATCTTAAGAGAAGATTTTTTTTCCTCCTCCATCAGTGTGTACGTTAAACACATTTGAGGCCTCTAAAAGGTAACCAGAGTACCCTGAGGAAACCCACAAAAGCATGAGGAGAACATGCCTACTCAGTACACACCGACCCAAGACGGGATTCAAACACGGAACCTGAAGGTGCAAGGTGACAGTGCTAACCACTAAGCCACCGTGTTGCCCAAACATACACAATTTTCTTTCATTTTATTTTATGTTCTTAAGAAAAAATGCTCATTTTTTGCAAAATTCACTTTTTAGTCCTGTTCAGACTTTCAGAATCGTTAAGCCTAGAGTCTAGATTTTACCCCTATTGTGACAAAATATAAGAAGTGCCCCACCCCATGTTCGTTGCTTATCTCTGTTGTTCATTGGGTGGGCGTGGCTCATAAGTAGCTCATTTACATCCAGGTCCTTCTCAAAAAATTTGCATATTGTGATTAAGTTCATTATTTTCTGTAATGTACTGATAAACATTAGACTTTCATATATTTTAGATTCATTACACACAACTGAAGTAGTTCAAGCCTTTTATTGTTTTAATATTGATGATTGTGGCATACAGCTCATGAAAACCCAAAATCCCTATCTCAAAAAATTAGCATATTTCATCCGACCAATAAAAGAAAAGTGTTTTTAATACAAAAATAGTCAACCTTCATATAATTATGTTCAGTTCTGCACTCAATACTTGGTCGGGAATCCTTTTGCAGATTCTTGTGTCTTGTGTCTCTCAACTTTCTCTTCACAATATCCCACAGATTCTCTATGGGGTTCAGGTCAGGAGAGTTGGCAGGCCAATTGAGCACAGTAATACCATGGTCAGTAAACCATTTAGCAGTGGTTTTGGCACTGTGAGCAGGTGCCAGGTCGTGCTGAAAAATGAAATCTTCATCTCCATAAAGCTTTTCAGCAGATGGAAGCATGAAGTGCTCCAAAATCTCCTGATAGCTAGCTGCATTGACCCTGCCCTTGATAAAACACAGTGGACCAACACCAGCAGCTGACATGGCACCCCAGACCATCACTGACTGTGGGTACTTGACACTGGACTTCAGGCATTTTGGCATTTCCCTCTCCCCAGTCTTCCTCCAGACTCTGGCACCTTGATTTCCGAATGACATGCAAAATTTGCAACCTGTAGCCCATTTCCTGCACACGCCTGTACACGGTGGCTCTGGATGTTTCTACTCCAGACTCAGTCCACTGCTTCCGCAGGTCCCCCAAGGTCTGGAATCGGTCCTTCTCCACAATCTTCCTCAGGGCCCGGTCACCTCTTCTCGTTGTGCAGCGTTTTCTGCCACACTTTTTCCTTCCCACAGACTTCCCACTGAGGTGCCTTGATACAGCACTCTGGGAACAGCCTATTCGTTCAGAAATGTCTTTCTGTGTCTTACCCTCTTGCTTGAGGGTGTCAATGATGGCCTTGTGGACAGCAGTCAGGTCGGCAGTCTTACCCATGATTGCGGTTTTGAGTAATGAACCAGGCTGGGAGTTTTTAAAAGCCTCAGGAATCTTTTGCAGGTGTTTAGAGTTAATTAGTTGATTCAGACGATTAGGTTAATAGCTCGTTTAGAGAACATTTTTATGATATGCTAATTTTTTGAGATAGGAATTTTGGGTTTTCATGAGCTGTATGCCACAATCATCAATATTAAAACAATAAAAGGCTTGAACTACTTCAGTTTGTGTGTAATGAATCTAAAATATATGAAAGTCTAATATGTATGCTAATTTTTTGAGAAGGACCTGTAGTCATTCGAAATTGCACATTTGGAGTTCAAAATGTATACTCTATGGGGTATTTCAGCTGAAGAATTAACACACATATACCTTGGAGGAGTTCTGAGACCTGTGTTAGGTTGCTAATAAGTTTTTGTTTAAAGCTGCACAAGGATCATGGATTTCTTCACATTCAAACCTGGTCACTAGACATTTGTACAACATACAGGGGCAAGAGGCAACCAGCGATAGCAAATCACGTGCTCTCTGCAGTGCATGTGATGCCAGCCAGGTATAACACATTCTGATAGCTCTATGGGCATGAGAGAGCAGGTTTGGCACAGCCAGTCTGCTTCCCAGACTGAGCTAGGAATTTAATTTGTTCATGTTAATTTGCCCAGTGCAGGTTCGGATATATTTCGCATGAGCCAGTCAAACTGAAAACTGTCCGATTACCTTCACTGACAGATCGAGCAGTGAACCTTTTCAGTTGCACCAGGCAAGCAAAGGAAGATTTTCTCTCCCTCTTTTTCTCTGAAAGAGAAACTGTGTAATTTTGTCAGAACCCATACTGGACTAAGTGACATTAAAGGTCTTCCGGTATGGTTGTGGGTCGGAAAACGTTGTCCAGTAAAAGAAAAAAAGAAAAAAACACAAGCAAACACGTTGAAAGTGACGAGCTCCCTCATGCATTATTCCTAACCTCTTACTCTGTTCACTCGCTGGGGAATTGTCTGACACTCCGGATGAATAATTAAGAACTGACATTTCATTCTCACTAAAGGTGACGTGTGTGTGTGTGTGTGTGTGTGTGTGTGTGCTGTTGGGGGTGTAGGGGCAGACTTCTGCCCTAAAAACGGCTGACTTGTTGCCACACAGACTGTTTGTTCCTAAAGGAAGGGCATTACAGCCAGTCACAACACCCCAGGGGCAGTTAGTAGTTTGATTTCTGACTGAAAACTGATGCAACACCTTGAAACAGAAGTTTGGGTACTAAGGGTACTAACATACTGTATTTTACGCTAAAATGTAAAATCCACACATAATTGATTCATTTTCTATACCGCTTTATCCTGTATTTAGGGTCGCGGGGACCTGGAGCCTATCCCAGGAGACTCAGGGCACGGGGCAGGGTACACCCTGGAGCGTCCCAATACATCGCAGATCACACACACACACACACACACACTCATTCACACACTATGGTCAATTTGGGAATGCCAATTAGCCTAATCTGCATGTCTTTGGACTGTGGGAGGAAACCGGAGTACCCGGAGGAAACCCACCAAGCACGTTGAGAAAATGCAAACTCCATGCACACAGAGATGTCGAGCCTGGCCGGGAATCGAACCCAGACCCTGGAGGTGCAAGGCGACAGTGCTAACCACTACACCACCGTGCCGCCTCCACACATGATGTTCAAGTCAATTCATAATTTAACTTGTAAAGCAGCTTCATAAAATTCACAGTATAAAATTAGGCTTATAAATACAATCCCTAATGAGGAAGTCAAGCCAGTATGTCACTATTGACCTTTTGTGGCCAAAACACAGTATTGGTTCTGATTTTATTATTATTTTTAATATTGTACATATAATTAAAAAGAATGTGTGTGCCAAAGAAGCTACTTGTGAGGCTTATACAACATGGAAGTGGCCAATCTTCCTACCCTAAAAATTGCAAGTTGCTAACTTCAGCCGTTTTAGAGAGATGATTTTATATGTGCGCCAAAAATGGCCAAAAATCTGTAGTGTCCGTAACCATCTCAAATTCATGTTGCAATATTGTAACAATTTAGCATTTTAGAATTGTATACTTTTTCAGGTTTGTTTCAAGTTTCATCTTAATGACAGTTAACATTGTTGGAAGATTTGAATTTGAAAAGGTTACGGACAGTAGGTGAGACTCTTTTAAGCACCATAGAAAATTCAAAGTGAAGAGAAATGCATCAATATGAATCACCACATAACTGTAGTCATAACGCACCAGACTTTGCAAAGTGCAAGGTACAGTACAAACATGTGCAGCCTACAGGCAAACATACAGAGCAGAACAAGATACAACAACATACCAACCTCAACCCAGTCAACACTTTATGATCTCCCTGGACAACAATCAGATCACTCCCTCAGTCACTGCCCTCAATCTTGAGGTAACTCTGGGCGATCATCTGTCAATTTCGCCACATACTGCTAACCTTACTTGCTCCTTCTTCGATTTCTTCTTCACAACATCTGAGGACTTCGGCCATTTCTTTGGTCACAGGCTGCTCAGGTGCTTGTTCAGTCCCTTGTTTCTTCAAGACTGGACTACAGCAGCTCACTCCTGGCAGGTCTGTCCACCATTTTTCCTTTGCAGTTGATCCAGAATGCAGCCGCAGATCTCGTTTTCAACCATCTCCCACACCACCCCACTTCTCTGCTCCCTGCACTGACTTCCTGTAGCTGCTGCATCAAAGTCAAACCATGATGCTTGCCTACAAAGCCAAAAACGACCCAGCACGACTTACCTCTCAGCTCTTATCACACCTCACACTGCACCACGTTCACTCCGATCCTCCAGAACTACTCCAGAACTGCTGGTCCCACCATCTCTCAGGCATTAAGGAAGACATTCATCTAGACTCTGGCACCTACTGTAAGTGGTGGAATGAACTTCTTCATGATGTCCGTACAACTGAGTCTCTGGCAATCTTTGAACAACATTTCTAAGTTTCTTCAGTACTTCTTCATCCCAACTGTGTTTGACTAAATGTAAATGTAAATGTAAACTTGGTCACCTGAAGACATGTTCAGTAAGCATACAGTACACACATGCAAAGTGCACCTGACTGTGGGAACCACTTAGCTCAAACTTGCAGTTGGCCAGGGGTTGAGTTCATGTTCTTGCCACTTGAGCCTTTGTTTGAGGTCCTTGAGACGGTATACTAGTACTAAAAAAGCACCACAGTACCGAAATTTTTATATAATCGATACTTTTGCTATATGGATGTCCCTTTAATCTGGCTGTGACGCAATAAGAAAAAACTCACTGAGTTTAAGTACGTAAAATGAGTCGTGGGAAGCCTTAAGTGAATCATGAGCAATGGTAGCGAGAGCGGCTCGTTTTTTTTTGTTTTGTTCAGAGACTAGACCTTAAGACTTGGCAGCAGTAAAGAGAGGGCATGAAGTGAAATGCTTCTGTTAACAAAAGGGAAATGCCCCAACACAGCAGCAACACATTTCTTAAAAAATAATAATGCAAAAAATGACTAATTATGTATTATCTTACTCTGGAAGGGACAAAGGTACAACTGAAAATACATGAAAATACCCTGAATGGGTCTATTCTCTGAGAAACACTGATCACCAGTGGTTTATATTGAGGGAGTCAGTTAGGGAGCATCTAAAAAGTGCATTTCCTGGGAAAGTGTGTAAGATTCATCTACTGTGCTGGATATCTAACTAATCAGCACATTGTTAGGATAAAATATGGATACAGTATGGATTTACTTTCTCTACGTATTGTAAATATTTATATAAATAATTATTCATGAGGAACATCAATAAACACATAAATTCCGGGAGTCGTCTAAGCAATTGCAGCAAGCTGCTGTATTTTTTATTTTTATTTTATAGTATTATGGCTTTTCCCTTTTTAAAACAAATCAAAATTAAGCTCAACAAAGTGTATTATTTCCATCATATTAGACCACAGTTTCATACCTAGAGCTGAGTGGTATATTTATGATGATAAATATTAATATTGTGATATGTACCCTCTCCCCATGCTTGGTGGGTTCCCTCCGGATACTCCGGTTTCTTCACACAGTCCAAAGACATGTCCATTAGGCTTATTGGCATTACCAAATTGCCCGTAGTGTGTGAATGAGTGAGTGTGTGTGTGAGTGTGTGTATGCCCTGCGATGAATTGGCACCATGTCCAGGTTGAACCACACCTCCTCCCCTAAGGCTCCTGGCATAGGCTCCAGGTCCCCGCGACCCTAAATACGGGATAATGCGGTATAGAAGATGAGTAAGAGTGAGTGATGTGTTCCATCACAGTACACTTTTCAGAAATATTGCAGACAGTGAGATATTTTTCTAGAATAAAAAAAAAAAGAAGAAATTATAACTGATGCAATTTTTATTTCTAGTCCTTCATTATTCATATGTAAAGCTGTTTTTGTTCAGGTTTAATATGTTTTTTTAAAAGGAAAATTTTCTATTTATCAATTATTATTATTATTATTATTATTATTAACAATATTTTATGCCACAGTGCTGTTTTCCATACAGTTTGCGAGAAAACCTTCAGAGCTTTAATAACTCCATACCGTTGCACACCTTTATCTATATTAATTCCCTCTTTTTTTTCTCGTTACTCAGGACCACACTAGGGCTGTAGGAATTAATTTTCCCAGACAGCTTCTGGATAACCTTTAACTCAGGCTGTGTATCGTCGGTGTCCTACTCGCACACGAAGACCAGAAGGCGAAGAATAATTTCGAATCGCACCACACATCAGGATCTCAGTGAAATGATCAGCGACGATAAGCCAGACAATCTACAGCTGCACTAAACATCAAATGGTCAGTTTTATTGAAGACTTTGTAGAGCATTAAAACAGGCATTTATTACCATGAGCGTTGCCTTCGCTGTACGTCATGCGGCTTATTAAATGTCCCCTGTGTAGTAAAGTCGACAGAGATGTCAGACCCTAGCGTGAAATCAACCGAATAAAAATATTACTTTAAAATAAGTGTGACAGCACGGTTCAGGTGTAGCCTTGTTGCTTGTCCGCAGTCACTTCACTCCTAAACATCGCTCCTTTCTACCACAAAACATGGGTCACATTTCTGTTCCACTTTAGAAGCTGATCAGAAAGTACAGATTTAGGTGAGGAAAAAGTGAGGGCTTAAACCTGAGTAGACACGAACCCTACTGCGTAGCCTGGAGCACGACCTAATGTGCACCTCCCCAGAAATGTAACTGCCTGTCGGGGCAATGCAGACCACAACAACCGTGACTGGTCTGTCTGGTAGCTTTTTCTACGTGTCTATTTTTTAAATTGAATTAAAGTTTCTTTGTTTGCGCCTTTGTATTTATTTGTTTACAATAATTACACTAAAAAGTAACTGTTGTTCAACATTTATTCAACCCATGACAGTGGTGAAGAGACTCAGAACAGTGGCATAGAAATGTCACCACCACCTAGTGGTTTGGAGGTGTAATTACAGAGCAACCCATACATTTTCTTACCTAGAGACCCAGACTGTACTGGTGTATATGTTGAAATTTTTTCCCCCAATGTTTCTCTTTATGTACTCACTATTTACCTGATTACTATGAATTTAATCGATGCCTTTCAAACTGTAAAAAGTTTGGCAAAAGAATCATACCTAGCAGTCCTCACACCACGATATACAGACAATTGCTGTGAACAGTTTCGTACCCAGATCTCCATCAGTGTACGGCTGGTAACATTTACTATGTGCATTCTATATTAACTACGTAAAAAAAAATATTTCTGATCTGAGAGCACACAGTTATAAAAGGGATCTAATTATAATCATGCTGTTAGGTGTCCCCCAAATGAGGAGTCTGGTTCATCTCAAAGTTTTCTCACTCATTTAAGATAAGCATTATTTTTGTTATTATTATTATTACATACTTCTGGGATGCTGCTATGTGACATGTCCATTGTTGAATAAGGCATAACTGAAAATGAGTCGAGCATACTGGACGAAGGCTGTTTTGTGCTTCCTCAAAGACACGCCATCTTTTCTTGCCCATGCAATATTAGTGAAAGTAAGGCAAGCAGTATCCGTGTGAGTGGATTGGTTAGTTTTGCTCGCTGCAAGAGTGCGAGAGAGTGGGTGTGCCACCCTTGGTGCCTGAAAGCACAGCAAGTCTTCTTGCTAAACCCCCGGATACAGAAAGTTGCAGCAGGATTCGAATTCGCAAGCTTTTTTATGTTGTGATACATATGAGTGAGCACTGAACAAGTAATCCCATAAAAATCATAACCCGCAACATGGACTTGTGTGATTATTTAACTGTGGAAGGATGTAATGTACTACAAGTAATACAAACAGCCTCTTAACGAGATCATTCGTGCCAGTATTTTCTGTTAGACTAAATAAATATGTTTGAATACTAAATGGTACATTTAATAGTATGGGTGGCACGGTGGTGCAGTGGTTAGCACTGTCGCCTTGCACCTCCAGGGTCCGGGTTCGATTCCCGGCCAGGCTCGATTCCCGTCTCTGTGTGCATGGAGTTTGCATGTTCTCCCCGTGCTTGGTGGGTTTCCTCCGGGTACTCCGGTTTCCAAAGACATGCAGATTAGGCTAATTGGCATTCCCAAATTGACCATAGTGTGTGTGTGTGTGTGTGTGTGTGTGTGTGTGTGTGCGCTCTGCGATGGATTGGCACGCTGTCCAGGGTGTACCCTGCCTCGTGCCCTGAGTCTCCAGGCATAGGCTCCACGTCCCTGCGACCCTAAATACAGGATAAAGCGGTATAGAAGATGAATGAATGAATGAACATTTAATAGTTACATAGCAGTTTAAATCACAAACGTAATATGTGTCAAAATAATTGCAATGTAATTTTTTTATCAAATCGTGCAGCCCTAACTGTGTATAGTCAAAGGTTTCGACACGCCTTCTAATTTCATGGTCTTTCCTGATTTTTATTTCTTTCTACACTGTAAGCAATTGAAATACATAATAATCTCCTTTTAACAATTGATATTGAGATGTATCTGCTCTGCAAATCTTTTAATCTGAGGTGCTGGTTGTTAATTGGTGATTTCTGAGGCTGGTGACTCTAAATGAACGTCTCCTCTGCAGCAGAGATAACGTTTTGTTATTGCTTTCCTGGGAAGGTCTTCATGAGAGACAGTTTCATCATGGAACTTGATGGGTTTTACAAACACACTAGACAACACTGTTCTTGCACATTTTTTTTATTCAGTCTTGTTCTAGGTCATAGAAAATAAATCTAAACTTGTGTCCAAACTTTTGCCTGGTTCTGTATCTGATGCGCTCAATCTGTGCATCTTTACTGTGTACCTTGTCCGTTTTTGTCCTGCTCTACAGCTTTGGGAAGTAACTGATGAGTCGAAACGTGCATGTTGGAAATCTTAAAACATCAAAAAATTGTAACTGTAAAACATCTGGGTTTAACATCTGGGTTTAACATTTTTTTCCTAATTCGCTCTGTTGCTCTAAACCATTATCCTTCAAAGCAATCATTTTTGTAAAAGCTTTTACAAAAGGGCACTTAAATGAGAACTGTGGGTGAGAGTAAAGAATAATGACCCTTGCCGGAGAAGCATTTACTCACCTGTGCTTTTTTTGGTTAATTTTTTTCTTTCTTTTTTTTAGTTGAAGCACTAATTCAATTTAACTACAGATGTTAGTTTCCTTTCACTTCAAAAAATCTAAATCGTTATCAGGTGAATGAGGGTCTGATTACGTAATTGGAGACTGATTATTTTAACAGCAGGCTTGTTCAGCACAATCAGAGAAGGTTAACGACTGATCTATAGATGTTTCCCCTTTTCACTCACTCCATGTCTCTCTCCCTCACTCTCTCTCTCTCTGTCTCGCTCTCTCTGTCTCTGCCTCTTTCTCACTTCTCCGTCACATGCACCCTGTCGATTCTGTCCTGGGTTTGTGAGAGCGAGGCGTCCGGCACAGCCATCTGGAGAGCTGCAGCATGTTTCAGCCTGCTGGGAGTATGCCAGTACTGAAAGTCTCAGCACACACACACACACACACACACACACACAAGATCACGTGCACAAATAGCAAATACACATTTCTTTTTCAAAACACACAGAGACGAATACACATTTCTCACACAAACAAATCAAAACAGTCATACTCAAACACTGAATACACAAACACACACACACACACACACACACACACACACACAGATTTGATAAGAGTACAAAACAAGCTTGCACGCTCTCTCAGGAGTCATGCGTCAGAGGCTGGTGGAGTATCAGGCACCATGCTAACAAGAACTAACACATTTATTGGTGCTGAGCAGCAGCGATCATGCCAAAGAGGATGAACACATGCTAATGCTGTCCCCTGTGCTAATGCTGTCCCAGTACAAATGATGTCTCCTGTGATAATGCTTTCCCTTGTGATAATAAAGTCCCCTGTGCTAATGATGTTCCCATACAAATAATTTCCCCTGTTCTAATGATGTCCCCATGCAAACAATGCCCCCTGTGCTAATACTGTCTCAGGCTAATGCTGTCCTTTGTGCTGTGCTGTTCCCATGCCAATGCTGCCCCTGGTGATAATACTGTCCCCTGTAATAATGCTATCCTTGTGCTAATACTGTTCCCTTTGCTAATGCTGTCCGCATGCAAATAATGTCCCCTTGTGCTAATTCTGTTCCCCTTAATGCTGTCCCCTGTGATAATACTGTCCCCTTTGTTAAAACTGGCCCAGGCTAATGCTGTCCACTGTGCTAATGCTGTCCCTGTACAAATAATGTCCCATGTGCTAATACTGTTCCCTTTGCTAATGCTGTCCCCTATGCTAATTCTGTCCCCATGCTAATGCTGTGCCTGGTGATAATACTGCCCCCTGTGATAATTATGTCCCCTTTAATGCTATCCCTGCGCAAATACTGTTCCCTGTGCTAATACTGTCCCCTGTGCTAAGCTAATGCTATCCCCTGTGCCATAGCTAATGCTATCCCCTGTGCCATAGCTAATGCTGTTCGCATGCAAATAATGTTGCCTGTAATAATTCTGTTCCCCTTAATGCTATCCCCTGTGTTAATGCTGTTCCCTTTGTTAAAACTGGCCCAGGCTAATGCTGTCCCTGTACAAATAATGCCCACAGTGCTAATACTGGCCCATGCTAATGCTGTCCCCTGTGGATAATGCTGACCCCTGTGCTAACTCTGTGCAAATATTGTGCCCATGTGCTAATGCTGTCCCTTGTGCTAAAACTAATACTGTCCCCAGTGCTAATGCTGTCCCCTGTGCTAAGCTAATGCTATCCCCTGTGCTATAGCTAATGTTGTCCCATGTGCTAAAACTGTTACCTGTTCTAATGCTGTCCTCATGCTAACACTTTCTAACTCATGTGTCTGTCTAACAGAAATGCATGTTACTCAGAGGTGTCAAGTAACGAAGTACAAATACTTCGTTACCTTACTTAAGCAGACATTTTGGGTATCTATACTTTACTGGAGTAATTATTTTTCAGCCGACTTTTTACTTCTACTCCTTACATTTTCACGCAATTATCTGTACTTTCTACTCCTTACATTTTAAAAATAGCCTCGTTACTCCTATTTTATTTCAGCTTGTCATTCACAAAAACAAACAAAAAACAAGGCTGTTACTAAGCCTGCCCTGGGTACACAAATTTTCTTGTATGTTGCCCTCACAGATTCCTGCAGCTAAGCTTGGATGTACATTTACATTCCAATAAAGGTTACTGATGACACGCCTCTGAAGTTTGACTTTTTGCACCATTAAAATACTTATAGGCAACTAGTTATCATATCTTCTTCTCCATAAAACATGTTAATGCTCAGTAGTACACATATATGGTTCTTTAATGTATTTGCATTGTACTAAAAATTATTCTTTTTCAACTGCCATATACAGTATCCCAAATCACTATGGCCATTAAAAATACAACAAAAAAACAACACTTTTTTCTTTTTTTTTTATGAGGTGTTAGTGCAGTATATAGGCCCGTGGTACAGCCTAAGCTTTTATCCCTAATGCTTTTTCCCCCCTTATGTTACTTTTACTTTTATACTTTAAGTACAGTAGTTTTGAAACCAGTACTTTTACACTTTTACTTGAGTAAAAAGCTTGAGTTGATACTTCAACTTCTAAAGAAGTCTTTTTAAACCCTAGTATCTATACTTCTACTCAAGTAATGAATGTGAATACTTTTGACATCACTCGTACATTAACTGATAAATCTGGAAATCTGATTGGTCAGAAGGAGTTTCTATAGAAGCATCTCTAACACTGGTAACATGTATGTTTCAGTGGCCCCTTTATAAAGAGCTTTCCAGACACAGGATACATCACATTAGTGGCTTCATCCTGTTTGGTAAAGTGACGCCTTTATGCAGTTCAGTTATGGGTCACGTTTACGTTACCTTTCCTTATGGCTTTATTCGGACAAACACATGCACTATAGGAACGACAAATGCTTCATTCTGAATCGTCATTGGTTACAAGGATTCTGTCTCATCCTTGATTGGTCAGATCTTCACTGGGTGAGAAATGTGAGCCAATCCATGTGTGCATGAAGCATGAAGGCGAAATATAACTTTTAGGGTCTCATTGCAGTCTCTCACAGTTTACATAATATCCAATCTTTCTTATTCATTCATTCATTCATTCATTTTCTATACCGCTTAATCCTGTGTTCAGGGTCGCGGGGGACCTGGAGCCTATCCCAGGAGACTTCGGGCACTAGACAGGGTGCCGATCCATCGCAGGGCACACACACATGCAGCACACACACTCACACACCCAATCACACACTACGGGCAATTTAGGAACGCCAATTAGCCTAACCTGCATGTCTTTGGTCTGTGGGAGGAAACCGGAGTACCCGGAGGAAACCCACCAAGCACGGGGAGAACATGCAAACTCCGTGCACACAGAGACGGGAATCGAGCCCAGACCCTGGAGGTGCAAGGCGACAGTGCTAACCACTACACCACCACGCCGCCCTTTCTTATTCAGTTCAATTTAAAATCTCAGTGTCAGTAAAACACTTTAACGCAATATTTTAAGTTTTTTTTTAAAAATAAGATTATATTTATGTTTTACTGATCAGAAGTTTGAAATTGCCAGCACTGCCCAAAGCCGCTGTTGGTGCTTAAAGAGCCTGTCGTCATGTCCCTAGTATTTAGGGCCTGATACTTTAAAATAAACTCCGCCTTATGATGTCTGATGTCACAGCGCCCCACTAACACAATTAATTTATCGTTTCAAACAAACACTGCTTTAGGAAATGTATGCCGTGTTTACTTCTGACCTTGGCGTCTGTATTCTTCACTCAGATGTGTGTAATCTCTGAAACGCATGACACCGAGTGGAAGCCATCAGCAGGGAGTTACAGCGTTATTGAGAAAGATGAGGTCAGACAGTAACCTGACTGGACATTGATGAAGTGCAGCCGCGTCATCTATCATATTGAGCACACACGCACACACTCAGCTTAAATCCTGTGCCATTAATAATCCTTAACCCTTACAGGAGTGAGACAGGAATATCACTTATGT
Source organism: Channallabes apus (assembly GCA_030522415.1). Taxonomy (NCBI): domain Eukaryota; kingdom Metazoa; phylum Chordata; class Actinopteri; order Siluriformes; family Clariidae; genus Channallabes; species Channallabes apus. Next base: position 44,409,824 of record CM060110.1, on the reverse strand, counting down.
TTAGCTGAGATCACATTCACCGACCGCCGCGCTTCCCTGTATACTGTACGTTCCCGTGTAGGCTGTTAGGATGGGAAAGATCAGAACAAGCTCATTAATTTTCACATGCACGACTGTCAGGGCCGCTGTTATAGGAAATTAATCAATTTGAGCAAATTTTGCTTCATAATCTTTTTTTCCACTACCTCTTCCTTTACATGCGGCGTGGTGTGAGCGTAAACATCGCACGCAAGATCCATTTGCTATAAGGTCATCTTGGTTCTTTTAAGGTTATATGATTATAATATGAATCTGAGAAATGCTTAAAACATATATACAGTATATTGAGCAAGAATTTAGATTTTTTTTTAATTATTTCTAGAATATGTCATCTAGAGGTCCATACCTCCTGAAAAACGCTAATCAATTTGAGTGTTTAGTGCCTAGTTTAGCAATAAGTGTGTGTATGTGTGTGTATGTGTATGTCTGTGTGTATGTGAAGAATTACCACATATAGCCTACATGTACACCTTTTAGCTGCACGCCCTCTGGTGGCGATGTGGTGTTTAAAGGGGTGTTTAAAGTTTGTGTGTGTGTTTGCAAAAGAGCTACAACATAAAACAGCTCATATTGATCATAAAGTTGTGCCTGGAGAGATTTTACACTAAGAAACACTCTCTGCCCGGCTAAACTGAATCCCTAGCTCTGGAAAATAAAAGATGATGAAATTTCGTCTTGCCGTTTTGAAATTCAGCACACATGTAATTGCAGAGGTGGGCAAATCATAAACGTATTAGCGCTCCCACTGGGAAAATGAACACTTCGGGGCATGTCCAGTCCTGTGTTTTGGTTGCCTGGAAACCTAACTGACCAGGCTGAATCGCAGCGCACTAACGCCTGGCAAGCTTGTTAAGTGCTGGGAGACAGACTGAAGGGAAATGAAGGAGCGGATGAATTGGCGGGACGGGAGCCCTGTCATCGCATCACATAAAAAGTCAAAAGTAACTGTCTATTTCTTTCTTTATATGTTCAGCAGCAGGAGATTTTGTTGTGCTATATCAGTATTTGCTATGCTCTGTTATCTCTGGTAATTTCTGTTATCTCTCCAATTTTATTATTATTTATGTATAATATAAATAATCCCTGCGATGGATTGGTACCCTGTCCAGGGTGTACCCCGCCTAGTACCCGAAGTCTCCTGGGATAGGCTCCAGGTCCCCCGCGACCCTGAACACAGGATTAAGCGGTATAGAAGATGAATGAATGAATGAATAAATAATCCAATCTCTCTCTCTCTCTCTATATATATATATATATATATATATATATATATATATATATTATATAATATATTATATATATATTGTTGTCTTTGTCTTTTTCTGTATAGGACTTTAGATAGGATAGTTTCTGTTAATTTATAATGTTAATCTGGTTTGTCTCTTCTTAGTTGTAGTTAGCTAGTCAGTTTTGTTAATTTATGTTGTAACTTCATGTCGTATGTAGCACCTTGGTCCTGGACGAACGTTGTTTTGTTTCATCGTGTCCTAAACTGTATATGGTTGAAATGAAAATAAAAGCCGACTTGACTACAGTACTTGACTTGATATACTGAATATCAGCCAAAATATGGTATTGGTGTTAAAATGTATCTCACCTATAGGTGAAAAAGTGAATTTTTCAGATTCTTTTTATCTCCCGATCCATGCTTAGTTTTTGTAAATACGCATACAGATTAAACTTTTTATCAGATGAAAAGAAACACATTTGCTAAATACAGTTTCAAGACCTTTTATGTCTGTAGAGTCGGAACTTTTTCAAATTCAAATCTTTCAACGGTCTTAACTGTCACTCAGATGAAACTTGGCCGATTTATATTTCACATGAAAAAACATGAACCTGAAAAAGTGTATAATGCTAAAATGCAAAATTGTTAGGATGAATTTGACGTGGTTACAGACACTACAAATTTTTATTTTATTTATTTTTTGCTTTTACCAAAAGCCATCTCTTTTTAATTTAAGCAACAATTTATACAGGTTATATGCTTCTCAATTTTAGTCTCACTACTCATGAAGAAATATGAGAAATAAATATTTTTAAATATTGTTTTAAGCGAGACAGTATGATGCTAATAAAATATAAATTTTTATTGCACATCTCTCCAAAAGGGCTGAAGCTTAGAGATTGGTCACCTCCATGTTGCATAACACACATATTTTCTATATTACTGTATATGTTTAATATAATAAATAAAAAAGCAATACTGTTTTGGCCAAATATTGAATTGTGAAATTGTATAAAGATGATCCTAACAGAATCGCAATACAAATAGAATCAGCACCTACTGTACGTATTATGATAATAACGTATCAGGTGATCCCTGGTGAGTCCCTTCAATATTACATGGAACTGCAACTGTCTTCTGTTTGTATTAGAAATTTGTATCAGATTCAGTTAAAAGCTGAGGGACACCAATGTACAAATAAAGTGTTTTCACTTTTTCCGCAAACTACGCTACCAAAACACTTTTTTGTTTGTGGCTTACATTTCAGTCCCTGACACATGCGCAGAACTTTGTATGCAAAAATGGATGACGAGCTCAAACTCGAACCAATCATATCTATACTCTATAAACGAGTATGCGCCTAGGACTAGGTTATGGTTTAGCATATCAATACGGCATAGTCGACAGTTTGCAAGTGTACTTTCTTCAGAAAACATGGAAAAATGCCCTCGTCTGCAGATTCTGCTGAGATTGCATCACCTGTTAAACAGAACAAAAAATAAAAACATCTGAGCCGCATATAAATGCAATAAATCAGTCAGGAGGAGCGAATACTAATGCACAAAAGAAATACAGGGACACTGCCGGCAATAACGAAACAGAGTACAGTAGTAGAGAGCTCGACAGTAGTAGAAGTTCGGCAAAATGAAAGTATGTTGTCAACATTAAAAAATCACTAGGTTTTATCCATTCTAAGGGAAATTGACGTGTTCGAAACAGCTTATACTTGACCTGGAAAAAAAAGAATTATATGCCTTGCAAAAACCTGCCAAACGCTTTCAAAAACAGCTTCCATGAAAAAAAAACCCCAGAGTGACTTCAGTGAGCAAATGCTTATCTTATACTCCATGCATCCCACATGAGTAATCAATACATATTGTGTTTTAATCTAATTTGATATATTATCCCTAATTAGGATGTTAATAAAACACTTTTTTAAATGTTTCCAATTCTGACAGACTGTTTCAGTGAATTTCAGTATAAACCACTGATATGTGCCACATTTCTTCAGGTTTTGGAGAAGAGAAGAAAAAAATGTAACCATGATTAGCCGAGTACGACTGGGACTGAAACCCCGGGTTGACTTCAGTTGTAATGTCATGAAAGACTTACTGCACTCGTCAATTACTCTGTGAAGAAAGAAGCGTTTACTGAGCGGTGCAAAATTATTAACCACGCCATCACCAGGAGCAAATAGTACAAATAATGCGTAGATACTGTATATCTTTTATGTATCCTTATTTATAAGGGCTAATGTTTGCACTATTTACTACAGTCAGAGCTGTTACTGTTCTTAAGCAGCTTTATGTGCCTTGATACCTAGATGCAGCTTTTTGTTTTTCTTTTTAAGAAAGTAATGTGTGCTGGCTTCATGTGTGTTGCTTATTGCACTTATCTGTTCTGAAAACATCCCAAAACTGAGGCATGTACTGAGCAGTGACTTTTGTGACTGAACTTTTGTAATTGGTGTGTAATTGGGGTATAACTGTGTCGTAAATGGGGTGTAATTTGTATGTAATTTGGATGCAGTTGGGATGTAGTTGTGGGTGTAATTGGGATGTTATTGGATTTTAATTTGGATGTAACTGGGGTATAATTGGGATGTTATTGGAATGTTGTTGGGGTATAATTGGGTTGTAACTGGGGTGTACTGTAATTTGGTTGTAGCTGGGATGTAGTTGGGGTATACCTGGGGGTGTAATTAGGATGTAACTGAGGTGTAATTGAGATGTAACTTGGATGGAATTGAATTGTAATTGGGATTTAACTAGGGTATAATTGCCATGTAGTTGTGATGTAGTTGGGGTGTACCTGGGGTTTAATTGGGATGTAGCTGGGATCTAGTTGGGTTGTACCTAGTGTATAATTTGTATGTACTGTAACTGGGATGTAACTTTGGATGTAACTGGAATGTAACTTGGGTGTAATTAGGATGTAACTGAGGTGTAATTGGGATGTAACTGAGGTGTAATTGGGATGTAACTGAGGTGTAATTAGGATGTAACTGAGGTGTAATTGGGATGTAGCTGGGGTGTAATTAGGATGTAACTGAGGTGTAATTGGGATGTAGCTGGGGTGTAGCTGGGATGTAGTTGGGGAATACCTAGGGTATAATTTGTATGTAATGTAACTGGGATGTAACTTTGGATGTAACTGGAATGTAACTTGGGTGTAATTGAGATGTAACTGCAATGGAATTAAATTGTAATTGGGATGTAACTAGGGTATTATTGCCATGTAGCTGTGATGTAGTTGGGGTATACCTGGGGTGTAAGTTGGATGTAACTGTGATGTAACTTGGGTGTAATTAGGATGTAACTGAGGTGTAATTGGGATGTAGTTCTGGTGTACCTGGGGTGTAATTGGAATATAATTGAGATGGGTTTTAATTGGGATGAAACTGGAGTGGAACACAATTAGTGCAAAGTGTTCATTTAGCCCCATATATTAAGACTCAACTTAGTGACAGACTATTTGTAGCTTTAACTTTATCCTGTCAAGATAAGGCTAAAGTACTTCTTCAACTATCTTCTACGCATATTTAAAAGATAATTAATCCCAACTGGGTCATCATGACCCAAAAGTGAAGTGGAGGAATCTTATTACGCTTCTTATTATACAGTTACTTATCAAAGAAAACGTTTCCAGCTTATTATTCAATAATTCATCTTAAGATATATTATACAGAAACTAATATCAATTATTCAGTAACTGTGGTGGAAATGTAGATATGAGAGTAAGGAATGGTAATGAGGTCCTTCAGATGTAGTTTGGGGGTTTAAGGGGTTAATGTGCTAAAGAATACTATTTTGAAAGGATTTAATTAGGAGGCTCAAGTTTTTGCTAAGAACAAAGCAGATGATCAGAGATCTACTGTAGAGAGCTGTGTACTGTAGCAACAGAAGTCCAGCATTTTTAGTGAACACAACTACTGTAGTGCACAAATCAGTAGTTACATGTTACACGATAAGAACAACTCTATGGCCTTAGCATTAATTACTTGACAGTTGTTGTGTTGGTGTTGTACAGAATAGAACTAAAGGTATGTGGATACCCGGCCATTACACTTGAATGTTCATTTAGCTTTACTGAGGTCAGGTACTGAGGTTGGGATGATTCCAACTGGCTCCAATTCCAGTTTAAGGTGTTAAGTGGGGTTGAGTTCAGGTCAGATAATCTTCCACTCCAACCTTCTATCTTCAAAGGTATGGCTTCAGGGTTCTTCATGCTTTTAATTTCAGTTGGTGCCAGTTTGGAGATACAAAAAGATTTCTGTTTCTGCTTTCCACAAGGATGAAATGAGGCACAACTGTGCTGGCTCAAATCATGATAAAATGTAAAACCATTAAACACACATATTCCTAGTAAAGTATGCTGAATTTAAACCTGCATTAATGTATGTTGAGTCACGCTTAGTTCCAGTTAAATCATGGTACAAGCTCAGGAAAGAGTTACAGACTTGAAGCACTTGTCTGATCCTCACAAACGCAGCTGCCTACCTCTTTGTATGTGTGTGTGTGTGTGTGTGTGTGTGTGTGTTTGTGTAATATTTCCCCCACACACATTATTCCGCATCATCGCACCATCGACGAGACCTCGTGATATAATGCTCAGCGCTGATGGTTGTTCGAGCTGTTGACAGATATTAGATTTTCGCCTCCCTTCTAATATCACCGCCAGCCATCACTGGAGTTAATTGAAGTGAATTAAAATGAAATAAAGACTTAATTCAGCACCGAGGCTGTGGCTGTGGACTACTGAGTCAGCCTGAGGCAGGATGCGCTACAAAAAGTTGATTCATGTGCATTCAAGAGTGGAAGCTTTCTAATGAGCTCTCATCTGAAGCCGGGAGCAGTCATAATAAACGCACACGGCGTGTATGGGCTCGGATCAGTCAGGGTCATATCGCTGAAATATCAGCTACACAACAACATCAAAAAATACATAGAACGGGCAAATTCTCATTCAGGTTTCATGCATTGAAGTGCATTAGTCACAAATTAGCCTGCTCTTCATGAATAAGGTTGGAATGGCAGGGCAGACAGTAATGACATCAATGATGAGCTTTAAAACACATTTCCATCATTTAACATCTTCGAATTTGTCTTTTTTTAACCCCATCATGTCTCTTTCTACAGCGGTTATCTCATTTCTTCAAATCTTCACAACCCCCTCACTTTCAATGTGTCCTTAATCACATTACAGCAACCTTTGTTTCTCTGCCCAAGAGATCTTCCTTTTCCATCAAAGCATCTTACTCTTTCAGCTTCTAACAACAAAGTGATAAGCACTGATAGTCTGGAAGGTTTTATACCAAAAAATCAAAATAAAAAAAGGAAAATCAATCTGGTAATTAATTGTTTTGTATTTTATTTGTATATTTAAAAAAAATAAAACATTTGTTTATTACTCAGATTGTACACAGATCAATGCCAATGGTTAATACCATGATATTCCCCAGCTTATGATGATTTAACTGTATAATGGTGGGAAAGTACACAGACACTGTGCTACAAATGTATAAGGGCAGGGGTAGCTCAGTGGTTAAGACATGGAACTACTATTTAAAAGGTCCCAGGTTCAAACTTTAGCATCAATCAATAGATACACTGTAAAAAAAAAATCCAACTAGATAAATGTTGAAAGAATTAATATTATATTCCTGGTTAAGAAGTAGCGGCACCTCAGTGCTGAAGTCCTTGATGGTCTTGATGGCGACTATGCAACAGCTTTAGGAGTGATGTTTGGTCGGGTTTGTGCTCTGAACAATGAACTCCAAAATGACTGGACAAACACTGAACGATTATTATTGGACTTGGAGAGACACGCTCCTCTCAGATTCACATGCTGAGAAAGAAACTCTTTTTGCCATAGATAATCTTTATTTTTTGTGTTTGTCATTTTGGGGAAAAACCTTGTTCATCTTTGTAGTTTTTCTATTGTAATATAAAAGGATCAGTAAGATACTGATAAGCATCTGGTCTTATCTGGGTATTTTATTGACCTTTAAGCAAAATAGAACCTGTATTCTCATGTTTTATCCAGATGATTAATTTAACTTTGACTAGTTTTGGAAGAATAAAGTTAACTTTTTCAAGTAATGGTTGTGTGTTTTAATTGTTGGAGTATTGTTAGGACAACTTGTTTTTATAGACAATCAAGCACTTGAACCAACTACATTAATGACAACTTACCTTTTGAGTAGATAAAAAGTAGGACTTAGTCAATCCTAGATAAATATAATTAATTGAGCCCACAACCAATACTGCTAGAGCTAACTTAAATATTCGAGACTTATTTAACAAAAAGTTGTTGCACTTGTAATTACAAGTTGAGTCAACTTAAGATTTTGAACTGGGTACACAATGTGTCAACTAAACAGTAATGTGAAGTATTTAGTTTGGCCAGAAAATCCCTCTAAGAGTTCAGTACACCTAAAAAACGCTGTGCGACATGTTACTGAACTTTATGTTGTTGTTTTTTTTTTACAGTGTAGATAGATAGATAGATAGATAGATAGATAGATAGATAGATAGATAGATAGATAGATAATCAAAAAGGAAATTCCAGATACATTAGTTATACAGTATTAAATGATTATCTGATTTTACGATGAAACCATCATAAGTTGACAACAAATTCAAATGCCCCAGGATATATACAGTAGTACATACCCTAAAGACTGGTTACTAAAAACGTAAAATGAAAATAAATAAATAAATAAATTACAGTAAGTTACAACCGAACTCATATGAGTAATATGGCTGAAACGAGTCCCGAAGCTCTGTGTTTTAATTAGGAGTTTTAATGATGATCGTGTGCAGCTTACTACAGTAATTATAGCACCTCATGCACTTTTGCTTTGTTTATAAATCTGACTGGACACAAATGAACATCAGGTTAATTAAACACTGTTAAAGGAGTTCTACGCTGTAAAAGTTAATATTCCACAGGAGTTCTTGCAACAAATTCCCACGCGTGCTAGAGAGCCTTGAAGAAGTTTCTGCTTGTTGGTGTGTTGTTTTTAATTACAGAATTCCTTCCCTCGTGTATAAAGCTATAAATGACCAGAATTAATTACAACTACATTTTTGTTACACACCACACGGTGATACTAACAATAATAGAAATAATTCCTAAAGGATTTTGCACAGCTAGTTTCTAAAGTTTGTTACTTACAGTACAGTATGATGTTCTTTCATTAGATTCTACATGATGTTTGTCTTAATTGTGGTGAGCTTTTTACACTTCCAACCAACATCATACAACATAACATAACATCATATTAATGAGAAAGTCAGGGTAGAGGAGATGTTGAAGAACATGCTGAGCTCAGATGCCCATAATGCAATGCTGCTATAGGATACGATTTGGCTAGTTAATGTACAGGGTGAGGAAGTTGCATCAGTCTTAATACTAACTACTAACTAAAATTATAAGCACAATAATAACGCTCTTAATTGCCAGGGCAACAATCCAGCAATCGCATTGCATGTATACGGTATCTACTAACTTTACACACAAACATTTGATTATTAATTGTACAACCGTTAGTTCTGACTGAGTAATCTGATTGGACGAGAGGCATTCCATGAGTTTTCATATAGAGCATACTGTGACAGCACTGGGATGTGTATCTAACTTTACGTATGTATCACTCCGGGGTTCCATGTGTACTACAGTGGTCAATTACACTAACCATGGGTCTCAGCGTGGGTGAGAGTAGGTCTGCACAGTACTGAGGAGAGAGCGGCTGCCTGACAAAACCCACATTCACAACAAGTCACAGAAGTCACACGTCTGATAACATTATATCATCTTCAACAACAAACTGTTCCTGCAGTAATCGCTTTGAAGTCGTTCTGAATCGCCTCTGAACCGTCTGTGTTCCTTCATTTATGACTCAAAGCTAACAGAAGGCTGAATTCCAAATCCCTCTCTAACCCCTGATCAAGGGCACTACTTGGTGTGTGGAACAGGGGATTGTACACCCCACATAGTGCACTAGCTTTCAATTTAACGCTATTTGGAATCAACCCCCAAACCAGGAGGTTAACGGAGCTGATATTCTAAAGCGGAATAAGTGGAAATATAGAGTCAACCTTGTATATTTCTCAGGACTGTCCACCACCTCCATGGTTTATTCTCCTCACCTCTTGGCTACATCGCACCAGTAAGAATTTCAAACTAGGTTCACCCCTGTTGATTATACTAACTCTCAGTCTCTAATTGTCGGTCGCCAGCTCTGCCAGTCGTGGTTAGTTAGTTACAGTAGTTAGTTCCAATATACACAAAAGTATATCTGTTGGTACAGAAAGATGTGGAACAGATGTATAGAAATTTAAACAATTGGATGTATTAAATAAGACTACTTCAAACAAAATACTCTATCACTAGAGTTAGGCTAATTTTAACACAAAAGATTATCTCCATGGCAAATGTTCAATGGGTAAAATACTGCAATAACTAAAAAAAAAAAAAATAATAAAATATCCAGACCATAAAACTGGAATTATTATTAAAACATCAATAATATTTATTTTGTAAATAGAAAAGAGTGCAAACATTTTTATTTAACTTAACTATTTAAACTTAAACTAGCGGAACACTCCTTTGCTTCCTGTTCAGGTATTAAATACACTACCGTTCAAAAGTTTTAGATCACTTTCTAACTCCATGATGGTTCCTGATTTTTATTTCTTTCTACATTGTAAAGTTTTGCTGAAGGCGTCCAAAAAATGCATGAATCTCCTTTGAACAGTTGATATTGAGATGTTTCTGCTACTTCTGCTCTGTAAAGACTTCATAACGCCTCTAATCGGAGGTGCTGTTAATTGGTCATTTTTCAGGCTGATAACTCTAAATGAACTTCTCGTCTGCAGCAGAGGGAGGTTTTGGTCTCGTCCTCCTGGGACGGCCTTCATGAGAGACAGTTTCATTATGGTGCTGGACGGATTTTGTAAATGCACTTGACAATACTGTTCTTGCAAGAACTATTACAGAAAGGCCGACCTCTGTGTCTTACAATAACAACTAACTGTCGTTTTTATTGTTGTTACGTAATTACCTAATTCCATACGTGTTATTTTATAGTTTTGAAATCCACAGTATTGTTGTAGAATGTAGAAAATAAATCACTAAACAAAAACAAAGAAATTTGCAAGTGTTCTAAAACTTTTGAATGGTAGTGTACACTCAAAAAAATTAACATGGCTATCTGTTACATGTACTAAAATGTAATATGTGTTTTGTACATAATAATTTCATGTTTCCAAGTTAAACATGAATAAGTTATGTTGTATTTGCATGAAATTCAACAACTTAACATGTACTAGATTCAATAATGTTGAGATAAACCACCGAGATCTTGTCAATATGAAAACCAGAAATATTGCGAGAAGACATCGCGAGAAGAGAACACAGAGAAGACAAACGTTGGCGGGCTTGTGGAAAAGGTAAGCAGGAATTAATTCCCATCTATCTAAATAGAAATGAAATACTGAACATAAATGTCACCTGTTGTTTAGCGATGTTTAGTCACGTTATTTTGGTTTAAGTTATTTCTTGTATTTTTAATCACACTTAAAATACCGACGGTTATATGCGCGTGCTTGCGGTTTGGTTCTGGTTTCTGTCTGTTCTCATGAGTTGTGAAGCGAGAGGAACAAAGTCTAAATATTGTTCATTTGCTAAATTAAGTATCATGAATTTTAATTGAATATCTATCTCTGTATTTTTTCACAGCAGTTTGTGACTGAAAGTGTGTCTGTATCTGACTTCAGGAGTTTCCTGACCAATGTATCTAACGGTCATATTTAAAAGTCATAACGTACAGTTATAAAGTACAAATGTTTTTTTTTTTATGAATACTTATTTGTGGTGTTTTATGTTTTGTACATCTTTTCAAATTGAGACCTCATTTGTAAGTTGCTCCTGGTGTAAAATAAAAATATCCATTTTATCCTGTTTGTCTGTTTCCTTCCTTCACAGAATTCTGTTGACCAGGGCTTGAAATTTAAATTTACTTGAGTTGGATCAACTTAAGTTACAACTGAAAAATTTGTTGTACCAACCCTATTCATTTATGTTAACAGTATTAAATTATGTTGGACGCAGCTGTAGTAAATAATTTAAATGAACCTAATAACATTACTTTGACGGAACCTAAAAACATTAAGTTGGGCCAACAAAATTGCTTAATGCTGAACGAAAGCCATTAAATGAGGTGGAAATTCTTTCCATAATTTAATTATGTTCATTCAATGAGTTATTTTTTTGAGTGTATATATATATATATATATATATATATATATATATATATATATATATATATATATATATTAAGACGAATCTGCATGTCTTTGGATTTTGGGAGAACTCCAGAGTACCCGGAGGAATTCCCGAAAACATGGGGAGAAGATGCAAACTCTATGCACACAGACCAGAAGTGAAAATAAAAGCTGTATCCTGGAGGTGCAAGGCGACAGTGCTAAATAATATGCCAGCGTGGGATAATCAGTAAAATTTAAAGAAAAAAATTATATAATGTGTGATACATGACATGTTTTATATGTGTACTGTAGTAAGTTAAGTTCATGCTTTATTCATCACATATACATTACTGCACAGTGAGGTTTTTTATTATTGGCATATCCCACCTTTGTTAGGCAGCTGGGGTCAGAGCACAGGGACATGCATTTTTACGATATATATATGCATATGTTTATTCACGTGTGAGCAGTGTAATGGAGTGTACTTTATAAAGAGAAGTTTATATGTGAACTGATGTAGAACAGGTGGATAATCCGTGTACGAGGTGTTTGTTTAGGGTTGACGTATCAATTAGATCTATTTATAAATGAATAAACAAATAAATGAAGGAATGCATGAGTAAGTCCGAACACCCCGAGCTTGGCACTGACCTGATCATATGAGCGGAGAAAGTGAAGCTCCTCCTGCTCTCCTCAGCACCATCAGAGCGCGCGCGAGCCGCCGCTCGGCTTCACGCGCTCCAGCATGCGCGCCTGTCGCCGCACTCGCGCGCTCTCTCACGCTCCCGCTCCGATCCGCGTGATCTGTGTGATCTGATACCGATCTCTTATCTCTCTGATCTCTCTGTACGGATCCCCCCTCGCGATAGTGAGACAGAGACAGAGTGTGAGAGAGGGACAGAGAGAGAGGGAGAGAGAGAGAGGGAGAGAGAGGGAGAGAGAGTGAGAGAGAGAGGGAGAGAGAGAGAGAGGGACGGGCTCCACCCTGAGTCCGCCGGAACAGAGAGACACAGAGAAACCCGCCTCGAGAGCCTGCGCGTGCTTTGAGCTCGATCCTGGAGCATCCGAAGCGCGCGCGCGCGCTCGTGTGTGTGTGTGTATGCGAGAGGCGGAGGAGTGCCAAAGCGCGTTGCGCAACTCAACTCGGTGTCCGGTGTTGTGTGTGTGTGTGTGCGGGGAGAGATCGACTCAGCATCTGAGTTTATAGCAGAGAGAGAGAGAGAGAGAGAGGTGGGTGTGTGCTTATTTGGATCTTCCCACACGCGTGCTATATGGAAGGTGCATTACATCTATCTATCTATCTATCTATCTATCTATCTATCTATCTATCTATCTATCTATCTATCTATCTATCTATCTATCTATCTATATTATGGACTAAAATATTTGCACCAATACACTAATTTAGGCACACATTGTCGATACCACACTTTATCCTGTATACAGGGTCGCAGGGGGACTGGACCCTATCCCAGGAGACTTAGGGCTCGAGACGGGGTACACCCTGGACAAGATGCCAATCCATCACTGGGCACACACACATAGGCACGCTCATACTCACAAGGTGAACATGCAAACTTCATGCACACAGACCCCGAAGCAGGAATCGAAACCCTCGCCCCTGGAGGTGCAAGTCCACCGTATAGTCTGTGACTAATCACAATTAATCCTGATTTTAAAATTCTTAGAATTACTTGTATTATAAACCTGCTATAATAAACAGTGCCTAACCTCATCAATGCTTTACAGAATGAATGGGCATGAAATCCCACAGAAACAATCCAAAATCATGTGGTCGGGCTTCCAAGAAGAGTGGAAACTGTTATAGCTGCAAAAGGGAGATCAACTCCATATTGAAGTACAGTATATATGTTTGGTACAATGTATTTGTAGGTTTGCACATCACAACATGCAACACTGGGTAGCCTTGAGTTTTCACTGCATGCTCCAGGATTTAATCCTGAGCTCAGGTTTCTCGCCATATTGACTTTCACACACGTCTTATCTCTCTGTTTGGGGTTTTTTCCAGGTTTTCTAGTTTTCTCCCACAAGCATATTTCCTCCCCTGCATGCTAAAGTGTGCACCTGAGACAACACCCACGTATTCACGCCAATGCACTGTTTAGTATGCAGGGATATGCTTAGAGCACAAAGCACATATAGGGCACACACTCACATGGTCATTCACACACTACAAGCAATCCAGGGACACTAATTAGTCTAATCTGCATGTCAATGGACTGTGGGAGGAAATCGGAGTACCCGAAGAAAACCCACCAAGCACGGGGAGACTATACAAACTCCGTGCATACAGACCCCAAGGTGGGAATCAAACCTGGACTCTGGAGGTGCAAATTGTTCAAGGCAAAGACATGTCATTTGAAAGGATCTTGCACCCCCAAGACCAAGGGTTTGATTCCTGCTTCAGGGTCTGTGTGTGCATAGAGTTTGCAAGTTCCACCAATGCTTAGTGGGTTCCCTACGGTTTCCTCAATCATTCCGAAGACATGCAGATTAGGCTAATTAGTGTTCCCAAGTTGCCTGAAGTGAATAAAAAGTGGCATAAAGGATGAGATGAAGTTCTACCTTTTCAATTAAGGTTAATGTAATGGTACCCTTTAAAAGGGGGAATGTTAAGTGTATGAAGGGTAGTTTGCACAATACAAAGTTACATTACTCGGCTATTAATCTGGCGTATGCCCTGATTAGGAGGCGTCTTCCACTATTTGGTCATGTTTTCATAGCTCCCTGTCAGCTTCACCTTTTATGGAATTTTTTTGGGGAGGCTTAAATATACACAAGTGATCCTGAAGAAAATCAGACTTGTGGAAACTTTTCAGCTTAGTTTGTCCTACCAGAACAATTGCACACATCTTTTTATTTTTTGGAAGCTTGATAAATGAGGCTCGATGAGTTGGACATACGACATTATAACGTATATTCTTTGTATGAACAAATCAAGGGTCATTATTTGATGAAGACATTATTTTTTGGTCTGGTTGGTCTACACACAGTGTTGGTAGTTTCTTTACACGGGTCAAGTGTTTGCGTACTCACACCCTCCTTCTCTCTCTCTCTCGCTCACACACACACACACACACACACACACATATAAACATTTGTTTCACAAAATCTCAAACTCAAAGAACTCAGCCTACACAAGACAAAACATTTGCTGTGAAACTGTCAGGATAATGAGAGGGCTATTTGTTGTGAAACATCACTCTTGTTTTATTCGTCTAAACTGCCTTTTCTTTTTTTTTTTTTCATACACTCACACCGGCAATCAGCGCATTACTGCAGCTATTATGGATATAAAACAAGCTTATTGTTAAACGCTCCAAATGACTCATATGGTGGAAAATCTCTGTGTCCCCTCCAGAACCTTATTATATATGACAGATGCTATGTGTGTGTATGAGAGAGAGAGAGAGAGAGAGAGAGAGAGAGGACAAGAATAGACAGAAAGACATGGAGCAGGAACCGGACAAAGAGACAGGGGAGGAGAGAGAAATATATATATATATATATATATATATATATATATATATATATATATATATATATATATATATATATATATATATAGTCATTCTACAGTATTTGAGGTACAGTAGAAAAGTACAAAAGCAATGTTTTTTTCCTCACTAGATCAGTGGATCAAGTTAGCAAATTCCCCCCATGTAACATATCTGCTAGTTCAGACAAAGCATGGTACAGTAAAGGAACAAGATAAAGGGTGGTTTCACTACACTGAAAAAAAGGAACTTGGCTACCTGTTGCATGTACTAAAATGTAAGATGTGTTTTGTACATAATAATAATGATGAACATGAATAAATTATGTTGTATTTGCATGAAATTTAACAACTTAACATGTATTAGATTCAACCATGTTGAGATAAACCAAAGAGATCTTGTCACTATGAAAACCGGAAATATCAATGCAAATATCGCGAGAAGAGAACACAGTGTGTTGAGAAGACAAGCGTTTGGCGGTCGTGTGGAAAAGGTAAGCAGGAATTAATTCCCATCTTTCTAAATAGAAATTAAATACTGAAAATTAATGTCACCTGTTGTTTAGCGATGTTTAGTTACGCTATTTTGGTTTAAGTCATTTCTTGTATTTTTAATCACACTTAAAATACCGACGGTTAATCTGCGGTTTGGTTCTGGTTTCGGTCTGTTCTCATGAGTTGTGAAGCGAGAGGAACAAAGTAGAAAATTTTGTTCATTTGCTAAATTAAGTATCATGAATTTTAATTGAATATCTATCTCTGTATTTTTTCACAGCAGTTTGTGACTGAAAGTGTGTCTGTATCTGACTTCAAGAGTTTCCTGACCAACCGGATCTAACGGTCATATTTAAATATCATAACTTACAGTTATAAAGTACAAAACGTTTCTGTTGGTGTTTAAAAAATTTTCTATGATTAATACTTATTTGTGGTGTTTTATGTTTTGTACATCTTTTCAAATTGAGACCTCATTTGTAAGTTGCTGCTGGTGTAAAACATTAAATATAAAATAAAAATCTCAGTTTTATCGCGTTTGTCTTATGCTTCCTTCCTTCACAGAATTCTGTTGACCTGGGCTTGAAATTTAAATTTACTTGAGTTGTACCAACCCTATTCATTTATGTTAACAGTATTAAATTATGTTGGATGCAGCTGTAGTAAATAAGTTAAATGAACCTAATAAAATTAATTTGACTGATTCATTTTTTAATTAAAATTACATTAAACATTTCAATAATGTAAGCACTAAGAACTTGTTTGACTTTTCAATGATAATGGAGTATCATAGACATAATTAAATTACATTACAATTGCACAATCAATTGCTATTACAGTAAATGATAAAGATTATGTTAAGTCAACATTATTCTTTCACACAAGTTTAACATGAATTAAATACTTCATTTTAGCAGGCAAAAATTGTGTAATTTGACCACATTTTGATGATGTGGGTCTGATGAACACATTAAAATCAAGTAAATTCAAAGGATTATTTTTTTTTTCAGTGTACTCCACTAGTGAGTTCTCATTTTAGTTAATATTCATAATCATATTTGAACAAATTATTTAATTAAAATGATAAAAAAATGTATAAACCATAGGAGGATCTGACATTCTTATATTATGCAAAGATAACCTGAGTAAACATCAAATGCAGTTTGTAAATAATGATTTCATTCATTAAGAAAAAAAAGCTGTTTAAACCTGTCATGCCTCCTTTCTGTCATTAACCACATTTTTTTTTCAAAAGCTGAGTTAAATTTCACGACAATTACCACACCCAGGCCTGATTACTGCCATTCCTGTTGAATCAAGAACTCACACCATGCCATGATCTAAAGAAATATGTAAAACAAAGTAATTAACATGTATTTACTGGGGTATTTAATGAGGTTTAGAGTCTGCTACTGCTGTTGTACAGTACTTTCCCCGGCACACATGGACTTACAAGGAGAAGGAGCATGATGTTGTAAACTGAAGTTTTGTGTAGGGTTTTTAATGTTCCTAATCTTTGTAACTGAAAAAGTTTTCATGTGTAATAAAACTCAATACTCTTTTACTGGATCTAATTTGCTGTAACTTTTGACTCAGTAAAAAATCACCAAAGTTTATAAGTTTGCTATATAGTCATGTAAAAAAAAAATAAGACTCACAATTAAATATAAAATTCTTTATTAGGACACGTAAACATATTGATTTTTTATTTAGTTTTAATATGTACCAGCAGATAAAGGGTGCTGTATTGCATGCAAACAACATATGAATCACTTTGTTCTCACTTATTAAACAAAAAATTTAATAATCTAAAAAAAATCATTATTATATCATAAAAATATTAGGACTGTAGCTATAACTATAGCTATATCTACTAGCTAGTGTTTCTCCCTGTGAATGGAATAACCTTAATAAGACATTTCTTGCAGTCACCTATAAGTCTCTGACAACAACTGGAAGAAAGTTTCCTCCACTTCTTTCATCTGTGTGATGTTTGATGAGTTTCTTGCATGCGTTTTCAATAGGATTTAGATCTGGGCCATTCCAGAACTCTCCGTCTTTCCTTTTCATCCAGTCATTGGTGGATTTACTTTTATGTTTTGGGTCATTGTCACATTGAAAGGTCCAGTTCTGCTTCAGTTTAAATTTTTGTAACAGATGGTCTCACATGTTCTTCAAGCGCCATTTGATAAAATGTAGAACTCATAATGGATTCTATGATGATAAGCTTTCCGGGTCCTGATGGCACAAAACATCCCAAAGCCATGACGCTTACACTTCATTTCTTCATATTTGGCATAAGGTTCTGTTGCTGAAATGCTGTATTTAGTTTGTGCCAAACATGCCCTGTTTAAGGGTGTCCAAATAATTCAATTTTACACTGAAAGTCCTGACCTTTATGTATTTGTTCTTTAACAAACTTTAGCCTTGCCCTCATATTTTTCTTAGATAGCAAAGGTTTCCTCCTTGCACACCTTGCATGATATATAAAGTTGTGCAGTCTCTTTCAGATTGTGGATGCATTCCGTTGACATGAAAGAGCTTGCTGTACAGTAGTTCCCCTGATGATGTTTTAAGGTTTTTGGAAACTTTTCTAAGCAGCTTCTGCTCTGCTCTTGGTGTGAACTTGCTTAGACGGCCTGATCTGGCCATGTTGTAATTGTCTTAAATGTTCACCACTTGTAAATTCTAAATTTTTCTTTTTTAATTCTTTTGAGATTTTTTTAATCGCTTACCAGACTTGCAAGTGCCTTTTCCCTGAAGCCCATAGAGATCTCAGCATGTTGACACCTCTCACTTCAACAATTACGAGCAAACCAACCTAACCGTCTGAGGTTTCAATAAGGCTCGTCTCCTTCAAAAGACTCTGTCATGATGTTCTAATCATTTGCACCTGATGTGAAACACATGCACGTAATTTAAACCATTTTAAGCATTAATAAATAAGGGGGTGTCCTAACTTTTTCCTTAGCTGAAATATGTGTTTTTGATAATTTATTTGGTATAATAAATGAAAGAAATTATATTTCTTTGTGACATGCAATTCTATACTCAATTCTATACAAAATCTCATTTTGCAGTCAAGCAACAACACCCATATTAATTAAATTTGTTCTGATTTCTTGAAGAACACCATCATACTCGTTTATCATCACACCCTCATTCCACAACAGACTGCTCTTCATGCCATCGCCATCGCCATGTAAGTACCATAGCTGAACAAAACAGATTCAGCAGGAAGCGGAGCACTGCAGCTTAACGCTCTGATACACCCTGTCTCTGGTGTTAAATGAACACGTCTGAGAACAGCCTGAGTGCACAAAATAAAAAGTGCCGCACAGCTTTCCGGATGTGTTCGTGATTACGCTGCTGGACTCGCAAAGTTTACGCTGGGTGTTCGATTTCAGAAAATGTGGATGCTGCGCTCTTTGAGTTCCACCTGGAGTGACATTTTACAGCGAGATATCCGTGACCTGTCAAACAGGAGTGTGTGGGATTCATTCACTACAGAGCCTGCATCCAGCACACACTCAAGTGATTGTTCAGGAAACACCAATACACTGCTAGCATAAAAAAAAAAGAAAAAAAATAATGAATAAAAAAATAAACATTCTAGCTTTGTATATTTATTCTTCTCGGTCAACATTTAAAGGTCCTCTGTAGACTCCTACAAGAGTAAATTACTATCAAGATTCACAATAGGACAGCTTTAAAGTTTAGAACACATAACATATAAGCTCAAATATCTATAGTATCTGACTGTCTGTTGATATATTTCTTCATTTGTATGTATATATGTATATATGTATATATGTTTACGCATGTATGTACACTATGAGTCAAAGGTTTGGACACCCCTTCCAACTCTTTATTTCTTTCTACACTGTAAACACAACACAGATGGCATCCAAAATAATAATCCAAAGCAATAATATCCTTTGTACAGTTAATATTGAGATGTATATCTGCTACTCATACTAATAAATCCTTCATAATGGCTCAAATCTGAGGTGTTGTTTGTTAATTGTTGATTTCTGAGGCTGGTGACTCTAAATGAACTTGCAGCAGAGGTAAGTTTTGGTCTTGTTTTCCTGGGAAGGTCTTCACGAGAGCCAGTTTCGTCATGGTCTTGCTTTCCTGACGAGGTCTTCATGAGAGCCAGTTTTATCAGGCACCTGATGAAAACTGGCTCTCATGAAGACTGTTTTTAATTGTTTCCAGTTTCATCATGGTGCTTGATGGGTTTTGCAAATGCACTTGACAATACTGTTCTTGCAAGACCTGTTCCAGAACAGCCGACCTTCATGCCTTAAAATAACTCCCCAGAGTGTTGCTCTTGTTGTTATTGTTCAATTACTGTACATAATTGTACAGTTCAATTACTGTTTATAGTTTTTGAAATCTCCAGTATTGGTCTAGAATGTTGAAAATAAATCACTAAACAAAAAAAGAAAACATTGAACTAGGCGGTGTGTCCAGACTTCTGACTGTACTGTACTGTACATGCATATGTATGTATAGATGTGTATTTATGTAATTTGGCAAAAATGATTTAATACTTCAATTAATCTCTTTAATGTGTCACTTTGATGTATTTTCATCACTGAAAAACTGCAGCTCATGTGAGCATGTCTGAGCTGACAGGTGAAGAACAGTTCACATAAGAACAAAGAGGACTCACAGACAATGGTGTATGGTGATGAATAATGGAATGAATGAATGAGTGCACATCTGTGTGGCTATTGAAATGTCATTGCCAACCTTTTGTATTTCAGCGTGCAAGTTTTTTTCTTTTTCCTTTTTCACTCTAGTGGAACCGGATGCCACAGACGCCAGAGAAGCACATAAAGCATGTTGGAATAAACAATGTTTAAAAAAACAAATTGTGATCTCAAACCCTTCACTGATAACCAGAACTTTATTTATTTTAAATCTGTAGTCAACTAACCATCAGAGATAATCTACAGGAAAAGAAGCCAGTGGAGCAATGGAGCACACCTATACCTGTTTGGAGGTCACTGAGAAGAAAATGCTCCCGGTTACAGTAATGAAAGTGTCAGCGTTGGCATTTTCTCTTTTCCAGTAGTGTAGGATCAAAGTGGAGGGCTGCCTGCTCCACTCACATCAACGACAGGATGTAAAACAACTGCCTGGGGCACGTAGAACATCAGCCCACTTACACTGCTGCAGAGTCTACACACTCTCATTGTACAGTATATAGTGTGTGTGTGTGTGTGTGTGCCTCATCATTCTCTTTGCAGAAGGACACAGTCACACACTCTAAAAATGTTTAATTAGAAAATGTTTTAGGTTCCTGCGGTAATAAATCAAAGGGCTGGTGAATCTGCATAATTCATTCTAGTGCTACACAAAGCTCAGCGTAAGGAAGCAAGAGAGAAATAAATAGAGAAGAAAAAAAGTGATGAGGTTTCCACCCGCTTGTGCAAACACACCAGACTGTGAGTCAGTCACTGAGGAATCGGCCTTATTAGCAACGGGTTTTATTTGTTCAGAACTAGTGCTTCAGCAGAACGAGGTGAGGCTTTCAGACCCACAGAAATACAAGATACAAGAAATACAAGATAAAAAAAAAATTATCATTGTAGAGTAGAGAGTTGGGATTGAATGATAATTACAAAGGAAACAAGGAGGGGGGAAATTATATCGTATATGGTACTCCATATGCTGAATTCTGATTGGTCGGAAGGTTTTTCTCAAAACAGTTCTGTATATTAATAAAATCTTTCACTACAGTTGTTAACTAAAGCTAATAATCAATTGCATTAAAAATGATTAATGTGTTATAAAGAGAAATGCACGATAGTTCATAAACAGAAAGAGAGGTGTGTTCCTTAAACATTAATGTAAGGAGTCTCCAGTGTCAGCACATTGATATAACAGTTATATGTCAAGCTGTAACCTCTTGAAGTTTTTTTTCTTCAGGACAAAGAGTTTCATTGGTAACAAGCTGTGCATTTTGTCATATTAACATCAAGAGAAAAAAAAAGATGTGAAAGTGAAGAATAAAAAAAATCATGTTTGCGTAACACAACTTTTTCTGAGTAGGACTTTATAGTGAGGATTGTAAGACAGAAGGAGAGAGAGACAGAGAGAGAGAGAGAGAGAGCAAGACTCTCTGAAGAAACAAAAAGGGAGGACACATAGTGACACAAAAGTGTAGTAAGAGAGAGGGAGGAAGAGAGGGATAGATTAAGAAACAGAGAAACACAGATAGATAGGTTGAGTGACGAACATCAAACGCAACATCAAATGGGATAATGATATTTTTTATGATACAGTACTACAGACAAGAGAGAGAGAGAAAAAGAAGGGAAGGACTGTTCATAGCTGCTATAACATACTGTAAGTGTGTAGCGCAGCCACATAAAGGGCTTTTTATAGGGGGGGGGGGAAGATGGCAAGAGCTTATGAAGTTAAAGCAGCTGTGCCCCTTTAAGATGTCCTTTAGGGTTATTTTACCCCAATCCAAGGATGTGGTCCCGAAAGGAGGCTCTCGCGAGAATTCACGGACAGGTAGTGAGAGGTTGTCGGTGACGCAGAAGGTCACCTGGTCCACCTTTAAAGCGCTGCCGCGGAGAAGCGAGAGGGGGGGAGAGATGAGGAGAAAACAGCGCTGTATTTTTTTTGTTAAGAGAGAGAGTGGAGACAAACGCCTGGTTGGGATTGGATTACCATTCGCTGGATTAATCTTTACCGGACCTTTTCCACTACCCTCTTACTCCGTTGTCGTGCTCCCGGATCATCTCAGTATTGCCGGTGAGACCGACTCATCACCCCAACACACACACATGCGCTTTCAATAATCCGGACTTTGGACATTTATCTCATTCACGCACACACACACACACCCACACGCATACGTATATTTGTATATATTTTGTAAATATTTATTTTTGGTGCACCTTTGTTTGTTTTTTCACTTATTACACTTTGGGTTTATTTGGAGTTGTTGTCTCGTGTCTTTTCTTGTGCCGCCGCGCTTGCGCAATACCGGAAGTAGATGCAAGAGCCTGTATTGCTGTAACTTTAAAATCTGAACGTTACATAGTGGTGGCCCGTACGTACGGGGAATCTTTTGTTTTCTGTATTTTCCGGTGTTGTGTGGCGTGGCAAAGCAAGATGGACGCTACTAAGCCTAAATCTAACAATTACAATAATGCTAATGCTAGTGGTGCCATGAAGGCCGACTCTGTTGTTACCAGTAATATACCTGTGGATGATGTAGAGGCCGTGGGTGCTTTTGTGACTCGCCGTAATCCTACTGCAGAGATAACCTCATTGATTAGTTCATTGTATATATCTGATAGGCATGACGATGATGAAGATGATGATGATATTGTGGGTCATATGTCTCATGTAGATATTGTGCAAACACTACAAACTGAAATTAATCAATGTAAGGGGGAGGTAGGGGCTCTTTCCGACAAAGTGGGCACACTTGAGCAGGATTTGAGAGACTCTATTAACAGCACCATAAACAGGGAAACCAGTTTTCGGCAGGCAGTCGATGCAGGCTTAGCTGAGCTGGAGCGCTACTGCCAGGACGCCATAGAGAAACTGGAGAGGGCTGTGACGGACTGTTTTTTGCGGCGCGACCTTGTATGGGAGAGGCAGATGAAGAAGCTGCGGCTCACTAGCACGCCCACCATACACAGATTACAGCCATACACCCCTGCTTCATCACTCTCTCCTGCTCTACATACACCCAGTACGCCAATTGCTGCAGCTTCGGAAAGGGCATCCCATAGAAGTCATCTAACCTATATTGTTCCTCCTGCTGTCCCAGCCCCTCCACCTACCCAGCAGACCTCCTCAGCTTCGCCAACCACTTCTTCCTTTTATGCTCGACCGCCCATCCGCCTGGAGTTTCCCTCCTTCGGCGACGCCTCTGAGACAGCAGATATGCTTAACTTCATCGAGCAATGTGAAAACTACCTGGAGATCAGGCCACTACCCAGCCCAGAGCTAATAGGAATCCTCAGCACGGTGCTACGAGGACCTGCTCTGAGCTGGTGGAAGGCTGAGAAAGGTAAAGTCAAGGATTGGGAGTCTTTCAAACAGGCATTTCTGGCCGCGTTCTTACCTGACGACTACTTAACTGAAGTGGAAGACAAGTTAAGGTCTCTGGTACAACAGCCAGACCAACGCCTGAGGGACTTCGCCTATGAATACCGGGCCCTCTGTCTGAAGTGGAAGCCTGATATCAGGGAGCAAGAGCTGGTGAGCAGGGTACTGAACAACATCAATCCCAGAGTAGCTGGCTGTCTCAGCTGGCTGTCTCAGAGGCACAATGAACAACGTGGAACAGCTGGTGAAGGTAGGGTCGATGGTAGAGAAGGATTGCCTGGGCGCTAAAGATTACTGGAAAAAGGTGGAGAGTCAGCACAGCAAGGAGAAGAACAAAAAGCAAGCTACAGAGCGACCTCCATCGAAACACCTCACTGGACTTTCCATCGCACAGCCCCGTGCAGAACCTTCTCTTCTCCTGGATCCAGTCGCCGTGCAAGGCAAGGAAGTGAAGGCAGTAATCGACACTGGCAGCACCTACACTCTAATGCAGGAGAGCCTATGGTGCCGTCTGGGTGATCAGGAGGCTGGGGACGATACTTACTCTCCACAGAAGTTCGTCATGGCAGACGGGAAGATCCACCTGGCCAAGACGCAGAGAACACTTAGCTACCAATGGCAGGCTACAGGATGTAAGCTGAATACCTACATCATGAGTGACTCTCACCTGGCTTTCCCACTGATAGCTGGGCTGGACTTCTTAAGAGCCACAGGAGCCACCTTGGAGATCGCTCAGGGAAGGTACGGCTGGAGGACAGCAGGGGGCTTCACTCACCATCCGTTCCTGCCTCTCCCTGTCAATTTCGACCCGTTGAATAAAGCAGCCGGCGACCTCACTCACACTCCACCCGCCTCACTGTTATACTGCGCCTTGCCACTAGAGGCTGCCACTCCTCAAGTCGCCTCAGCATGCTCCCCTGACCCAATCAGCGACCGGGCTGAGCTAGTAAAGGTCCACCAAGAAGATGGGACGATGGCTCAGCGGGAAACTGGGAAGCACCTGAGGGGGGCAGAGAATCCTCAAATCGCCTTCGAACGATACCAGGGGGCGTTATACCGCAGGGTTGCAGGGAAGCAGCGAGGAAAACTTCAACTGGTGGTACCCCAATCTTTGACCCCGATGTTCTTGCAGCACTTACATGACCATCCAAGGGGAGGCCACCGGGGGGGGGGCTGAACACACTGCTGAGGCTCCTAGACGTCGCCTGGTGGCCCAGCGTGCGCAAGGATGTCTGGCGTTATATCGAAACGTGTGAGGTATGTCGGAGGCGGAAGAATGACACCAAAGGATCTCGGGGCAGGAGGAGCAACAGGTCACCCACTCAGCATAACTATCGCTTTCAAATCTTTGCAGAGGAGGGGGGAAACTCGCACGAACCGCAGAAAGCCAAACAAGCCAGTTGCAATAGTACCCAGTGGAAAGAAGCGCACTTTCACCTGGGCAAATTGGTTTGGCCAAAGCCGGCCCCACACTCCTCGGCCCAGCAAGACGAGTCAGCTAAGCTAGCGCCCAAGTGGGAGGGACCAGCTGAATTAAAAAATAAAAAAGGGACAAGAAATCACATCGCGTTTTGGGGTAACCCACAACAACCCAAGGTGGGTAATGTGGCGAATTTAAAGCGCCAATACGGACACTCTCCTCCAACGCCGGAAGCTGGGGGGGGGGGTCTATGTAGCGCAGCCACATAAAGGGCTTTTTGTAGGGGGGGAAAAAAGATGGCAAGAGCTTATGAAGTTAAAGCAGCTGTGCCCCTTTAAGATGTCCTTTAGGGTTATTTTACCCCAATCCAAGGATGTGGTCCCGAAAGGAGGCTCTCGCGAGAATTCGCGGACAGGTAGCGAGAGGTTGTCGGTGACGCAGAAGGTCACCTGGTCCACCTTTAAAGTGCTGCCGCGGAGAAGCGAGAGGGGGGGGGAGAGATGAGGAGAAAACAGCGCTGTATTTTTTTTGTTAAGAGAGAGAGTGGAGACAAACGCCTGGTTGGGATTGGATTACCATTTGCTGGATTAATCTTTACCGGACCTTTTCCACTACCCTCTTACTCCGTTGTCGTGCTCCCGGATCATCTCAGTATTGCCGGTGAGACCAACTCATCACCCCAACACACACACACGCGCTTTCAATAATCCGGACTTTGGACATTTATCTCATTCACGCACACACACACACACCCACACGCATAAGTATATTTGTATATATTTTGTAAATATTTGTTTTTGGTGCAGCTTTGTTTGTTTTTTCACTTATTACACTTTGGGTTTATTTGGAGTTGTTGTATCGTGTCTTTTCTTGTGCCGCCGCGCTTGCGCAATACACGAAGTAGATGCAAGAGCCCGTATTGCTGTAACTTTAAAATCTGAACATTACAAGTGAGAACAGGGTGTTCCACAACATTAAATACAACGTTAAATGGAGGATTGAAAATTAGATTTTTTTTTTTTAGATTTACAGTATAACAGCACAACACGTTTTATAACCACATGTATGATCCTGTCTTTGTGACCATGAGGTTGTTATTTTAAATCCTGAGCCCGGCAGTAAGTCCCTGCTTTGCCCTTGAACATCACCCAAGTAATCTGTGTGTGACTGATTCAGGAGTGTAGGAGCTACACGAAAGTGCATGACTTCCGTCCACGTCTATGCCCTTCACCTCAGAAGACCTCTGCTTGGATTGATCTCTGCCTCTAAAATTAAAAACCTCTTCTAAATCAATACCTGTCAATGTTTTTTTTCCATTCTGTTTTTTTTTTATTATTATTTTCTTTCTCATTTAAATCTGTGTGATGATGAATCAAATTTGCTGGTCTTTATTTATTTCCTCACATAAGCTTTATCCAAGCAAATTCATTATTTTAACTCGAACTGTTGCATCTTAACTCAGCAGGAACAAAGCAATCGCTGATTAAATTTTGCATAAACCTTCAGCTTTAACATAATTGAATAGTCAGTTTCTGAAAGACCCAGTATTTATCCTGAGAAAACCATATTCACACATATGGATATAGAACTGGGCTATTCTTAAGTGGTGAATTGCTCCATATGGCACCGATGCATCCCTACAGTATCTAATACACATTGATGGAGAGTACTGGCTGTTCCCAGAGCGTCCTTCTGCCTCTCACATCAGCTCTCTGAACGAGGACATCTGTGCGCATGAGTCAGTCTTTCCCTGCAGAAAGAAACTCTAGCCTCTCTGCTGATGTGTATCACAGATGCATTTGAGTAATGGGGACAAAAAGGATTTGCGACACTGGAGATGGTCAAAGAGGATTCGTTCGTCAACAAAACTCGCCGCACGCCTTTCTGACAGATAAAAGCTCTGATGTCGTCTCTGACCCACAGCCTTCCTGATCTCATTGCCTGTCAACTCTTGTTTTTCCATTTAATAAACCGGTGCATGGCTCTGGAATTTATATTAGTAAAGAGTAAGTGAAAAAAGGAACTTATGAAGAGTGTGGTTTTTTTTTTTCAGAATTGATCAAATAAAACATTTGTGGATAGTACTGTAAGACAGAATGAGAGAGAGAGAGAGAGAGAGAGAGAGAGAGTAGAATAACCAGATAAAAAAGAACAAGAGAGAAAGAAGAGGGAACCAGAAATTAATGTAAAGAATAGAAAGAGAGACTCAGGGAAAGTGGGAAAGACAGTGAGAGAGAGAGAGAGAGAGAGAGAGAGAGAGAGAGAGAGAGAAAGAGAGAGGTTGATGATACTTCAGCAAGAATTATTGAATTGTCGGTATATACAGCTGGATTTTCTGGCACTGCTCTGCAGAGCTTTGGTCCTATTTCACAAATGGAGCATGTGAGAATACAGTACGTGGCCTTTGGGGATGCCCAATCACAACCCCACTCATTCAGTTGTGGGGTACCACAGGGGTCGGTCCATGGGCCGACCCGTTTCAACATCTACATGCTCACACTGGGCCACGTCATTGGCACTCATGGAGTCTCATTCCATTGCTATGCCGATGATACTCAACTCTATGTGAGATTGAACCCGACCTCTCTGACATTTCCAACAACTCTCACTTGCCGTCATGTCAAACAAGACTCTTTCCACCATCTCTGCAAAACTGCATTCTTTCATCTCAGAAACATAGCCGAACATCCTCCCTTTCCCTCTGTGACGCTGAAAGTCTGGTCCACACGTTTGTCTCCTCCAGGCTTGACTATCGTAATGCACTCCTTATTGGCATCTCTGTTACTGTAGGCGTCTTCAAAAACACTACACCTTTTTCTTCCAGTTAACTTTCCATGAACAGTTATTCATTATTATTTAATGAACAGCCTGACCTTTCAGCAATGACCTTCTGTGTCTTACACAGGGAGATGGGTGTCGTATAATGTCCTCTGGACAACTGTCAGATCTGTAGTCTTTTCTATGATTGCAAAATTAAACTTTTCTGAATTCTTCTTAGTTTATGCTATGTACTGTATACTTAAGGATATTTTTGCTATAGCTCTGATATTTACGTAAAAAGTAAACTGAAAGCATACTTTCTTATTTCTTATTTCAAAGAACTATACTATAAGTATATAACTATACTTATAACATATAGTATATAAAAATAAAGCTATAAAAATAACAAAAACAGAGAGACAAAGAGTGAAAAAAGAGAAAAACAAAAATACTGTAATGACAGTGAGAAAAAAGGATAAAAAAAAGACAGAGAGAAAGAGAGAGGAAGAAAAAGAAGCAGAAAGAAAGACTGACATAGAGGAAGACAGATGCAGAAAATGTGAGATACAAAGAGATTTGGATATATTGAGAGAGAAACGTGCAATGGACATGTCCACTCAGATACGGTGGTGATAATCTATCCACTTGGGAATGCTAATGGGAATTCCACTTAGCATGGAATGCCTATCCGAGTGTATCCAATGTGATATGAGGAGAACTTGTCCCTGAAGCTATGTCGTTGGATAATTTTCTGATCAAGGGAACAATCTTCAATATGAGATGATTAGAAATTATGAATGATTCAAAGTAGTAATGTGAATATATATATATATATATATATATATATATATATATATATATATATATATATATATATATATATATATATATATATATATATATATATATAATGAGACAAAGAGAGATAGAAAAATAACAAGAAACAGAGAGACAAAGAGTGAAATAAAGAGAAAAACAAAAATACTGTAATGACAGTAAGAAAAAATGACATGGCATGACACACACACGCTGTGTATGGGAAGCTGTTGTTTCCACCCCAATCTCTGATCAGTATTCTAAGCCCCGTTAGAAACTTAAGGGACCATCTTGATAATCTCCATAAATGCTCCAAATAAATGCTACACAGTAATTTCATTGGTTTAAAGTTGTATTTGCAATGTTGTTTGGTGTCATTCATTCAATGTCCCAGTGTTGAGCATCATCACAATGTCATTACAACTACTGTGGTACATTGGCATATAAATTTAATTAGTTCCAGAGGCGAGCTCTTAAGGTGAAATTTCGTATTGCAAAACTTATTTTCCCATAGGACATAATGTAAATGCAGATAATCCGTTCCAGTCACATAAAAATATTACCAATATTACCAATTTCCAACACTATAATCATATTTATATACAGTATATAAAAACAATCAAAACATTAAGAAAAGCAATGCAAATGAAGTGAAATATGAAATAAATAGACATTAAACATCAGTTAAACTTAATTTATGATTCCTCTTGGCACCGGCTGCTTTAATAACCAAATTGAAAGTGGCTCCCTTTTCTTCTAGCTACAGTACCATCCTTGATAACATTTTTGGACCTAGTGGTGCTATGTCTTCACTAAATCTTGCACAAAATGCCAAAAAAAACTTCACTTGACTCTGCATTGACACAAACAAGTTTTAAATGACTCCCGGATGTAAGTGCAACTTAGCTGTTCGAGTTCGATTCGGGTCGATTCATTTGTTTGTATGCCGTTTATTCATATTTTCTCAACTTTCAAAGTTTCAGTGCTTGTGGCGAAAATTCTGAAGGCAGGGCATCCGAATGCTGACATACCATTGAGAACACTTAGCAAATGTTAGAATTCCTGCTTGGATGCTTGGATATATTTAGAAACTGTCTTATACAGTATATATTTCATTCCGTGCAATCTTATAATAAGAATTAATAGTTATATTTATTTTACTGGATTTGAGATAATTTCCCTCGCTCAGGCCCAATGAATAAAACTGAACTAAAACTGAAACTAAGACTCTAAGATAGACTAAACTAATATAATAAATGTAGTGAAAATTAAAGTAAAATTTACACATAAATTGACAAAGTACAAGTTCCTAATGGTAAATTAATACCTTTTTCACCAAGGGATGTGTGAAAATTAAGTGTTAAATTAGGCTAAATTACAGTAACCGTGACTGTAATACAAATCAGTTGAATGCTAATGGCTGTCGTAATATATTATGGGTATAGAGTTTCCTTCTCATGTTAAGATTTGTTAAGGGTTCAGATCTGCTCCATAAAAACACTATTGCAAATATATGATTATAGTTATATGATGAGAGATTTACTCACTCACTATTTGAGAACGCAGTGAGTATTGCAGTAAGTAAGACGAAAACCTTTTTTTAAGAAAACCTCAAAGACAGAAACTTTAAGTCACTGTAATTTGTTATTTTCCACCTCTGTTTTTATTGATGCATAAATCTCTTTCATAAAGTCACTACGGGAAACAAAATGGCTTTTCTTGTCATCTGCCAAAGCAAAAACAAAAAGAACCACAAAAAAAGCAAGTTTTTAATCTCCAGAGCCAAAGCCTCTTAGATTCTAGAAGATAGAGATTGAATGTATGTTCGTTGTGATCGATAAAGAAAATTACACTCTGTGTGTGTGTGTGTGTGTGTGTCACTGTGCATTATGGTAGGTTTTACATCATTGTTATATCCCTGGCTGGATTTTGTCTTTCTTTATCTCTCTCTCTCTCTCTCTCTCTCTCTCTCCTCACTTCTCCATCAGGAGTTTGTAGAAGAGGACGAGATTTGATGTGGGGATTGGCAGATAAGAAATGACATCCTCAGTTTAGATGAAAACAAAGGAAATGTTTGTGTCGATCATGTCAGTTCTAGTCAGCTGTTGACAGTGTGTTCCAGATTTAAGCTAGTTTCATACTCGGTAGGTGTGATCTCCATGCTAGCCTTTAAACTTTGTATCCTGGAGCTTTATTCTAGCTTGGTAAATTACAGTATAAAAACATGGTACATTCTCATCATAACTCATCTAACAAGTCAAATATCTGCAGTCTAAAAGCATGGAATAAAATGCTCAGTGTGATTCTGTTCTAATAAAATATTGTGTCAGAAGGGTTATTTTGAAGTAGAGTTACTGTTTCCAATGTCACATCGATTATTCGCATGTCCTGAAGTGCCAGTCAGGGCTAGTCAGGTCCCGTAAGGCAAGGCCAGGCATAGTCTGTCAGGTCCAGGCACATAATCTGTCAGTTCCATTTATGGCCAAGCTAGGACCAGGGAAGCCTGTCAGGGCCATATAGGTCCAGTCAGGTCCAGGCATATCTAGGCAAGGGCAGCCAGGGCCAGTCAGGGCCATGCAAGGTCAATGAAGACCATGCAAGGTCAGTCAGACGCAGTCAGGGGCTGCCAAAGAAAGTAAGGATCAGACAAGTGCATTCAGGTCCAGTTACTGTAGATCCAGGCAGGTACAGTCAGGTCAATCAGATCCCGTAAAAGCCAATCAGGGCCAGTAGGGGCCAGCCAAGTTCAGTCACGGTCAGGCAAGGCCTTAAAGTACGGTAAGGAGCAGTCAGATCCAGTAAAGGCTAATCATGGTACATTCAGGGCCAGTAGAGGACAGGCAAGTCCAGTAAGGGCCAGTCAGATCCACTCAGTCAAGTACAGTTAGGGGCAAAAAGGGCTAGTACTCTATAAATGATAATGTCTCATTTAAAGCAGCTCTCCTGTAAGAGCTGCTGTTATAGGCAATTATTTAACACTTTCTGACCAATTACAGTGCAGAATTCAGCAGTGCTGTGGGGTACACAGAAGGTCATTTTTAGCTGTGGCTATATGGAAACTGTAAGAGTGCCTTGCCTTTTGGGAGTTGTCCTGCAGCTTTCAAATCATGAGGGTAGAGTTTCTTTCATTCATGTTACATCACTCACTTTCTACTAGCACAACGAGCCCTTGTATTCCCTTTTTTCTACGTAAAAGTGTCTGTGTGTGTGTGCAACAAAAAGTCAAAGCTCACTAGACGCTGAAAATTTAATATTTGTGCTGCTGTGATATACAGCATTAAGCCACGCCTCCTTCCAATGGATCAAATCCACTTGACAGGTTTGCCCAGACGTGCTCCTCTAATTTACAGCATCATGGAGGCTCTAAAAACTGCTGAGTCAAAGCACCATAACACTGACAACTGCAATGAAGTGTCCTTGGGGCCATACAGGGCAAAGGATGCACTCGAGGATACATCCCTGAGCTCTAGTCAGAATGATCTGTGCTTTCAGAATGCAGCCTGCAGAAAATCAGAAATCTGCTCAAGTTTTTTTTCCCTTATATTTTCTTTGATCATACAAAATAAGGTAAAAGGCACTTAGAGCACATTCATCTTGTTGTTGCTGCATTACTCGTTTGTTTTTTAGGCTGAGGTTTCTGGCAATGGAGCTCATAATGGGAAAATGGAAGTGAGCACCTGGAGGATAGGGATTAATGCAAAAAACAAACCACAACAAAACAAACAAACAATATAGCAAACACACACACACACACACACACACACACACACACACACACACACACACACACATATATATATATATATATATATATATATATATATATATATATATACACACACACACACTCACCTAAAGGATTATTAGGAACACCTGTTCAATTTCTCATTAATGCAACTATCTAATCAACCAATCACATGGCAGTTGCTTCAATGCATTTAGGGGTCTCAGACAATTTCCTGAACTCCAAAATGAATGAGTCTGAGTATTTCACAATCTGCTCAGTTACTGGGATTTTCATGCACAACCATTTCTAGGGATTGCAAAGAATGGTGTGAAAAGGGAAAAACATCCAGTATGCGGCAGTCCTGTGGGCGAAAATGCCTTGTTTATGCTAGAGGTCAGAGGAGAATGGGCCGACTGATTCAAGCTGATAGAAGAGCAACTTTGACTGAAATAAACACTCGTTACAACCGAGGAATGCAGCAAAGTATTTGTGAAGCCACAACATGCACAACCTTGAGGCGGATGGGCTACAATAGCAGAAGACTCCACCGGGTACCACTCATCTCCCCTACAAAAAGAGGCTACAATTTGCACGAGCTCACCAAAATTGGACAGTTGAGTCTCGATTTCTGTTGAGACATTCAAATGGTAGAGTCAGAATTTGGCGTAAACAGAAGGAGAACATGGATCCATCATGCCTTGTTAAAACTGTGCAGGCTGGTGGTGGTGTAATGGTGTGGGGGATGTTTTCTTGGCACACTTTAGGCCCCTTAGTGCCAATTTGGCATCGTTTAAATGCCACGGCCTACCTGAGCATTGGTTCTGACCATGTCCATCCCTTTATGACCACCATGTACCCATCCTCTGATGACTACTTCCAGCAGGATAATGCACCATGTCACAAGCTCGAATCATTTCAAATTGGTTTCTTGAACATGACAATGAGTTCACTGTACTAAAATGGCCCACACAGTCACCAGATCTCAACCCAATAGAGCATCTTTTTACAGGTTACTTTTTACAATTATACAGGTCTGTTTGCTCTAGCATACATTATCCGCTAGATTAACTGTGTTTAGCTTTAACCAGACATTAATTATATTGCCTTGAATAGTCACGTTTAGCACACATGGAACATACAGTATAAATGTGAGTATCATGCTAATAGAGAGCTATGTAAACAGACTACTGGCTAGTCGGTTGGTATGCTGTATAATGGCCAGAGTGAACATTAACACACATAAGCACTATTTGCATTTTTGGCTGCTGGCGCATTATGTTCCCTTTCAAAGGCTACACTTGATGCTGCGTGAAAACGCTATGGGAACATCTTTCCGTGTTGCCGGTTGTGAAGCATGTGTGTATCAAACATGCCAAATTTTGGCTTATATAACCTTGGTCAGGTGACGTCATCTGATGAGACACACCTGCAGGTTATAAATAGGAGTAAACCAGAAACATTCTTCAGATCTTTTGTCTTCATGACAGCCTAGTTGTGTTTGTGTGTCTGTGTGTAAACCAGCAAAATAAGAAAGTGTTTAACTCACCGATATGGCAGAGTTCTAAACGAGATGTCCCCACGTGTGTGATAATCCATATCGGAGGGCGATCTGGATCTGAACGTGCTTATTGTTTCGATTAAAGTGCTCGCATTCCTTAGAGACGCTTCGAGCATCGATGCATTCTTGGGGTATACGCGTGAATCTGGCAGGTGTATGGGAGACGGATTTTGCCTCCTATATCTCGCGCCTTCGCTGGATCGGGAAATTCCTCCGTCCGCTCTCAAGCGCGCCCTGGCGCTTCTTGTGAATGGACAAGGACAGATATCTTCTCTCGCTTCCGTGGAGATGGAAATAGTCTCCAAGCACTACACATTAGATGGCAGGTTCTATCGGGTGGCCAGGGGACGGAGCGTCAACGATGCTCTCTCCCCTTTCTTAGCAATCTTCATGATGAGTTAACCCTTTCATGGAGTAAGCTGTACTCATCGTGTGTTTTCGTGCCATCAACTTGGTCTGCTGCTCCATTGCACACCATGGCGGTTTTGCAGGCCTACTAGGCTGACCTGCTGCGAGACTTGAGCACTGGAATTACACCAGGCCACAGACTTCTCTCTTCGTGCAACAAAGCAGATGGCTCGTGCTATCGGCCGTTTATGGCTGCGATGGTTTCCGTGGAGAGGCACTTGTGGCTGAATTTCATGGGCATCAAGCATAAGGATCGTGCATTCCTCCTTGATGCCCCCATCTAGTCTTCCGGCCTGTTTGGCAATGTCGTTAACTCGGTCGCCACTAGGTTCGTAAGGCGAAGTTATATGAACAAGCCTTCAGGAAATTCCTTCCCCGCCGTGCTCAAGAGTCGGGACAGTCGGCCACCCAGTCTCGAGCGGGTCAGACTCGTACGAGGTGTGAAACACACAAGAAGAGTGTTTTTGAGCCGGGCACCCCCTCGTAATGATTGGGGTGCGGCACGCCGTGCTTTGCAATCTGCCTTTGCAAAAGTCCTGAGTCTTATGTGCCCAGGACCATGGGGGTGGCCCCCCCAATAAGGAGAGGCACATAATTCCTTTCGAGAATGAAGTGTTCTCCCTGTCTTCCCCAGGAGGTCGGTGTTCATGCTCCGCCACCACTGGTGTTTCACACCAGTATCCAATAAAGTGTTAGTTCTTCGGCTTTTTCCTGCCATGTTTCAGGATGCCGAACATCTAACATCCCCCCCGTTTAACCAAGCCGCCGAGACTTTTGCCCCTTTCGGAGAAGGGTCGAAGCTACTGCACTGTAGAGAGAAGCTACAGGATTGAGTTCTCACATCACCCTCCGCGTTTCCATGGCGTGGTCTCCACTTCCGTGAAACCGGAAAGGGCGCATCTGCTGATAGAAGTTGCTGGGAATTGGGGCCATAGAACATGTTCCCCTACCAGACAGAGAGTCAGGCTACTACAGTTATCTCATGGTTCCCAAGAGGAACGGGGGGCTGCATCCAATTTTTAAATTTTCGCAGGCTAAGCCGCTTTCTAATAATAATACAGCTTCAAAATGTTGACTGTCAAAGTGATTGTTCTCAAATCTTACCAAGCGATTGATTTGTGACAAACGATCTGAAGGACGCATACTTTCACATAGAAATATTGTCACAACACAGTAGGTTCCTGAGGCTCGCTTTCGGGGGCAAAGCTTACCAGTATCGTGTCCTTCCATTTGGTCTAGCTCTCTCACCCGCACATACACAAAATGCATGGATGCAGTTCTGGCTCTTATGACTCCAGGGCATCTGTATTTTGAATTGCATAGACGACTGGCTGACCCAGTCTCAGTAGCTAGCGCTTCGTCATCAGGATGTCGTCCTAGCTCATCATTGTTTCTTAGGCTTGAGACCCAACGCCACGAAAAGCATGCTCTTTCCTGTTTCAGAGGACAACATATTTGGGTGTCACATGGGATTCGATCGTAAGGCGGGCACAGCTGTCTCCCGGGCATGTCGAATACATTCTCAACACCCTCAAGGAAATCAAGCTAGACCAGAAAGTGACTGTTCATCACTTTCAAGGATCTTAAGCTCTCATGGCAGCTGCATCCACGGTGATACCTTTGGGCCTTCTGCACATGAGAGCATTTCAGTTGTGGCTAAGAACCAGGGGATTTCACTCAAGGGCCAATCCCCAATAAGGGTTACGCGCCAGGGGCTTCGTACTCTTTCTATGTGGTTCAGACCCCTGTTTCTGACTCTGGGTCCCACTCTAAGGTCGTCTTGCCATCGCAAGATGCTAACAACAGACGCTTCGCTCACGGGCTGGCGTGCGGTCTTATATGACCATCCAGCTCAAGGGAGCTGGAGGGGTCATGTTCTCGCGCGGCACATCAATTGCCTCGAAATGATGGCTCTATTTCTGGCCCTAAAGCACTTCCTCCAGCAGTTGAGAGGCTACCATGTCCTAGAGTGGGTGGACAACACTACGGCAGTCTCATATATTAATCGCCAGGGCAGACTGCACTCGAACTGCTATATAAGCTAGTGCACCAGGTTCCTGTCCCTCTGGGCGATTTACATTCCAGGGAATATGACTGTGGGAGAAGTGCTGTCCAGTCAAGCTCTGACACACGGGGAATGGAAACCCCACCCCGAAGTAGTCAGTCAATCTGGGAGAGATTTCATGTAGCAGAGGTGGACCTCTTTGCCTCGCAAGAACAGCATTTGTGCCCTCTACTACTCTTTGACTCTTCTAGCTGGCTTCCCTGGTTCTGGACGCCTTGGCCCATACGTGGCCCAGATTACACCTTTATGCGTTTTTCCCGATAGCTCTGCACCCGCGAGTCTTGGTGAGGGTCCGTCAATAGCGTTTGCACCTCTTATTGATAGTGCCCTGTTAGCCGACCAGAGTGTGGTTCTCGGATCTAGTATCTCTCCTCAACGGCTCACCATGGGTGATTCCAGTGACGAGGGATCTTCTGTCTCAGGCGCAGGGGTCAATATTTCATTCCCGGCCCGAGCTTTGGAACCTTCACATTTGGCCCCTGAACGGGACCAACTAAGTCAAGCTGGTCTTCCAGCTAGCGTAATTGAGACTATTCTAAGTGCTTGGGCTCCCTCCAGTAGAAGAGCTTATGCCCTCAAATGGAATGTATTTGAAAGTTGGTGCATGATGAAGCATGTAGACCCATTCCACTGCCAAATTGTTTCAGTGCTGGAGTTTCTGCAGGTAAAGTTGTCCTGGGGCTTGTGTCCTAGTACTTTCAGGACGTACGTATCTGCTATGTCAGCCTGCCACGTTCTGATTGATGGGGTTACTGTGGGAAAACACCCTTTAGTTGCCTGTTTCATTCGTGGTGCTAAATGGTTGAGGCCACCCACTAGAGCCACGGTCCCTTTGTGGGATTTATCTATCGTACTCGAAGGTCTAATTGACACCCCTTTCGAACCACTAGAGTCAGCACCTGTCAGGTTTCTAACCCTTAAGATGGTTTTTCTGATGGCTGTTACCGCTCCGAAGAGGATTGGAGATCTGCACGCCTTGTCAGCCTCCCCATCCTGCCTACACTTTTCCCCTGGGCTAGTCAAGGCCATTTTGCATCCTCACCGAACTATCTCCCGAAAGTTCCATTCTCAACCATGTACCCTGTTGTTCTTGAAGCTCTCTGTCCTCCGCCTTTTACAGCTTCGGAGCAGGAGAGACTTCACTTACTGTGTCCAGTACATGCTCTTCAGATTTACGTCCACCTCACCAGCCAGTGGCGTAAGTCAGAGCAGCTTTTTATATGTTATGGGGTCGCAACCGGGGGGCGGCCATCACTACACAGACCTTGTCACACTGGGTGAGAGATGCTATTGTCCTCTCCTATGAGGCGCGTGGGCTCACTTCGCCTCTATGAAATAGGGCTCATTCAACCAGGGGGATCGCCTCATCTATTGCGCTGGCAAGAGGTATTCCCCTGCAGCAAGTGTGTGATGAGGCAGGTTGGTCTTCCCCTTACACATTTGTTAGATTTTATAGTCTGGATGTTCATGCTACTCCGGTCCTCAGCGGTCCTCGAGTCAGCCTCCCAGATATAGTCCTGAGACCTCCTCTGGCTTTTGCGCTTACACTACACAACCTCAGTGGTCCAGACACTTGCAGTGCGGCGGCGTTGGTATTCTCGTTCCCATAGCGTTTTCATGCAGCATCGAGTGTAGCCTTTGAAAAACGTCTCGGGTTACTTTGCTGTAACCATGTTCCCTGAAAAGGCGGGAACGAGATGCTGCGCTCCAATGCTGCACTACCTGCGTGACCGGATGTCCCTTCAGACAAAATCGATCTGAGGAATGTTTCCGGTTTACTCCTATTTATAACCTGCAGGTGCATCTCATCAGATGATGTCACCTGACCGAGGTTATATAAGCCAAAATTTGGCATGTTTGATACACACACATGCTTCACAACCGGCAACACGAAAAGATGTTCCCATAGCGTTTTCACGCAGCATCTTGTTCCTGCCTTTTCAGGGAACAGGGTTACAGCAAAGTAACCCGAGACGATTCTCATAAAAATTAAATAAACGCTGTGTATGGTTTGCATGGCAGTAACACATTTAAATCTTCCCATTGTGGCAAATTTTCAACAACAGACTGGAAGTAAGAACTGTTTTTTTTTTTTACACCGCAATCTAATACAAACAATGTA
Source organism: Channallabes apus (assembly GCA_030522415.1). NCBI lineage: Eukaryota > Metazoa > Chordata > Actinopteri > Siluriformes > Clariidae > Channallabes > Channallabes apus. Next base: position 44,371,310 of record CM060110.1, on the reverse strand, counting down.
ACCATCTCTAAACAATTATTATATCATCTCACACCCTGTTTATAATTATTAAGCTAACTATTATAGTATGTAATATGCTTTAAACTCATTACATTCTAACACAAATTATGCACCTAGGACAATTTTTTTTCCATTAGTCTTTTACAACAGAACTTCATAAACATGGTAACTATGCAAGGGCAGTCCATCATATCACAAGCTCAGAAACCTTCTGCATATCCGTGTGTATGTGTGTGTGTGTGTGTGTGTGCATACAGTATGTTTGATCTCAGCTTAGCTGCAGGCTTTTAAAAACCATTTTACATTTCATGTCTGATCGATACATGAGTGGGTGGAAAGTGGGTGTATCAAGCAGCAGAGTTCTCCAAGATCACTGCGAACAGGCCAATCTGCCTTTAGTCATGTTTAACAAGCAAAAGAGCAAACGTCTTATATGAATCCAAGCTGATTTCAGGGTAAAAACAAAAGGAAGATAAATATCACAATAGACTTCAGCTACAGCATACAGTGGTGTGAAAAACTATTTGCCCCCCTCCTGATTTCTTATTCTTTTGCATGTTTGTCACACAAAATGTTTCTGATCTTCAAACACATTTAACTATTAGTCAAAGATAACACAAGTAAACACAAAATGCAGTTTTTAAATGAGGGGTTTTATTATTTAGGGAGAAAAAAAATCCAAACCTACATGGCCCTGTGTGAAAAAGTAATTGCCCCCTGAACCTAATAACTGGTTGGGCCACCCTTAGCAGCAATAACTGCAATCAAGTGTTTGCGATAACTTGCAACGAGTCTTTTACAGCGCTCTGGAGGAATTTTGGCCCACTCATCTTTGCAGAATTGTTGTAATTCAGCTTTATTTGAGTGTTTTCTATCATGAACCGCCTTTTTAAGGTCATGCCACAACATCTCAAAAGGATTCAGGTCAGGACTTTGACTAGGCCACTCCAAAGTCTCCATTTTGTTTTTCTTCAGCCATTCAGAGGTGGATTTGCTGGTGTGTTTTGGGTCATTGTCCTGCTGCAGCACCCAAGATCGCTTCAGCTTGAGTTGACGAACAGATGGCCGGACATTCTCCTTCAGGATTTTTTGGTAAACAGTAGAATTCATGGTTCCATCTATCACAGCAAGCCTTCCAGGTCCTGAAGCAGCAAAACAACCCCAGACCATCACACTACCACCACCATATTTTACTGTTGGTATGATGTTCTTTTTCTGAAATGCTGTGTTACTTTTACGCCAGATGTAACGGGACACGCACCTTCCAAAAAGTTCAACTTTTGTCTCGTCGGTCCACAAGCTATTTTCCCAAAAGTCTTGGCAATCATTGAGATGTTTTTTCAGAAAAATTGAGACGAGCCTTGATGTTCTTTTTGCTTAAAAGTGGTTTGCGCATTGGAAATCTGCCATGCAGGCCATTTTTGCCCAGTCTCTTTCTTATGGTGGAGTCGTGAACACTGACCTTAATTGAGGCAAGTGAGGCCTGCAGTTCTTTAGATGTTGTCCTGTGGTCTTTTGTGGCCTCTCGGATGAGTTGTCTCTGCGCTCTTGGGGTAATTTTGGTCGGCCGGCCACTCCTGGGAAGGTTCACCACTTTTCCATGTTTTTGCCATTTGTGGATAATGGCTCTCACTGTGGTTCGCTGGAGTCCCAAAGCTTTAGAAATGGCTTTATAACCTTTACCAGACTGATAGATCTCAATTACTTGTGTTCTCATTTGTTCCTGAATTTCTTTGGATCTTGGCATGATGTCTAGCTTTTGAGGTGCTTTTGGTCTACTTCTCTGTGTCAGGTAGCTCCTATTTAAGTGATTTTGTGATTGAAACAGGTGTGGCAGTACTCAGGCCAGGGGGTGACTACAGAAATTGAACTCAGGTGTGATAAACCACAGTTAAGTTATTTTTTAACAAGGGGGGCAATCACTTTTTCACACAGGGCCATGTAGATTTGGAGTTTTTTTCTCCCTTAATAACGTAAACCTTCATTTAAAAACTGCATTTTGTGTTCAATTATGTTATCTTTGACTAATAGTTAACGGTTTTTGATGAGCAGAAACATTTAAGTGTGACAAACATGCAAAAGAATAAGAAATCAGGAATGGGGCAAATAGTTTTTCACACCACTGTATGTGGAAACTGTTTAGAATTTTTAAATGTTTTTTTTTTTTTTTTTTTAAAGAGATTTATGGATTAATACCGAACATCTTTTTATGTGGTCCCACCATGGTCATAAAAATGGGAATAAATGCAGTGGTCATTGTTGGCCTACATGGTCCTTAGTTGAACTGTAGATGCTCCTAGGTGGATGGATAAATGGATGCACCCTTTTACTGTATATAATGTTGTAACGATCAGATTTGTTATTAATTGAGTCACCTTAAATTGGGGTCTTTTATTCAACTTCCGGTACAGTATAGGCCTAGCAGAAAAAGAAAAGACAAATAACTACAAGAACAATTGATCGAAATTTTAAACATGCAGTTGTGCAACCTTTGTTAAAAAAAATAATAATAATATTGATCCGTCTGTGTTGTCTAATTACAGACCAATCTCCAAGCTACCATTTCTGTCTAAGATGCTGGAGAAGGTAGTTTATACACAACTAATAAGTTATCTTGGTGAGTATGGAATTCTTGAGGCCTTTCAGTCTGGTTTCAAGGCTCTGCACAGTACTGAAAGAGCTGTGTTAAGAGTCTTAAATGACATTTATCGTATTAGCGATTCTGTTGACTCTATGATTCTTCTGCTGCTTGATTTAGCAGCTGCCTTTGATACAGTAGACCAGTGGTTCTCAAACTTTTTCTGTCATTCCCCACTTAAGGGGGTGAGCAAATTTTCAAGCCCCACTTGTCAACAAAATAATAATGAAATCGGCCAAGTTTACTGTTTATTGAAATATCAATTCCTAAACCAATATGATCAAACACCAACAAGTTAAAAACAGATAAAATACACGTGCAATTGTTACAAGGCTTACGTTGTCACTTATCATTGCATAATTGATCCCATGTTTATTAGCTGCTCAGCAATCATTAGTAGTTTTTTTGCACTGGCCAATTCTGTATGCAACTTTGAATGAAGCCATTTGTGCTTTGCTGACCACTGATTCAGATTTTACCATGCGATTCTCCTGCTGTCTGTATTCTGCCAGCTTTCTTTGAAAGACGTCCAGTGGTTTATTAACGTGACTGGAGTGTGTTGTCTCTAAGTGTCTTCCTAGTTTGTTGGGTCTCATGCGGTCTGCTGCCAGCAGTTTAAGACACAAAACACACACGATCCTCTCCTCTGCCCCCACCATCCCCACCATGAATACAAGCTGAAGATAGGCTTCATTAGTGGTGGGTGATATAACCAAAATCTTCTATCACGGTAGAAGCAATTTTCTAACTCAATAACGATATATATCATAATATAGCAATTTGTATCTGAAAATGCATAAATAAAAATGAAAACACAAAGAAATAGTTTTACATAATTTAATTTTTTTAATGTAATTTTATTTAAACTGTGAATTGCTGAGGTTTGCCGCATTTTTTTACTTTGGCCATATTCGATTTGTATTTCAGATGATAGAAAAGGTTTGACGTGTTTCCACCACTTGTTAAAACAGTGCACTTGTGTACCTCACAAATCACGTTCATCTCATGCGTATCACTTTTCTTATACCCAAACCAATTCCACACCACAGACGAGGCACTTTTTTTCTTTACAATCTCCTCGTCACATGTAAGTAAACTCACTGCTGCTGCAGCGTCTTCTTCCATTGTCGGAGTGTATGTGAAGCCAAACACATCAAAAGTGGGACGAAACCGCGGCACCCGATTGAACCGAATATCTGCGCAAATACAGCGCAGCGCGACTATCTGGATAGCGCAGTGATGATCTGGTTTATTTGCGCAGCCCGGTGGATCGCGCAGCGCCGCTCGAATCACAAACCTGCGCGACTCACTGTGTTTTATTTAAAAACAATTAAATTAAAATGTCAGGACTGTTTAATATTGTTTCCGCCTTGCCATGCCTGGATTGTACAGTACGTGCGCATCCCAGCGGGGTAAAATGTATTTTGATGGTCGGCGCGGTTTATTTCTGTCAGAGTCGCACGTTCGTCCAATGTTAAACCGTTATTGTTGCACTATGGTTCCACTTTTTCTCCCGGCCCCAAACTGATGTTATTTTAAATTTAATTGTATTAATGATCCATTTATTTGTGTGTGATTGTTTAGTTTTGAGCGTACGCTCTTCATTATCAATAAAGAAAAGCATGAATTAGAATAGGTACTTTCCTGTTTTTCCTCCGGTTCATTGCGCCCCACCTGTCATGTCTGTATTCCCCACTAGTGGGGCGCGCCCCACACTTTGAGAACCACTGCAGTAGACCATGACATTCTTCTTTCACACTTAGAACACTGGGTAGGAATTAGGGGGACAGCTCTAGACTGGTTTATGTCCTTATTGATAGAACTTTTTCTGTTAGCCCTGAAGATCTTGAGTTATCATCAGCTCCTCTTACATATGGGGTCCCATAGGGGTCTATCCCTGGACCCCTTTTTTTTTCGTTGTACTGTATTTGTTGGCGCTCGGCTATATCCTGAGAAATCACGTCATCTCCTTTCACTCCTATGCAGATGACAGTCAAGAACCACCTGTTGGCCTCGGAGTGGCGCAGTGGTAAAACGCGCGCCCTATATTCCGGGGATCGCTGGTTCGAACCCCGGGTGATGCTGTTTTCCTCTCACAGCCGGAGGCATAGAGAGAGCTGATTGGCCGAGCTTTCTCAGGTGGGAGGGATGAGAGGTACGCGTGCTCCCACATTAATCACGGCTATAAAGCCAATCAGGGACATCTGTGAGCTCGCGCACGCAGAAGGAGCGGCTAGCACTTTCCTCCAAGTGTGTTACTCCTCCCCTAATGGTGCGTGAGCAAGCAGTTCGAAAAGATGCGGTCGGCTGACGTCACACGGTTCGAAGGAAGCCCGTGATAGTCTTCGCCCTCCCAACTGAGTGGTAGTGGTACTGTAGCCTTAATGTGGGAGCCCCCATAGCGAGGAGGAGGAGTTGGCCATGACTAAATTGGGGAGAAAATTGGAACCCCCCCCCCCCCCCCCCCACCGATAAAAAGACAGAGGTTTTGGTATTTGGAGTAGAATTCCACCTCTGGATTTAGGAGATTTGGAGCAGTATGTTAAACCCACAGCGTTGAATTTAGGGGTTATTTAACTATCAATTCAATTCAATTATTGACAATTTTAACAATTGTCATTGTCGCAAAGCACCTTTGCACAATCAAATTTGATAAACAGATTAGTGCTGTGGTTCGGTCCAGTTTCTTTCAATAAAGTAAATTGGCGAAATTTAAACCTGTTTTGTCCTTTACATTTTTCGAAATACATCACCACTCGCATTAATTACTGTAATGCTCTGTATTTTGGGGTTTCTCAGGCAGCATTACTACAGCTGATCCAAAACTCTGCTGCTCGACTATTAATGTCTATGCATAAAAGAGTACATATCTCCCCAGTTCTGGCTTCTCTTCATTGGCTCCCGGTACTGTACCAAATTAATTTTTAAGTTCTCTTGGTCACATTTAAATGTTTACATGGCCTTGCCCTGCCCTACCTCTCAGATCTGCTTAAGCCATATGCTCCATCCCGGTCTCTCAGATCATCAGATAAACTTTTGCTGATGGTACCCAAGACCAAATGAAAGCTCATGGGTGATCAAGCATTCTCTGTCGTGGCACCCAAATTGTGGAATGACCTACCATTTACCATTAGTGAGGTCACATCACTGAGGGTGTTTAAGTCCAATCTTAAAACTCACATGTTTTTTCTGGCGTTTTAACTAACATGAGATGTTGATTTTACATATTGTTTTGATTAGATATGTATGTGATGTGATCTTAATTATGTTCCATTTTAATATTATTTTATAAAATGTTATTTTATTTATTTATTTATTTTTTATTATTACAAACCGGATTCCAAAAAAGTTGGGACGCTAAACAAATTGTGAATAAAAACTGAATGCAATGATGTGGAGATGGCAAATGTCAATATTTTATTCAGAATAGAACATAGATGACAGATCAAAAGTTTAATCTGAGAAAATCTATCATTTTAAAGGAAAAATATGTTGATTACAAATTTCACGGTGTCAACAAATCCCAAAAAAGTTGGGACAAGTAGCAATAAGAGGCTGGAAAAAGTAAATTTGTGCATAATGAAGAGCTGGAAGACCAATTAACAGTAATTAGGTTAATTGGCAACATGATTGGGTATAAAAAGAGCTTCTCAGAGTGGCAGTGTCTCTCAGAAGCCAAGATGGGTAGAGGATCACCAATTCCCACAATGTTGCGCAGAAAGATAGTGGAGCAATATCAGAAAGGTGTTACCCAGCGAAAAATCACAAAGACTTTGCAGTTATCATCATCAACTGTGCATAATATCATCCGAAGATTCAGAGAATCTGGAACAATCTCTGTGCATAAGGGTCAAGGGCGTAAAACCATATTGGATGCCCATGATCTCCAGGCCCTTAAACGACACTGCACCACAAACAGGAATGCTACTGTAAAGGAAATCACAGAATGGGCTCAGGAATACTTCCAGAAACCATCGTCAGTGAACACAATCCACCGTGCCATCCGCCGTCGCCAGCTGAAACTCTACAGTGCAAAGAAGAAGCCATTTCTAAGCAAGATCCACAAGCACAGGCGTTTCCATTGGGCCAGGGATCATTTAAAATGGAGTGTGACAAAATGGAAGACTGTTCTGTGGTCATACGAGTCACGATTCGAAGTTCTTGTTGGAAATGTGGGACGCCATGTCATCCGGACCAAAGAGGACAAGGACAACCCAAGTTGTTATCAACGCTCAGTTCAGAAGCCTGCATCTCTGATGGTATGGGGTTGCATGAGTGCGTGTGGCATGGGCAGCTTGCATGTCTGGAAAGGCACCATCAATGCAGAAACATATATTCAGGTTCTAGAACAACATCTAGTCATCTCTTTCAGGGAAGACCCTGGATTTTTCAACAAGATAATGCCAGACCACATTCTGCATCAATCACAACATCATGGCTGCGTAGTAGAAGGATCCGGGTACTGAAATGGCCAGTCTGCAGTCCAGATCTTTCCCCTATAGAGAACATTTGGCGCATCATAAAGAGGAAGGTGCGACAAAGAAGGCCCAAGACGATTGAACAGTTAGAGGCCTGTATTAGACAAGAATGGGAGAGCATTCCTATTTCTAAACTTGAGAAACTGGTCTCCTCGGTCCCCAGACGTCTGTTGAGTGTTGTAAGAAGAAGGGGAGATGCCACACAGTGGTGAAAATGGCCTTGTCCCAACTTTTTGGGGATTTGTTGACACCATGACATTTTGATTCACCATATTTTTCCCATAAAATGATACATTTTCTCAGTTTAAACTTTTGTTCCGTGATTTATGTTCTATTCTGAATAAAATATTGACATTTGCCATCTCCACATCATTGCATTCAGTTTTTATTAACAATTTGTTTAGTGTCCCAACTTTTTTGAATCCGGTTTGTATTTTGTTTTATTTTTTATTGTATTTTATCAGATTACTATATTATATTATTTATGTGAAGCAGTTTGTGGCATTCTTGTTAAAGTGCTATACAAATAAAGATGAGTTGAGTTAAGTTGAGAAATTAGACAGTTAGGTTCTAACGGTGTGAAAAGTAGAGCCTTTATTTTTACAAGATGTTATGGTTAGCATTGACACACATGTACAGTACTGTATATCTGTAGCCATAGTTTGGGACTCTGTAATATTCCTCATTTGATAGCTCTATACCTGGAATAATTTAACCTTCACTTCATTCTCCCTTCATTTCCATACTGTAATTTAGTCATTCCCTGAATAGTAACTGGATCCAGGCCTCTTTCCAACCTTACATGTCCCAAAATTTAAAGCGATTCCAAAGATTAAAACTGGACAGAAATTCTCCAGGAGTATAAGTAGAAAAACATGAAAAACCTCTCCAGAAAGTGGGTTTTTAATGATAACCTGAAGTCAGAACTGACCTGTTTGTCCTTGTTAATGCATGTCCTTGGTTACAGCATGCGATACGACTTTGATAATCATTTCAATCAGTTCAAAACTACTTTTTTTTATGTTTTCATCTTTTACATAAATTGCAGTGATGTTTGCCAGCCTGATTATGATTTCTGGCTATATCACTGTGATTTTCTTGGCTGGATTTAAACAAATAAAAGAACCCTCAAATGATCAAATATATAATGAGATGAAAATGTAAATCGCTCTGGATAAGGGCATCTGCCAAATGCCATAAATGTAGATGTAAATGTAAGAAGAGGCACCTCCAAGAATGTTCTGTATCTAAACTACTGTTTTGTTGTATTATTTTATTTAAAGTGTTAGTGGCAGTGTTAAAAAATGCAATAGGTTTGTGTACCCTCAAGTTTTGCACACCTTCTTAGTAATTTAACTAATAACGTCTTGATATTTTTTGCATCTTCTAATTAATTTAGCTTATTCTTTTAATAGTTTGGAACACCAGTTCCTTGCATTTGGGGACTGGGATAGCTTGGTGGTTAAGGTGTGGACTGCTGATCAGGAGGTTCCCAGTTCTAGTGCTGATACCACCAGTCTGCCACAAGTCCTTCACCCTTAAGTGCACAGATACAATCAAGTGTTAGTCTGGCGACCCAACCATGTCAGTAACTGACAGAAATTAATAATATACCACAAGGGTGGGGAGTATCTGTCGCCGGATGTGCCGGATGGCATGTGGACGTACCTTTGCCTTGATTACTGTTGCATAGCTAGAACACTGATCCTTGTAACCGAAAATAATCTTATCACCAATCACCTGCTGATTGTTTTTCAAGGACACAATATGTTATACCAAATACTCTGTCAGAAGATAATAATAAACTTATATATTTGTTTGACATAGTCTTTAGTAATTCTCCCATCTAGATAGCTAGATCACTGTTTGCTAAAGTATTATGTCTATTAGATTAGCTATCAGTGTTCAGCTTCACCTGTATGGTTGGTGAGTTGGTGGGCAAAGAAAATTCAGATTTGTCCAGTCCTGGTCAAATTTCCTCTGCTGGATGTGGCAGAGTACAATAGAATTTTTTTTTTAAATAAATGTAAATAGTAAAGCTAAATTAACAAAATCTTAGCTAATAAATTAGAGTAAAAAATTATCCGATATAAAATTTTCTGTCAGCCGCACAGTCTTAGCAGCGCTTTCCGTTCAAGGCTCCTGTCTCCCCAGTCACTGCTGTGAAGGTGTGAACGTGTTACATCAGTTTATTTGTAATTGCAGTGCAAGAAAAAAAATGGATGCCCCGCTTGTGATTTGCACATAAAAACAAGAACAGCGTGCAGTGATTCAGGGGGAGGACTGATATCCGAGGGAGTCGTGATCACGTCTGCACATTTCTGCCCAGACTGTCGACACTCTGAGGTGGTAAAGCGTCCTCACTATAGTCCTTATCTTGCTCCATCTGACTTTTATCTCTTTTGTTCCATGAAAGCAGAACTACGAGGATGAAGATTTACTTCTGATGAAGAATTGAAGACAGTTGTGCATTCGTGGCTCATAACTCAGCCATAAATGTCTTTTTTTCCCCAGATTTTCTCCCTAATTTTAGTTGTATCCAATTCCTCCCCATCCCTAGATGGCTCCCACTAAGGCTACTACTACCACTCAGTCGGGGGGAGGGGAGGGGGGATGGGGGGCAAAGACTATCAAGTGTTTCCTCTGAACCACGTGATGCCAGTCGACCGCATCTTTTTGAAGTGCTCGCTCACGCACCATTGGGGGGGCGGAGTAACGCACTCAGAGGACAGCGCGAAGCTCCTTCCGCTTGCGTGAGCTCACAGAAGCCCCTGGTTGGTTGTAGAGCAGTGATTAATATGGGAGCACTAAGTACCTCTCATCTCTCCCCCCTAAGAGAGCTCGGCCAATCAGCTCTCTCTAGACCTCCGGCTGCGAGAGGTTACAGCATCACCCGGGAATCGAACCAGCGATCTCCAGATGATATGGTGAGCACTTTACCACTGCGCCACTGGGAGGATAAATGTCTTTAATGAGGGAATACGAAAAAATTGTTGACAGACGAACAAAAATTGTACAAATTGTATAGTCTGTATAGTTAGGTGAAAGCAGTGTTTAGTATTTTCATGATCTTGGGAAATTTCTACTAATTTTAATATTAAAACTTGATACTGTATATATATAGATTCTTTAAATTTTTTATTCTTTTGATTTTATTTTTAGAATGACAAAAAAAAAAAGAAAACTGAACAATTTCCTTTAAATTGCATTTTTAAATAGTTGGTTGAATTTTACCTGTATGTTATGATAACGTTTTCTGCAGTGCAGGAAATATTCCATAGGGAAAGGTTTGAGTGTTTTATCATCCTTAACATTTTAATAAAATTTTATTTTGTACCTTTTTTTGAGATTTTTCCTATTTCCAATTTTCCAATACCCCCCCCCCCCCTCCTAATGTTTCTTTTTTATTTTATTGATTAAATCAACTTTATTCTTGATTGCTATTAGCTACATACTGTATACTACACACAAAAAAATTTAAGTCGTTGCCCAGTCGTTTGCTTTCCATCTCTTGAAAGCATGCATCTATCTGTGTGAATCATTCAGGGCTGTCCAGATTGCTTTATTTTCCTCAGGAGGATTCACGTCAGTGTCAGGGACGTGTCGTGACACGCCCGTCTCTGAGCGGAAGCCGCAGATGAGTTGTGAGTTCGCTTGTCCTCCGGCAGTGTATTCATCTCCAATATCTGGCAGGTCAGAGTCAACCAATTTTCAGGATATTTGCAGGCAGCTCCAAAATGAACATTAAATATTGATCTTGGCATATATTAGAGACACCAGCATGCACGCTCACACACACACACAGACACACACACACAAACCATAGCAAGGCAAGGTTATTTTTATCCTTAGTCATTTCCCGCTAGGAGGCATTAAAATATAATTTCCTTTATCTGGAGCTCTAGTAACTCTGATTTTCTTTACTACATCACTATTTTAAATATTCCTCATTATGTCCATGACACCTCTACTGTGTTGTACTGTATATGATACTGTCCTGCAGGTTTTAACTGTTGTTTGGAGACAGAAATGGAAGATGAATGTCCCTGAGAATATCAGCATAACCTGAGAATTGTCACCTGTATTACAAGTACTGTATTAGAGTAATTCACATCATTCGTTATATTCTAAATTTTTAATGTTTTATAACATTGTATTCATTAATGGCTGAGAAATCCTTCCTTCAGATGTCTCAAAAGATCAGAGCAGCTTTTACGAGGTGTTATTGAGCCGGGCAAAAAAATTGACTTTTGGGATCGTCTCGATGTCATTGAAAACCTGCGTCTCTGGGTAACAGCTGATAGATTTCTTGTTATAAGTTACAAACAGAGCAAAAAACTTACTCTTTTATGTCTTAGTGTCATACAGTACATAATACCAGCGATGTAAAATAATACACTTTGTGGGGAAAACATAAGCACAAAATTATACCATTTGCCGTTCTTCGATAGATGATTTTAGTACCTGTAATATTTGTACTTTGTCTGACCATGCAATCTCGACACACCTATACACATGTTTATGGAGGTGACGTTTTCTAGCCAATAAGAACACAGAAAATGGGACTCCCTTGAAAACTATGCCAATGAGTCAAGCCAGAGGAAGGAATACAATATGGAAATTGTCCCCTCTGCATTTTTTCCTTCTGCATGGGATGAAATCATCCAAGGTTAAGCACATTTATGCCAAAAATGGTTTTTTTTAAAAGAAGTGGTGCCTTTAAAAGGAGGGGTGCTTTTCCCCATATTTTGTATCACTATAAAGGCGAGTGATTTGTTCACTGAGTAAGAGAAAGGTAATAAAGGTTTATTGAAACTTCTGCAGAAGGACCGGTCTCAAACAGCAAACAGTTGCATCATGGAGAAAGGAGATTTCTGTCTCCTAGCCGTTTCCACTTTATACACAAACTTCCTTGCCAACATTATCTACTGTATGCCCTGTACAGCATGTTCTCACATACAAGATGTTATCTGTCTCCAAACAGATGTCTTCACCTTATCATCCATTGGTGGCTACAATCAGTTCAGTCCTATTCTATCTTGTTCTGGTCTCGTAGGCTTTGTCCTTCTACATCTAGCAAACAAGTTTAGTGTTTCTATAGTCTCCGTTGCACATTTCACACACAATTAAAATGCGATTTTTCATTCCAATTCTCTTCCTCTAATACTATATCTAACAAATTACAAAGCAGTATATTGGGTAAGTTTATCAGACATTGTCTCTCCAATCAGATTTTTTAAAATAACATCATTACAGCTGTTCAGGTGGGGGGGGTGGGCATGACATTTACTTATTTTTATTATGCAAACTACTCAAACTATATACATGCTTTATAACCATCTAAGGATTTACTCACCATTTACACAATATTTCTCTTTTACACCAGTATCTAGGTGACAATTAGGATAATACCCACCTGGTGTTGGAGGCCAGTCCGTAGTGAGGTCTTCCCAGTTATCCCTATGAGACTCATTAGTCATAGTCAATTCATTGCTCTGTTGCTCTTTGTTGTTATCAGTCTGCTAAAGCAAGGAAAGGATCATCTCTATATTTCTTAACAGCTAGAGATTACCATATCCCCCTGGGGCGTCAAAACATACAATAGATAATTGATATAATTACACTAGGGACTGGTTAATTAAGCTTCTCTTGTTTGTTTGTTTGTTTGTTTGTTTGTTTGTTTGTTTGTTTGTAGTAAGCTGATATCTTAAGATGGCCTTGGTGTTATCAGTATGGTACAAGATGTGTTGTCTACATTAGCGTCTGATGCCATGACATTATTAAAAGGAAATGCTACCCAGCTAGAGGACATACACACATTAAAGACCTAGGTGAATGGCCAAAAGATCCACTATGTGCACAAATGTATTTTGTCAAACCTGCAATGAGATTGTATCCAAATGCATATACTTCAATATGGAGTCGGTCTCGCTTTTGCAACTACTATATAACAGCTTCTACTCATTTTGGAATGCTGTCTACAAGATTTTGGGGCATTTCTGCGTTTCATTGTTATGCTGACGACACACAGTTATATGTCTCAGCAAAACCAGATAAGAAAAACCAGCTCACTAAAGTTGAGCAATGTGTAGGATATAAGAGATTGGATTCTAATTAACTTCCTTCTGCTTAATCCTGATAAGACAGAAGTTCTAGTCATAGGACCGCATACAGCTAGGAGTAAAATCTTCCATCAAGTGCAACAGTAAAAGACCTCGGCGTGATTATAGATTCCAGCCTTTCATTTGAAGCTCATGTAGATAATATCACCAGGATAGCATTCTTTCACCTCAGAAATATTGCCAAGATAAGAAATATATTGTCGCTAAACGATGCAGAAAAACTAGTTCATGCTTTTATCACCTCTAGGTTGGACTATTGTAATGCCTTACTGTCTGGTTGTTCAGTTACTGTAGGTGCATAAACAAGCTTCAGCTAGTCCAGAATGCAGCAGCAAGAGTCCTCACTAGAACCAGAAGATATGAGCACATCACCCCTATCCTATCATCACTGCATTGGCTCCCCGTGAAATTTCGCATTGATTTTAAAATACTACTCTTGACATATAAAGCATTAAATGGTCTTGCACCGCAGTATCTGACCGAACTGCTAGTGTCTTACGATCCGCCACGCCTACTTCGATCAAAGGATGCAGGCTGCTTGTCAGTACCGCGTATTATCAAAACTACAGCTGGGGGCAGAGCTTTTTCTTACAAAGCCCCAAAATTATGGAATAGTCTTCCAAATAGTGTTCGGGACTCAGACACAGTCTCAGTGTTTAAGTCTAGGCTAAAAACCCATTTATTTAGCCAAGCATTTTTATAAATAGATTTGCCTTAGGTAAAGGAGCAGATCTGGGGGACTCATGGACGTAGAGTATTATGGTGAACTGGTATGTTTAGATGCTGTCTTCCTCACTCTCATTTGATCACTCAGGTTTGTTGACGTTGAGGTGATTGTTTGCTTTACATCTCAGAGAGCCCTCATGTTTGTGTTTCCTTATGGCTTTCCCTTTTAGTTATGATGTCATACTGTAGTTAGTCCTGCCGGACTGCACTGCTTGCACTCTACAGTAAATATACATTCACATTATACATTATGTGACTGTGACCATACCTAACTGCCATCTCTCCTCTCCCCTCTCTCACTCTCTCTCTCTCTGTCGAGCTACACAAGTCATTCCTGGGGCCGGGGTAGCTCAGTGGTTAAGGCATTAGACTACGGTTCGGAAGGTCCCAGGTTCAAACCCCACAACCAACAAGTTGCCACTGTTGGGCCCTTGAGCACCCTCAACTGCTCAGATGTATAATGAGATAAAAATGTAAGTCGCTCTGGATAAGAGCGTCTGCCAAATGACTAAATGTAAATGTAAAAATGTAAATTCCTGAGCTGCCAGTGATCCAGACTCCCTCTGCCCTCCGGACCTGTCTGACCCATCCTGGTGCCCCGTTTCTGGTTGGAGGTCTCGTCACATGGATGCCCCGTGTGTCTCTTTGAGATGTGTCTGGTGTCTGGGGTCGGTTTCACTCTACTATGAAGACAGTTCTGGCCTCGACTGGTGTTGACAGCTGTTTCTCTGAGGACTTGACTTGGCTGCAGTTGCTCGATAGTTCAAGACTGGAATTTTCTACAAGTCTACCTCAGTCTCCAATAACTACCTGGACCATATATTAACATCAGTTAACATCAACTATTATAGCTGAACTGCCTGCCACCTAACACACTGTATAAATGTAGATCAATTCCTTCTTCCTGTTTCACCCAGATGAGGATGGGTTCCCTGTTGAGTCTGGTTCCTCTCAAGGTTTCTTCCTATTACCATCCCCAGGGAGTTTTTCCTTGCCACTGTCGCCCTCGGCTTGCTCATCAGGGACTATCTGACCATTTTGATTCATATACATTCACATTCCATACAACTTAAATAATTATTTTGATTGTGTAAAGCTGCTTTGCGACAATGTCAATTGTTAAAAGTGCTGTACAAATAAAATTGAATTGAATTGAATTCATGCCCATTCATTCTGTAGAGCATTTCATGAGGGCAGGCACTGATGTTGGCCTGGCTCACAACCTCCGTTCCAGTTTATCCCAAAGGTGCTCGATGGGGTTGAGGTCAGGGCTCTGTTTCTGGGCCAGTTGAGTTCTTCCACACCAAGTCATCAAACCATGTCTTTATCATCCTTGCTTTGTGAATGATGTTTAACTCCTCCTGCAGACTTCAAGTCCAGTCCATGCACACACTGACACACACACACACACACACACACACACACACACACACACACACACACACACACACACACACACATGTCTGACTTATGAACATATTGATTAGATATTGATTAGGTAGTCTGACTCATGTTCAGCACTCTAATTTTACAGATATAACACCTTTTCTGTGTGTTTTATCAGTGTGTGTTCTGTGTTTTGATTTAAGGAAAATAATGGAAGGAAAAAGGTCATGCATTTAACAAAATTCATTAGTATGAATGTGTAAATGTTTTATGTGTATCATAACTTTTATATTGACCTGCACTATATTGCGTTATTGACCCGACAAATATTGAACGCTACGAACCAAATGCACATTTGATTGAAAACCAATAGGGGGTTTGACTTTAACACACTCCTGAGTGGTACACAACTCTAACCCACAGTCACTTTTATTTATTCATTTATTTATTTAAATGAAACTTTTGTAAACCTTTATTATACTGTACATATACATATATATTATATCTGCTAAAATTTGATAGGAATAGATCACTCTTCTTTGCTATCGCACCAGTTTACAGATTGATTTTCTTCTATAATGGATAAACATTTCTTTTCATTTTGTGAAGCTGCTTCAAGACAATGAAATTGTTAAATATATATATATATATACAGTGGTGTGAAAAACTATTTGCCCCCTTCCTGATTTCTTATTCTTTTGCATGTTTGTCACACTTAAATGTTTCTGCTCATCAAAAACCGTTAACTATTAGTCAAAGATAACATAATTGAACACAAAATGCAGTTTTTAAATGAAGGTTTACGTTATTAAGGGAGAAATAAACCTCCAAATCTACATGGCCCTGTGTGAAAAAGTGATTGCCCCCCTTGTTCAAAAATAACTTAACTGTGGTTTATCACACCTGAGTTCAATTTCTGTAGTCACCCGCAGGCCTGAGTACTGCCACACCTGTTTCAATCAAGAAATCACTTAAATAGGAGCTACCTGACACAGAGAAGTAGACCAAAAGCACCTCAAAAGCTAGACATCATGCCAAGATCCAAAGAAATTCAGGAACAAATGAGAACAAAAGTAATTGAGATCTATCAGTCTGGTAAAGGTTATAAAGCCATTTCTATAGCTTTGGGACTCCAGCGAACCACAGTGAGAGCCATTATCCACAAATGGCAAAAACATGGAACAGTGGTGAACCTTCCCAGGAGTGGCCGGCCGACCAAAATTACCCCAAGAGCGCAGAGACGACTCATCCGAGAGGCCACAAAAGACCCCAGGACAAGATCTAAAGAACTGCAGGCCTCACTTGCCTCAATTAAGGTCAGTGTTCACGACTCCACCATAAGAAAGAGACTGGGCAAAAACAGCCTGCATGGCAGATTTCCAAGGCGCAAACCACTTTTAAGCAAAAAGAACATTAAGGCTCGTCTCAATTTTGCTAAAAAACATCTCAATGATTGCCAAGACTTTTGGGAAAATACCTTGTGGACCGACGAGACAAAAGTTGAACTTTTTGGAAGGTGCGTGTCCTGTTACATTTGGCGTAAAAGTAACACAGCATTTCAGAAAAAGAACATCATACCAACAGTAAAATATGGTGGTGGTAGTGTGATGGTTTGGGGTTGTTTTGCTGCTTCAGGACCTGGAAGGCTTGCTGTGATAGATGGAACCATGAATTCTACTGTCTACCAAAAAATCCTGAAGGAGAATGTCCGGCCATCTGTTCGTCAACTCAAGCTGAAGCGATCTTGGGTGCTGCAGCAGGACAATGACCCAAAACACACCAGCAAATCCACCTCTGAATGGCTGAAGAAAAACAAAATGAAGACTTTGGAGTGGCCTAGTCAAAGTCCTGACCTGAATCCTATTGAGATATTGTGGCATGACCTTAAAAAGGCAGTTCATGCTAGAAAACCCTCAAATAAAGCTGAATTACAACAATTCTGCAAAGATGAGTGGGCCAAAATTCCTCCAGAGCGCTGTAAAAGACTCGTTGCAAGTTATTGCAAACGCTTGATTGCAGTTATTGCTGCTAAGGGTGGCCCAACCAGTTATTAGGTTCAGGGGGCAATTACTTTTTCACACAGAGCCATGTAGGTTTGGATTTTTTTACTCCCTAAATAATAAAACCCCTCATTTAAAAACTGCATTTTGTGTTTACTTGTGTTATCTTTGACTAATAGTTAAATGTGTTTGATGATCAGAAACATTTTGTGTGACAAACATGCAAAAGAATAAGAAATCAGGAGGGGAGGGCAAATAGTTTTTCACACCACTGTATATATATATATATATATATATATAATTTAATTTCATTAAATATACAGCATGTTCTCACAAGAACCGGATTCGTTCTCCAGTTCGTCCCTCCATAGTTGTGTAGAACCCTTCTGTTTCTTTTTTAGAAAGTGTTCCATGTACAAATCGTAGAAAGCACCTTGGTTCATCCTTAGTTTCTAAAGTAGTACACACGTTTTTACACTGTGACTTCGGCATGTTGTAAGATTGAAAGCTGTTTTCAACTGGTCCACAAAACTAATAACTTGTTCTGTTGAAAAATAGGGTCTTGACCAAACCAGTAATTGTGGATTCCAGTTACAAAGCAGCCAAGAATTAAAAACATTAAATTCTCTAGTGGAACTTGCCTACTTTTGAATCTTGAATCTTATGAAATTCATGAGAAATCAAGACCAGAGCGATTATATCAGCTGATATTAAGACTACAAAATACTGCAAAAAAAATGATTCACTAGTCATTCACTACATTCTCTAGTCATTCACTACAGAGTAATAATCTCTTAGCCGCAGTACATCATTTGGATGGTGCAAATATTTAAAAGAAGTGCGTATGCCCATGAATGATGATTCCAGTTGAGCTGGCTTGGAGTTCACTGCAGTCGTTCCAGCCAACTTGTGGAAGTTGTCTTCCATCTGTCTGTGGGAACTGTACACACAATCATTCACGAACATCACTTGCATTTTACAGGAACTCGGCTGTGAGTTATTGCCACAGCCCCGGGACAGTCCTGACCTTGCTCCAAGCCATCTAAACATGGTCGGGCAATTAAAGGTGTTCCTGGGAGGCTAGTATTTTAGATGTGAAGCAGACAGTCTGATCATGGCTCCAGCGTATTGAGAAAACCTTCTACCTTGACGGTATCCAAGCACTATTTAATCACTAGCACTGCATGGAAAGAGGTGTATCTACATTTATACAAGGAAACTTCTGTATACACCACTGATTTTTGACACAACAAGATCATGCAATAGTGAGGACTTCATGAACTTTTTTAATAATAAAATTGTAAATATCAGGCATAAAATTGAGGCTTTGAAACCGAACAATGTAATTGATACAGATGGTAACCTAGCCATGTCAGATTCAAACTGTCACGTTCCTTTCTGTATCTGTGTCGGGCGTGTTTGTGAGGCATGATCGCGGAGGCGAGCTGACGGTTCAATAAAGTCCTTTATTTTCACCACAATGAACATAAACAAAAACCAGTAACTCCCAACACAAACTAAACTATAACAACAAATGCTAGACGCCTGACTGGAGTGCAGCCAGGCTATTTATAATCAAACATAAAACAATTAACTTCCCTCGGTTCAGGTGAGCTTCTACGTCACCTGACCAAGGTGCAAATTGGGAAATGAAGTCTTAACTTAACGCAAAACCAAACTACAACTCAAAACAAACCAAAACATAAACGGGCGTTAGGCGCCCTCTAGGGGTTAACCGTTAACACAAACCTAGAATACGTTACTCCCCTTGAAGAGAATGAATTAATTTCACTCATCTCTTCTGCAAATTCATCAACCTGTATATTAGATCCTATACCGACACATTTTCTTAAAAAGATAGTACCAGTAATAACAGAACCGCTGGTGAGAATAATTAATTCCTCATTCAGCATTGGTTATGGTCCAAAATCTTTTAAATTAGCAGTTATCAAACCAATAATTAAGAAACCTGACCTCGACCCCTGTCAGCTGTCCAATTACAGGCCAATATCAAACCTCCCCTTTATCTCTAAGATTCTGGAAAAGATAGTAGCGGAGCAGCTATGCTCATATGTACATAGAAATGGCATACATGAACTGTATCAGTCAGGATTTAGGCCTCATCACAGCACAGAAACAGCACTTGTTAAAGTAGTAAATGACCTCCTATTGCCCTCTGATCAAGGTTGTGTAACTATGCTTGTATTACTTGACCTCAGTGCAGCTTTTGACATCATTGATCATGCTATTCTTCTTCACAGATTAGAAAATGTAGTAGGAATTAAGGGTACAGCCCTCTCCTGGCTCAGATCCTGTTTGACCGATCGTTATCAGTATGTAGACTTAAATGGTGATTATTCTGCATGTGCTCTAGTGGAGTTTGGCGTTCCGCAGGGTTCAGTTTTAGGCCCACTGCTTTTTTCCCTTTACATGCTTCCTCTGGGCAACATAATCCGTAAGCATGGTATTAGTTTTCATTGTTATGCTGACGACACACAGCTATACGTCTCAACAAAACCTGATGAGAAAAACCATCTTACTAAAGTTGAGCAATGTGTGCAGGACATAAGAAATTGGATGCTAATTAACTTCCTTCTGCTTAATCTGGATAAGACATAAGTTCTAGTCATAGAACCACATACAGCTAGAAGTAAAATCTTAGATCACACCGTAACTTTAGATGGCCTTTCTGTTCCATCAAGTGCAACAGTAAAAGACCTCGGCGTGATTATAGATTCCAGCCTTTCATTTGAAGCTCACGTAGATAATATCACCAGGATAGCATTCTTTCACCTCAGAAATATTGCCAAGATAAGAAATATATTGTCGCTAAACGATGCAGAAAAACTAGTTCATGCTTTTATCACTTCTAGGTTGGACTATTGTAATGCTTTACTGTCTGGTTGTTCAGTTAGGTGCTTAAACAAGCTTCAGCTAGTCCAAAATGCAGCAGCGAGAGTCCTCACTAGAACCAGAAGATATGAGCACATCACCCCTATCCTATCTTCACTGGATTGGCTCCCTGTGAAATTTCGCATTGATTTTAAAATACTACTCTTGACATATAAAGCATTAAATGGTATCGCGCTGCAGTATCTGAGCGAACTGCTAGTGTCTTACGATCCGCCACGCCTACTTCGGTCAAAGGATGCAGGCTGCTTGTCAGTACCGCATATTATGAAAACTACAGCTGGGGGCAGAGCTTTTTCTTACAGAGCCCCAAAATTATGGAATAGTCTTCCAAATAGTGTTCGGGACTCAGACACAGTCTCAGTGTTTAAGTCTAGGCTAAAAACCTATTTATTTAGCCAAGCATTTTTATAAATAGATTTGCCTTAGGTAGAGGAGCAGATCTGGGGGACTCGTGGACGTAGAGTATTATGGTGAACTGGTATGTTTAGATGCTGTCTTCCTCACTCTCATTTGATCACTCAGGTTTGTTGACGGTGAGATGATTGTTTGCTTTACATCTCAGTTCCCCCTCATGTTTGTGTTTCCTTCTGGCTCTCCCTTTTAGTTATGCTGTCATAGTTAGTCCTGCCGGAGTCCCTGCATGCACTCTACAGTAAATATACATTCAAATTATACATTGTGACTATGACCATACCTAATTGCAATCTCTCCTCCTCTTCTCTTCCTCCCCCTCTTTCTCTTTCCTCTCTCCCCCTGTCTCCCCCTTTCACTCTTTCTCTCTCTCTCTCTCTCTCTCTCTGTCGAGGTACACATGTGGTTCCTGAGCTGCCAGTGATCCAGACTCCCTCTGCCCTCCGGACCTGTCTGATCCATCCTGGTGCCCCGTTTCTGGTTGGAGGTCTCGTCGCATGGATGCCCCGTGTGTCTCTTTGGGATGCGTCTGGTGTCTGGGGATGATTCTCTCTACTTAGAAGATGGTTCTGGCCTCGACTGGTGTTGTCAGCTGTTTCTCTGAGGGCTTGACAATTCGATAGTTCAGGACTGAAACTTTCTACAAGTCTATCTGAGTCTCCAATAACTACTGGACATTTTACATCAACTATTATAGCTGAACCTAACACTTAACACTGTATAAATGCAGATAATTTCCTGCTATCTATTTCACCCAGATGAGGATGGGTTCCCTGTTGAGTCTGGTTCCTCTCAAGGTTTCTTCCTATTACCATCTCAGGGAGTTTTTCCTTGCCACTGTCGCCCGCAGCTTGCTCATCAGGGACTATCTGAACATTTTGATTCATACACATTCACATTCCATACAAACTTAAATAATTCTTTTGATTGTGTAAAGCTGTTTTGAGACAATGTCAATTGTTAAAAGCGCTATACAAATAAAACTGAATTTAATTGAATTGAATTGATTTTTGGAAGTATCTACAACTGCCACTTCGTTTGTACATCAAAATCCACCAAGCATATTTCCAGAATGATACCAATTCCCAAGGTAGGATGGCACAGCCATTTGTTGCCATGGCAAATAATCCACTCGAGAATTTTGTCTGGAGAAATTCACACCTCAAGATTCATTTAATTTTTACACTTTTGCACATCTCTGCTCTTCCCTATTGATCTTTTATCTCAAAGTCGATTTGTTGTTTAAAAAAAAAAGAAAAACACTTCCAAAACCCTGACATCTGCTGGGACATTACGCAATCACTTTTCTGTTAATATTATTTGATTGGTCACAGTTTTTATTTAGTCCAACCCAAGTCCTCTAACTTATGACTTGATTGAATAATGAGCAGGTCTAGATAGATGGACCCTATTCACCCCCCATAACTGTACTACATTGTACATCTTTGTGCACAACAGGTGATTATATATAGAAATAAGGAGAGTTTTCGTTCTTTTAACTGTGTTCCATTATTCTGCACAATCAAACATCCCATTTTGACTTACTCATTACACTATACTCTACACTTCTCGTAAAACAAAGTCAAACTAAAAATCAGTGTTTGTACTGCACTTCAGAAAAGTGATATGTTAGCAAAGAAAAATAGCATTAATCTAATCCGACTGATTGAGTTTTTATAATTAAAAGATTAGAACCCAAATAGATGGTTAAGCCTATGTCTGGTCATACTTCACTTTTTTTCTAAAAGAAAAAATAGCTTCTTTTTGCTTGCCGGGTTTTGAAAATACATGCTTATCAATTAGCAAAATCACGAACAGAATAAGAATGTTAAGACTTGACAAATAAGATGACTAGAAATAGGTTTCGTAATCTTAATCTTATTGATTTATTGTAATCATACTAGTGGCATGGTGGCTTAGTGATTAGTACTGTTGCCTTGCACCTTCAGGTCCTGGGTTTGATTCCCGTGTTGGGTCTGTGTGCTTGGAGTTTACATATTCTTTCCATGCTTGGTGGGTTTTCTCTGGGGACTCAGGTTTCCTCCCACAGTCCAAAGACATGCAAGATTTGCAGGTTAACTGTTCCCAAATGGTCTGATGTGTGTGAATGTTGGCCGGAGGTTCGGGGAATAAATGGTCAGTGTTGGGCTCCACAGTCCTGAGTTGGACTACAGAGGTTTCTAGATGGATGGGTGAGAATCTTATATCACAACATTGTAGATAGATTGGACAAAATTTAAATGTATATATTTAAGATGTAACCTAACAAACCTAGAGGACATGGATCTTCAAACATCTCCTGTGTGGTGTGTGTGGCAGAAAACTTTTTGCATTGACTAAATTCAACATTGATCCATTGAGATTTGAGATTGAGGTTTGAGAGTCTCCATATACCCGACTGTACTGTATGTAAATCTCACTGTGAAAGAAATTACAATATCAATGAAACAGTAACATGGACTGAAACCCGTTTACATCCTGCAATGTTTTTCTCTGTTTTTACACTGACAGGAGCAGACCAGAGAGTAGGAGGGCAAGCTACTTTCAGTCCTTATGAATGACTGTGAATGCTCTACCCGTTCTGATTGATTTGAACCTGCTTGAACACATGCTTTATTGTTAGCTTCGCCTCTGTTGTTCTTCACACTACAAAGCCCAGGCTGCAGACAGTTCGATTGGTCCTTGAAAGCTATGGGTGGCGACGGAGCCGGCGTACATGATGGATAGCAGCAGTTCATTTGCTGCTACATTTATTTTTGGTGAAACCTGCTTCATTGCCTCCACCAGCCAAACAAGTGCACAGGCAGGTTAAACGACTGCTCTTGGTCCGCATTTAAAGTCAGTATCACACTTTAAGACTGCTACAGTA
This sequence comes from Channallabes apus, assembly GCA_030522415.1. NCBI lineage: Eukaryota > Metazoa > Chordata > Actinopteri > Siluriformes > Clariidae > Channallabes > Channallabes apus. The sequence goes on along the minus strand of CM060110.1, from coordinate 44,347,767 downwards.
TTCTGATAGTTTGAGTTCTTTATTTTATTAAATATCATGCATTTTTTCCCTGATTAATTAGTTTAGATTAAACCTTTAGCTGTGGCTACGTGTGTTCTTGTCATGTAGATGATTTTGCTAACAAGGACTGGAATGATGGAAAGATGAGAATGAGAGAGAGAGGGTGAGGGAGAGAGAGAGGGAGAGAGAGAGAGAGATGGAGATGGTAGTCCATCTACTATAATAAACTGGAAGGATCAGTCTTCATATCATCTTTCTTGTGAGCTCACTCAGCCTATGTGAAAATAGATGGGATCAACACTGAGCCATGTGAAGACGTGCTGGACTTTAGACCTGTCTGTTTTCACAAAAACAACAACAACAACACAAAAAACAGGGAAAATAATCATCAACCAGGGGATTGTGGTGAAGTGGAGACACCAAACTCATGTTTCAAAAATCAAATCAAATTTTTTTATACCACGGAAATCTGGCAAAGATCCCAGTACTATTTATCATACATTTACAGTAATGATGGTCGGGGGTTCGAATCTCACCAATTCTCAGTGTGTGCGTGGAGTTTTCATGTTCTCTGCAAGTTTGGTGAGTTTCCTCTCACAGTCCAATGACTGGACGCTTCTGAATTGCCCCATAGTGTATGAATGTGTGCATTAATGTGTAAGTGTGTGTGCTTGTGCCCTTTGTTCGGTTGGCACCCCATCCAGGGTATACCCAAACATGTGCCATGAGTTCTCTGGATAAGCAAACCTCCTGAAACACCTACACAGCATAAGCGGTAAGAACAGTGGTTGGACAGACAGATTGATGCTTCTGTTCTTACTTACATTATAGCACCTATAAAAAGCCTTTCCCTTTCCCAGTTTCTCTTTCTTAATATTACAAGAAATGTCAGTTTTTACTCTTGTGCTAAAGAATGCACACACAAATGCACAGTGCTCGACCACTGCACACCAGGGGCATAAATCCCGGGGTGGACGGAGGGGACATGTCCCCCCCCAATCCGCGGGTTGTCCCCCCCCGCCCTTCCATAAAAAAAAAAATAAAACGCATTCTCTATTGTGAAAAATATATGTATGTATACCTAAGATAATTGTGTAAGTTTAACCCCCCCCCCCCCCCGCAAAAAAATGCATTTAAAGAGTTGAGTTCCCTCTCCCCTTCCCCCTCCCCTTCCCCCTAGTGGTTTGGTCCACTGCCTGCTTTCCCAGTTCAGGTCAGGGGTGTGGCTGCGGCTCAATTAATGTTGAACTCCACTAAGTTGGGTATTTTATTCACTTTAAATAAAGTGATTCTCTTTAATGTAGTTGATGCAGACTCATTGATAAATTAGTTGCGGCAAAATTTTTAATTTTTTTTTGCGGCGATTAAATTATTACTTATCTAGTTAACGTTAGCTTGTTTACAATAGCTTGTTTACATAGTGCACTGCAACTAACACGACAAACGCCGTTTCCCATGCAGTGTTTTATTTATGATGACTTGGATAATGTTAACTTAACATTAACGGCCACAATTAGCATATTGTTTAGCTGTACATTCACTAAATGAGCACTGTGACTAGTCAGAACTGTATATTTTTGTATAATCAATATCCATTCTGTTCTAAGTGTCTTAATTAATTTTAAATACAATTTTAAACCTTTTTTTTAAATTCCTTGTTTTTATTGTTGTGATTATTTTTTGATAGTTTTACTTTCTTTATGTAAAGCAATGGCGGCGCGGTGGTGTAGTGGTTAGCACTGTCGCCTTGCACCTCCAGGGTCTGGGTTCGATTCCCCGGCCAGGCTCGATTCCCGTCTCTGTGTGCATGGAGTTTGCATGTTCTCCCCGTGCTTGGTGGGTTTCCTCCGGGTACTCCGGTTTCCTCCCACAGTCCAAAGACATGCAGGCTAATAGGCGTTCCTAAAATTGCCCGTAGTGTGTGATTGGGTGTGTGAGTGTGTGTATGTGTGTGCCCTGCGATGGATTGGCACCCTGTCCAGGGTGTACCCCGCCTAGTACCCGAAGTCTCCTGGGATAGGCTCCAGGTCCCCCGCGACCCTGAACACAGGATTAAGCGGTATAGAAAATGAATGAATGTAAAGCAATTTGAAAGACCATTGTGTATAAAATGTGCTACAGTATAAATAAGCTTGCCTTGCAGTGTCATAGTTAAATGGACATAAGATATTTTCAGTGACCTAAACGCCAAGTAAGTACAAGTTCACATATTAAGGCAATTTGGCTTTAAGAATGGGTGCTTATGCTAATGTTAACTAATGTCACAATATCAATCACAGGCAAATGAGAGAGAAATTATTGAGGGACAGGTAGACCAGGGTCAATCAGATGTACTGTACAGTGTCGGGTAAGTGTGGTGCTTTTATTGAAGGGATAATGACAGATAAAAAAAATTTTTTTTTTTTTGGGTGAACAATTTCTTTAATGTTTTCGGAGTTGTGGCTGTTCAGTAGAAAGTAATAGGCTCACCAATTTACAGTATGATCTTTCAATTTAACAAGTGTAATGTGAACAAGTTACAGTAGTTATTATGAGTATTCCTGCATTTGTTCTGCTTCAGGAGTCAGTCTGTTCTGAGACAGTGAGAGTAGAGAAAGGGGGGATTCAGGACCAGGAGGGAGCCGGAGACAGCAGAACAAAGAGATGATATTGCCAGCACCAGCACAGGGAGCACAGTTTTTAGTTTAGATCTCATGTTTACATTTTATTGTATGTTGATGGCTTGACTGTAAACAATGCAATAAATAGTTTTTGAAAAATCTGCTTTGTCAGTGAACCTGAAAAAAACTTTGAAAATAATCATAATGGTGCAGTCTCCATACTACAATAATAATGATAGAAGCAAAGTTTTTCACTGTGGGTACATACTGTATCTTTATAAGCACAATTTGACTGTATTATATGTGTCCCCTTGAAAAATTGCTCATGAGAAATTTTATATTTATTGTCCCCCCCTACTGTTAAAGGAAATTTACGCCCATGCTGGACGCACAAGACCCCCAGCCAGTGTCTATGTAATGTGTATTATTCTTTTCAATGTAGTCTTTATTATTATATATTTTAAATAAGCACACACACACACACACACACACACACACTTTTAGATAAGTGTGTGCTTATCTAAAAAGGTGGTTCTACAAAGTATTTAAAAAAAAGTAAATATATATTTATTTACTTTTATATATATATATATATATATATATATATATATATATATATATATATATATATATATATACACGTGTATGTGTGTGTGTATATACATTATATATATATATATATATATGTACAAAATCTGTATATACTCAGCAAAAAAAGAAACGCCCCTTTTTCAGGACTGTGTATTTCAACAATAATGTTGTAAAAATCCAAATAACTTTACAGATCTTCATTGTAAAGGGTTTAAACAATGTTTTCCATGCATGTTCAATTAACCATAATCAATTAAGTAACATGCACCTGTGGAATGGTCGTTAAGACCTTAACAGCTTACAGAAAGTAGGCATTTAAGGTCACAGTTGTAAAAATGCAGGACACTAAAGAGACTCGTCTACCGACTGTGAAAAACACCCAAAGAAAGACACCCAGGGTCGCTGCTCATCTGCGTGAACGTGCATTAGGCATGCTGCAGGGAGGCATGAGGACTGCTGATGTGGCTATAGGGCAATAAATCGCCATGTCCGCACCGTGAGACGCCTAAGACAGCATTACAGGGAGACAGGAAGGACAGCTGATCATCCTCGCAGTGGAAGACCACGTGTAACAACACCTGCACAGGATGGGTACATCCGAATATCACACCTGCGTGACAGGTACAGGATGGCCACAACAACTGCCCGAGTCACACCAGGAACACACAATCCCTCCATCTCACAGCAAGAACTGACAAATCTGGTCCAGTCCATGAGGAGGAGATGCACTGCAGTACTTCAAGCAGCTGGTGGCCACCAGATACTGACTGGTACTGACTGATTTTGAGCCTCCCTTCATTCAGGGACACATTGGGAAACATTTTTACTTTATGTCTTATGGTGTTGACTCTTTTAGTGTTCATACAAATATTTACACATTTTTACACAAGTTTACTGAAAGTAAAAACAGTTGAAAGTCAGAGGACGTTTCTTTTTTTGCTGAGTATATATATGTGTGTGTCTATGTGTATGTGTGTGTGTGTGTGTGTGTGTGTGTGTGTGTGCTTATCTAAAATGTATAATAATACAGACTACATTGAAAAGAATAATGCAATAATGTTGTTTGCTTGTTAATTTGTTAGTTTAGTTTGTTTATTTTTACCTCTTTTAGAGAGAGAGACAAATAGCATTACATGAAATAAATAACAGCACTTTTTCCCCCTCTTATTACAAGCCCTGTGCGAATGGGAGGTTGCTATGGTAACAATAATGCTTTAGATCAACGCATCAATGTGAATAATTTAAATTGTAGATGACATACAGTACCTACTACTGACTTAACACACGCCGACATTTTCAGCATATCGTCAGTACCAGTCAAAAGTATGGACACATCTTTTCATTCAATGTTTTTTTTTTTTTTTTTTTGGTGACTGATTTTTTTTTTACATTTTAGAACAATATTAGTAATTAAATAACAACAAGAACAACAACAGCAACAGTTGCCTTCAATATTGTTTTACAGTGTAGAAAGAAAAAAAATCAGGAAGGACGATGGAATTAAAAGGTGTGTCCAAACATTTGACTCACAAAGTAGTGTACTGTATGTTTACAACATTGTACGACATTCACATAATATTCATCATCTTCATCATCATCATCATCATCATCATTTATGGAGTGATAGCTCGGACAATATTCAAAAGGAATTGCAAATTACATTTGCAATTGCGTTTCCCATATGTGGATGCACAAACTGTGCCATAATTCAAATGCAATTGCAAACTTTGCATTACCGTTTGCTGTTTCGCATTCGTGAACGCACAATGACTAACAAATTTCTAATAAAAAAGAAAAGTCCAGGTTTGTCATGTAATACAAAAATGTTTACACTAAATAAATATTGTTTATGATGAAAAATTACACGAAGTGATTTTTATTATAAATAAGCAATTTATTTATAAAATTTATAATTTATATAAATTTTCCCTATACAACATGTCTTTTTTATATTGCTTATTTTATTGCTTATTGCTTATCAAATTCGTTTGGTTCAATTTGTAAATCATAAACCTATTCATTTATGTTCTAATATAATATTTGATAGAGGTTATATTATCAGGCCAGTGGTAGCTCAGTGGTTAAGGCATTGGACTACGGTTCGGAAGATCCCAGGTTCAAACCTCACAACCGCCAAGTTGCCACTGTTGGGCCCTTGAGCAAGGCCCTTAACCCTCAACTGCTCATATGTGTAATGAGATAAAAATGTAAGTTGCTCTGGATAAGAGCGTCTGCCAAATGCCTAAATGTAAATGTAATATAAGGTTATGTAGGGGGGGCAATCTGTGGCAGGGAGGCATTTTAGCGCATAACATAAAAAAATCAATAGCTTTTTCATTATGTGGATTACACATGTAAAACCAGTTGTACTATAATAGAATTTTTATTATTTTTTTTTTATGAAAAAAAAAAAACTGAATTAATATCAAACTGAATATTGCAAAGGGAAGGGTTGTAGTTATTAGCAAGGATAGGGTACATTATAGTACAGTTGGTTTTACATTTTCTAAATGCTAAATGTCTATAGCAAAAAAGTTTTTGAATTTTGTTGATTTAATTGTCATTTTTAGCAATTATTATTATTATTTTAATAATAAAGAAACACAATAACTCTCATTTAACAAATTATCTGTTTTATTCCCACAAGAATTGCATGTGTAATCATGTATTTTTAAATGTACATTGAAAAATAATTAATCAATCAATTATTAATCAATTAAACAAATAAATAAACAAATAATCCATACTGTAGCCTAACAGTGTAATATGTTTGATGTCCTGTGAGGTATTTCTCTGTAATCTTGTGTATTCTTCTGTAAATAAACGCTTGGGTCTCGGTCATGCACTTTTTAGACGGTCCCTTAGTGACTCCATCGCTATAAGGCCTTGTTCACACGGGCGTTAAAATCGAGCGTTTTTCTGCCGTTCTTAGCGTCCTGTGACCGCAGATGAAGCGCAGAGGGTTTTCTACACATAGGAGTCAATGACGGTGTTCACACGGGCTTTGGTGATGTGCGTTTATACGGTGTTAAAAAAACGTTGCATGCAGCTTTTTCTTGGCATTCAAACCCCAACGAACGCAAGGAAACCGGGTCAAGTTCGTTTTCTCCGCGTCCATTTTACGCTTCGGAGGACCGGATATATCCCATGATCCTACATGCTATACTGTACATGGGGAAATGCGGAAAAAAGGCAAAAATAAAATGCTTCAAAAATAAAACTTGCGCGGAAATGTTCGCATTTCTTCATAAACAAAAAACTTAATTTAATCCGACGTTGTGCAGTCAGAGGGTGAACCCAGGAGCGACGGCGATTTTTTTCTCTCCCTACATCGCTGTATTATTTTTTTAAATATTTTTATAGCGCAGAGAAAGGGGAAAAGCAAACGTGGTAATTAATTTTGCTATTTAAATATGACAGGCTCATGACTTGTAAGACATGGGAAACACAAATGCAAATGGGCTTTTCTTTTTAATTTGAAATTTGGCAGTCAGTGTGCGTTCACGAAAGCGAAACAGCAAACGTTTGCAATTGCATTTGAATTATGGCACACTGTGCATTCAAATATGGGAAACGCAATTTGAAATTGCTTTTGAATATTGTCCGAGATATCGCTCCATAATCATCATCATGACTATGTAGCAAATTTAAAACCTAGATCTTAGAGATCTTAAAGCAAAAGAGATCCTAAAGTGTAAATGGGTTGGATAGAAATAAGTTTTAGGATGCCTAACAAACTCACACTCCCATACACACACACACACACACGCGCGCGAACGCATTAGTGCTTTAAACAGTGCTGCATTGTTTTAGAAAACCAACTCTCCAGCCAAAGAAAAAGGAAAGGCTTGAGGTTGGTCATGTTCTTACATATCAAAGGAGTCCTTGAGACATTTTTCAAAGGCGTTCTGGCCCCACAGTGAGCTCAGTGAACCCTAAGACCTTCCCTTGCCTCTGTGTGCATGCGTGTGTGCGTGTGTGCATGAGCATGTGTGTGCGTACTCCCATGTGTATGCATGCGTGCAGGTGAGAAGGTCGCCTAGTGTCCGCACGGGTGAGCACAGTGAGCCAGATCCGGCTGAAACAGGATCCCATAACTGTAACTGTGAGTTTGAGCCCAGATTTATCATTTCTCGCATCTCTAAAAATCAAATCAGCTCATTCCTCTGCTGTTAATTAATTATAATCATTTAATTATCTGTATTTATTAGTTTATTTCTATGGGATAGTTATTGATATCAATATCACATTTGGTGTTGTGCTGTCAGGCTGTGTATCAGCAGGGTCGTGATGCGGATCTACACACGAGGCACCACAGACAAGAACGGAAGATATCACAACCGTGCAGATATTCAGTACGACAGCATGACCCTCATAATATTTCTTTTATAATCGACAGATTGTGATTTTTGCCAGCTTAACGCCAGAGTTAGTGTAACGATCAGGGGTAAAAGTAGTTTTCACGTACTATGAGAATAAACCATGAAGTTGGAAGGACAGTCCTGATAAACTTGCAAATAAAAATGTACTTTATATTTCCACTTATTCCACTTTACAATATCAGCTCTGTTAACTTCCGGGTTTTGGGGTTGAATTGAAAATAGCATTAAATGGAAAGTGCACTGTGTAGGGTGTACAATCCCTTGTTCCACACAACAAGAAGTGCCCTTGATCATGGGGTTAGGGAGGGATTTGGGATTCAGACTTGTGTTAGAAACTAGTTAGCGTTGTAGCTTGTGTTAGCCGTGAACTGAACAACATGGAGGCGATTGAGAATGACTTATAAGCGAGACAGCGTGTTGTTTAAGACGATGTAATGTTATCAGACATGTGTTCTCGTTGAAAGTGCTTCTGTGACTGGTTGTGAATGTGGGTTCTGTCAGGCAGCTGCTCTCTCCTCGGTACAGCGAACCATACAGATCTACTCTCACCCACGCTGAGACCCAAAGTTAGTGTAATTAACCACTGTACAACACCTGGGACACTGAGTGATGCTCTATATCAGCACTCATGGAAAGCATCTCATCCAATCAGATTACTGAATCGGAACTAATTGTTATATAATACAATTCAATAAAATAAGCATAAAAGATGCCAATCAAATTAAAAGATGCCACTCAAATTAGTCCATCAAATGTGTATTGGCGCCGCCAGTCTGTTGCAGCAGCTCCTGTTAAGTTTTTACTTTTTTTATTCTTTTACTTATTTTTCCGGCACTTCGTGTTTTTCTTTTTTGTGTGTGTGAATGTGAACTGCACTATGGACATCAAAGGCATCGAGTTTGTTCTGCTTTTTCTACTTCTTTGGACAGCAGTTTTTTTCTACTTTGTTTACAGCAGTATCTGGGACCTCTGTTCACAGCCATTAGCTTTTAGCATTTTGCAACACGGCATTTAGCAACACGGTGGTGCTACTCTAGGAAAAAACGGACATTCCCACCAAGCTAAGAAGGAGAAAACGGGGGGCCCGAGCTAATGCTCTGAGTCGGGCCAAAAAAAGATGATACAGACCAACTCTTCCGCCCATCGTCATGGGTAATGTGAGATCTCTAACCAACAAGATGCACGAGCTAGCGGCTCTTACCCGTCATCAGAGGGAATTCCGGGAGGGTAGCAGTATGTTTCATGCCACACCAGAGAAAATAAAACACTGGATTTATTTTATCCGAACTCCAAGGAGGCTTATACTGTACTGCAACACCTGTCCCTGCCCCCACCCAATTCTCCCTGCTGCAACTACCTATCTCGTCTTCCACAGCAAGCTGCTCCAGCCCCGTCACTCTCTGCATGGATCTCACCTCTTAGTCTACCAACCACTGCATACTGCCCCTTACAGAAGCCCAGGTGAGAATGGAGCTCAGGAAGATCAAGATGAGGAAGGCTGCAGGCCTGGACGGCATCAGCTCCATGCTGCTTAAAACCAGTGAAAGACCAGCTGTGCGGCATATTGTTGTACATGTTTGATCTGAGCCTGATGCTGGGCAAGGTCCCACAACTGTGGAAGTCATCTTGCATGGTACCTGTACCAAAAACAAACAAAAAAAGAGTTTGGGGAATACAGACCAGTAGCACGGACCTCACACCTGATGAAGACATTTGAGAGGCTGGTGCTTACTCATCTCCAACCTCTGGTGAACCCATCAATTGATCCACTTCATCAGCCAATCGATCAGCTTGGCATTGGAGTGGATGATGCTGTTATCTTCCTCCTAAATAGGGCTCTTACACACTTTAAAAAGGCTGGGAGCACAGTTTGAGTCATATTCTTTGACTTCTCAAGTGCTTTAAACACCATCCAACTTGTGCTTCTGATAGATAAGCTGGAGTACATGGGAGTGGACCATAATCTGGCTTTCTGGATTCTGGATTGCCTCACAAACCGACCACAGGGGTAAGGTAGGTTTTAAACTTTTGTACTGTTTTTGAAACATGGTTGGTTCTTACTGTATACTGTACCTAGTTTTTGCTGTTTGGTAGTGTTAATTGCAGTGTGATTGAAGTAGGTCTAAAGCAATTTGTTCTCAGGTAATTAATCAAGGCTTCCTTAAGGTGTGAATTGTGGGCAGGGTTAGCTACATATATTGAAGGTGTCTCTAGCGATTAATAAGCATATCCTGCAACAAAGTTAGTCAAGAATCTAGATAGCAAGTGCACAGAGAATTGACTCAAACTCTTGTTTACGAAGAAATTACAAGTTTTATAGACAATTACCTCAGTCTAGCATATGTCTTCAACCTATCTCTGTCAGTTCTCACAGACCAAGATGCTTTTACTCACACAGCAGAGCAAGATCTCCCAGAAACCTCATCTACCCTCCAGTACTGTCTCATTGCCCTGCACTGGTGGTAGGTGGGCTCTGGAACTCTATCATCTGTCCCAGACCCAGACTCCTTCTCCTCTCTACAACTAGAGACTGCGACTGAAACTTGCCTCTCCTCTCTCTCCTCAGCCATACATCTCCTTTGCCAGCTGTCATCTAAACCAAGGAAGACGTCTTGTCCTGCTCCTTGTCTATCTGATGTACTATGCAACAACAGGAGAGAATTAAGAACTGCAGAGAGAAGATGGAAGAAATCGCAAGTTGATGCAGATCTCATCTTATACCAGACTCTTCTCTTCAAATTCTCCTGTGACGTGACATCTGCCAAAACTACCTTCTTCAGAGAAAAGCTGGAAGCCTCTACACATGGTTAAGTGCGCATGCGCGAGCGTGCAGCAGCTTGGTGCAGTTGCTCTCGGAATTCTTGTGTGTTTTTTACTTTTTATTATACTTTCCTTCTATTATTTATTTATAACTTTATTCTATTTAACAAGTAAGGTCGCCCTTTCAAACCATGCGCTTTGAAAGTGTTCTTGTTCTTAGTTACGCAATTTTAATTACATTTTCGGCACTCCGGGTGATCAGCGCGCAACAGCAAGGAGGCGGCTCCTTTGTTTACACCAGGGAACAGCTGATCGCACTGAAGCCGGCCGGCATCAGAGATCCGACTCTGTATAGGACTCTAAACATTCCGGATGAGATACAGAGGAGGACGATAAGGGGATGCAGAGGTGGAAGGAAGCGGAGGAGCAGAGGAGCCAAAGAGGAAGAGAAACGCGCGGCGCATAAGGAAAGGATGAGAAAGTACAAGCCGTATGTCCCGTCTCTTATCATGGGCAACGTGAGATCTCTGGACAATAAGATGGACGAGTTGACAGCTTTGTTAAAGACTGAAAACATCTTCCGCGAGTGCAGTCTGATGTGTTTTACAGAGACTTGGTTACATAGTGATGTGCCTGACTCTAATATTACACTGGACGGCTTCAGTGCGATACGGAGCGACAGGACGAGGAGAGAGAGTGGTAAGAGGAAAGGAGGGGGGCTAGCTGTTTACATCAACAACATGTGGTGTAACCCCGGTCATGTGACTGTTAAGGAGCGCGTTTGTAGTCCAGATATTGAACTGTTGGCTGTCGGACTTCGCCCATATTATTTACCAAGAGAATTCTCACATGTGATAATAACTGCTGTGTACATTCCTCCATCCGCGAATGCCGGTGCCGCGTGTGACGTCATTCACTCTGTAACTGCCAAACTCCAGACTCGACACCCTGATGCCTTTCTCCTGATCTCCGGTGATTTCAACCACACATCACTGAACAAGACTATTCCCACTTTCACTCAGTACGTGGATTGTCACACTAGGGGGGAGAAGACACTAGACCTGCTGTATGCTAATGTTAAAGGTGCTTACAGTGCTGCAGCACTTCCCCCCCTGGGGAGGTCGGATCACAACCTAGTCCACCTCATGCCTACATACAAACCCCTAGTTCAGAGACAGCCTGCTATAGTGAGGAGTGTAAGAAGATGGTCAGAAGGTGCCACTGCTACGTTACAGGATTGTTTCGAGGCTACAGACTGGGAGGTTCTCAGTGCATCATATGGAGAGGACATTGATGGAATGACGGACTGCATCACGGAGTACATTAACTTCTGTGTTGACACCTGTGTACCGATGAGAGATATTCGCTGTTTCCCCAACAACAAACCCTGGGTCACCAAAGACATTAAAGCGTGTTTGAATGAAAAAAAAAGTGCCTTTAGGTCTGGTAATAAGGAAGGAGTGAAGAAGGCTCAAAAAATGCTAACCGGGAAAATCAAGGAGGGGAAAGAGGCATACAGGAGAAGACTAGAACAAAGGCTGAAGCAAAACAACACGAGAGAGGTGTGGAGGGGCATGAGGAGCATCACTGGCTATAAGACAAGCGGCCAGGCTATTGAGGGGAATAGGGAACGTGCAAACGACCTCAACACTTTCTTCAATAGATTTGATGTCCCTATGTCTCACACTCCCCCCGACTTCAACCCAAATCCACACATTCCTGCTCCTATGTCCTCCCCTACACAGAGAACAGTCACAGTCACTACTCCTGCACTCCCAGCAATCAACATCTCAGTGGATCAGGTTAAACATGGCCTGAGTAAGATCAGCCCTACAAAAGCTGTAGGTCCGGATAAGATCAATCCGAGAGTCCTGAAATCCTGTGCTCCCCAACTATGTGGTGTCCTCCAGTACCTCTTTAGCCTGAGTCTGTCTCTTCAGAAAGTCCCTGCACTGTGGAAAACATCATGCATTGTGCCGGTACCCAAAACACCACGTCCCTGTGCCCAGAACGACTACAGGCCGGTTGCTTTAACATCGCACATTATGAAGGTGTTTGAGAGACTGATCCTGGATACACTTCGTCCCCTGGTGAAGTCCTCTCTGGACCCTCTTCAGTTTGCCTATCAGCCGTTCATGGGTGTTGATGACGCCATAATACACCTGCTACATTGCACCTACTCTCACCTTGACAAGCCTAGGACCTCCGTAAGGATGATGTTCTTTGACTTCTCCAGTGCCTTCAACACCATCCAACCAGCAGTACTGGGGGAGAAATTAAGGAACATAAACATTGACACCCGCTTGGTTTCCTGGATCATGGACTACCTGACCTGTCGCCCCCAGTATGTCCGACTAAAGAACTGTGTGTCAGAGACTTTGATCTGCAGCACTGGAGCTCCCCAGGGGACGGTACTATCTCCGTTTCTTTTCACCCTCTATACATCCGACTTTAGATATAACTCAGAGTCATGCCACCTGCAGAAGTTCTCTGATGACTCTGTGGTTGTTGGGTGTATAGAGGAGGGTGACACCTCGGAGTACCAGTCTGTTGTGGATGACTTCGTTTCCTGGTGTGAGCGTAATCACCTACAACTCAACATCAGGAAAACAAAGGAGATGGTGGTAGACTTTAGGAGAAGCAAGACCCCTGTGACTCCTATATCTGTCAAGGGGGAGATAGTGGACATTGTCTCCGATTACAAATATCTGGGAGTTTATCTGGACAACAAACTTGACTGGTCACTCAACACAATGGCACTCTACAAGAAAGGTCAGAGTCGATTGTACTTTCTTCAAAGGCTCAGGTCTTTTAACATCTGTAATACCATTCTACGGATGTTCTATGAGACCGTTGTGGCAAGTGTAATTTTTTACGCTGTGGTCTGTTGGGGTGGTAACATTAAGGTGTCTGATAAGAACAAACTGGACAAGTCAATTAAAAAGGCCGGATCTGTGCTAGGCATGGAGCTTGACTCGGTGGATGTAGTAGCAAAGAGGAGGATTCTGTCCAAAGTGCAATCCATTGTGAACAATCCTTCTCACCCGCTATACAGTGTTTTGGCTGAACAGAGGAGCAGTTTCAGCCAGAGACTGATTACTATCAAGTGTTCCACCGAGCGTCACAGGAGATCCTTTCTCCCAACGGCCATAAAACTCTTCTCTGTAACTCATACACACATGTATGTGGATTTTTTCACTGACTGGTATACAACAGGACACTAATACTTACCCATTTTTTTTTTGTATTATTATTTATTACCTTTATTACCTTCCTTAGTTAAACAACTGTGAGCACCTGTAACCGAGCATAAGCAATTTCCCTTTGGGATTAATAAAGTTCTTTGAATCTTGAATTGAATCTTGAATTGAATGATCCTGGAAAACTCCACATCCTCTTCTCCTCACTACTCAACCCACCGATTCCTCCTGCCCCTTCCTCTCTGACTGCTGACGATTTTGCCACATTCTACGATGGGCAAATTGCAGCAATCCGCCAGTCCTTCGCTCCCAATCAAACTCCTATGGTAGAACCTCAGGATCTACCATCCCTTCCCTCCCTTAGCAGAATTCTCCAACCTGTCATCTGATGAGATTCAGCAGATCATCTCGTCATCTAACCCCACCACCAGTTCATTAGACCCAATCCCTTCCACAATGCTCCAGGCCATCTCACGAGATCTCCTTCCCTTCACCACAACCATCATCAACCATTCCATATAATCTGGTCATGTTCCTTCTGCTTTTAAGAAGGCAAGGGTTATTCCCATCCTCAAGAAACCCTGCCTGGACCCATCAGAAGTTAACAACTATCACCCGGTATCACTTTTCTCTTTTATTTCCAAAATTCTTTAAAGAACTGTTTATAACCAAATGTCTCTTTATCTCTCACAGAACAACCTTAATGATCCCAACCAATCTGGATTCAAAGTGGCACATTCCACAAAGACTGTCACCTTCTGTCAGTCACTGTGAAGCTCCATGCAGCTAGATCTGCTAAACTGTCATCTGTCCTCATCCTGCTGGACCTCTCAGCTGCATTTGACACGGTGAACCACAAGATTCTATTATCTATTCTTACAAGCCTTGGAATTTGTGGAACAGCATGGCAATGGTTTGCTTCTTACCTAGAAGATAGGGCATATGAGATAACATGGTGGGGATCTACATCTGCCCCACGTAGACTCTCTACTGGTGTCCCGCATGGCTCAGTACTTGGTCCTCTTCTGTTCTGACTCTATACCCGGTCTCATGGTAAGGTTATTTCATCACATGGATTTTCATACCATTGTTTTGCAGATGACACCCAACTTTTCAATCTCCTTTTCTCGCTCTCAGGTTTCCACCCGGATCTCAGCATGTCTGGCAGACATCTCATCCTGAATGGCTGCTCATCAGCTGAAGCTCAATCTGAGTAAAACCGAACTGTTGTTCATCCCTTGTGACTCATCCCAAGGTCAAGACCTTGTGATATCACTGCCAAAAACCAAATCATTCCTTCAGCCACCGCCACACAATCTTGGGGTAACCGTGGACAATCATCTGTCATTTTCCCCACACATCGCTAACCTTACTCTTCTTTATAATATCAGAAGAATTCACCCATTTCTTTCTTCACAGGCTACTCAGGTGCTTGTTCAGTCCCTTGTTATTTCAAGACTGGACTACTGCAACTCACTCCTGGCAGGCCTGCCTCTGTCCATGATTCGTCCTCTGCAACTGATCCAGAATGCAGCAGCATGTCTTGTTTTTAACCTTCCCAAGTTCTCCCACAGCACCCCACTCCTCCGCTCCCTGCACTCGCTTCCTGTAGCTGCCCGCATCAAATTCAAAATGCTGATGCTTGCCTACAAATCTAAAATTGGCCCAGCTCCCACTTACCTCTCTGCTCTAATCACACCACGCACTGCACCACATTCCCTCCAATCCTTCAGCACTGCTCGCCTCATCCCACTATCTCTCAGGGATCGAGGGCGGCATTCATCCAGGCTCTTTTCTGTTCTGGCACCTAGGTGGTGGAATGAACTTCATCTAGATGTCCGTACTGCAGAGACTTTGACTATCTTTAAACAACGACTCAAGATGCATCTGTTTCTCCAGTACTTGGACTAACCCCTCATCCCAGTTGTGTTGGACTATTGGCACTTAGTTATTAACCTAGTTAACCCAGTGTAAGTACAGTATGTATCCAGTGATGTAAACTTTAAAGCACTTTTTTGTAAGTCGATCTGGATAAGAGCGTCTGCCAAATGCCTAAATGTAAACGTAAATGAAAATGATTGTCTGAAACACTGGATCCCCACAAGGAACGGTACTGGCTCCATTCCTTTTCACACTCTGAACTGCAGACTTTATGTTCAGCTCCACAACCTGTCACCTGCAGAAGTTCTATGACCACTCTGCCAATGTCGGCCTAATCACAGAGGATGATGACAGGGAGTACAGAGGACCGATTCAGAACTTTGGGGATTGGTGCCAACGGAACTGCCTCCAGCTAAATGCGGGGAAGACAAAAGAACTGGTGGTGAACTTCCGCAGGCACAAACACACTTCTTTCTCACCAATGAACATTCAGGGGAAAGGATACTGAGAGAGTGGACTCGTACTGTATAAATATCTGGGTGTTCACCTGAACAGCAAACTGGACTGGACAGACAACATAGACGCTATATATAAAAAAGGACAGAGCAGACTCTTTCTGTTGAGGAGACTAAGGTCTTTTGGAGTTCAGGGAGCACTACTGAAGACCTCGTTTGACTCAGTGGTGGCGTCAGCCATATTCTATGGAGTAGTCTGTTATTGCAGAAGCATCTCTACTGAAGACAGGAAGAGATTGGACAAACTGATTAAAATGGCCAGGTCAGTTCTGGGGTTTCCCCAGGACACTGTACAGGAGGTGGGAGAAAGGAGGATGGTAGCTAAGCTATGATCATTGCTGGAGGATGAGTCTCATCCCCTGTATGAAACAGTTACATCTCTGAGCAGCTCCTTCAGCAAGAGACTGTTACATCCCAACTGTCTGAAGGAGCGATAGCGAAGGTTTTTTCTCCCTGCTGCTATTAGACTGTACAATCAGAGCTACTCCCGGTGAACCAGTTTCCATAGTCCACACAGTTGTATACCGCTATATAATGTTACAATACTTGACTTTTTTTCTCTTTTTTTTTTTTACAATATCTTAAATATGACATTACAATATTATGTTACAATACCATTGCAGTAGCAACTGTGCAATAACATCATTTGAAACTGCAACATTATCATAGTGCAATTCATTGAACAAAACTCTTCAGTAACATTTTAAACTGTGCAAAATTGCCCCCATGCAATTTGTTGAAACTAGTGCAATTTGTTTGTTTGAAAGTGCAACTATTGTTTTGTCTTTACTTTTTATCTTGTATTTATACACTGCACTGTCCCTATTTTTTATTTGCACAATTTCTTCTTTGCTGCTGTAACAAAGAAATTTCCCCATTGTGGGACGAATATAGGGATATCTTATCTTATCTTATCTTATCTTATCTTATCTTATCTTATCTTATCTTATCTTATCTTATCTTATCTTATCAAACCTTCAGGTCATCAGTGAGTAGATTTGATTTTAAGTTTTGGTTTAACCATGCTGTACTCTGTGTCGCTCCTTATTTCCATATGCACAGTGATCCAGATGGCTGTCCCTCTCACAGAAAAGACTGATTGTCCAACTTGCTGCACCTGAACGGGACAATACTGCCCTTGTCATTCTGCTTGTTCTGTCCATAAGCTTCATGAAATGACGCAAAAGAGGAGGTGCACGTCCGGGAAGAAAATAAGACCATATAGTTCTTCTAATTTTCCACGCTAAATAAATAATCACTGAGTAACATGAGTGGTTAGGTTTATTATAAAGTATCATGACTGCTTTTCAGAAGGGTTTGTAATGAGCTTCTGGTTTGACATGGTTCCACATGAAGCCTTTATGCTTCCCACAGAGGAACAAACAAAAGAGTCTTCAGGCTGCTGGATGGATTTCATGGGTTTTCTGAACACAATACACAATCAGGGCGTCGTGGTGGCGCAGTGGGTGGCATTTCTCCCTCACAGCCCCTGTGCTTGTGGGTCAATAATCTGTATGTGTGTGTGTGTGAGAGAGAGAGAGAGAGAGAGAGAGAGAGAGAAAGAAAGAGATAGAGAATTTATTGTAGATATGTGTTTTTAGTGTGTGAATGTGTAGTATCTTTGTGTATGTGTGCGTGTGTGTGTGAGAGAGAGAGAGAGATTTATTGTAGATGTGTGCTTCAATGTATTGTGTGTGTGTGTGTGTGTGTGTGTGTACAAAGAAGAAGAAACCCTAAGAAGCACCAGCACTGTTTAAACCCCAAACCTCTCCCTGTTCATCCAGGGTGGAAGGTTTACTCTGGGGCAGATCTCACACTTGCACCTGGCAGAGGTTCTCCACGGCACTCGTGGGACTTTTAAACTCGACCTTAACCTTCCATCATCTCCTTATTAAAGCTTCTCTGAATACTGACGAGTTCTTAAAGAGTCTGTAACAAAAGCCTGGGTTATTATGGGATGTTCAGGAGATGGTTGTAGGACGGATCTAGACGGCGGTCTGACAGCGACGCGGCATTCGCACTGACGCTGATAACATCTGGTGTGGAAAAATAACAAGCATGGAGTTTATTTCTGGATGCGAGAGCAGGTTCTACCATCTGAAATCAAATCATTCTCCAGTACACGTGATGAGTTCACGTGAAACATCTTACACTTTTGTTTTGTTTGTGTAAACAAAATTATACTTAATCAAGGAGATCATTCGCTTCTTCGGATTTGCTGCAGGGGAAACGATAACGTCTGCATCTCCAGCTTCGTTTCTGTCAAAACCCAGCAGCTTGTTAGTGTCAGAGCCTGAAAAGTGATGTCTGAGAAGCAGAAAGTCAAGGCTCTAAATCAGAAACTAGAAGAAATGTGGTAAAATACAGTGGTGTGAAAAACTATTTGCCCCCCTCCTGATTTCTTATTCTTTTGCATGTTTGTCACACAAAATGTTTCTGATCATCAAAGACATTTAACTATTAGTCAAAGATAACACAAGTAAACACAAAATGCATTTTAAATGAGGGGTTTTCTTATTTAGGGAGAAAAAAAATCCAAACCTACATGGCCCTGTGTGAAAAAGTAATTGCCCCCTGAACCTAATAACTGGTTGGGCCACCCTTAGCAGCAATAACTGCAATCAAGCGTTTGCGATAACTTGCAACGAGTCTTTTACAGCGCTCTGGAGGAATTTTGGCCCACTCATCTTTGCAGAATTGTTGTAATTCAGCTTTATGTGAGGGTTTTCTAGCATGAACCGCCTTTTTAAGGTCATGCAACAAACATCTCAATAGGATTCAGGTCAGGACTTTGACTAGGCCACTCCAAAGTCTTCATTTTGTTTTTCTTCAGCCATTCAGAGGTGGATTTGCTGGTGTGTTTTGGGTCATTGTCCTGCTACAGCACCCAAGATCGCTTCAGCTTGAGTTGATGAACAGATGGCCGGACATTCTCCTTCAGGATTTTTTGGTAGACAGTAGAATTCATGGTTCCATCTATCACAGCAAGCCTTCCAGGTCCTGAAGCAGCAAAACAACCCCAGACCATCACACTACCACCACCATATTTTACTGTTGCTATGATGTTCTTTTTCTGAAATGCTGTGTTACTTTTACGCCAGATGTAACGGGACACGCACCTTCCAAAAAGTTCAACTTTTGTCTCGTCGGTCCACAAGGTATTTTCCCAAAAGTCTTGGCAATCATTGAGATGTTTTTTAGCAAAATTGAGATGAGCCTTAATGTTCTTTTTGCTTAAAAGTGGTTTGCGCCTTGGAAATCTGCCATGCAGGCCGTTTTTGCCCAGTCTCTTTCTTATGGTGGAGTCGTGAACACAGACCTTAATTGAGGCAAGTGAGGCCTGCAGTTCTTTAGATGTTGTCCTGGGGTCTTTTGTGGCCTCTCGGATGAGTTGTCTCTGCGCTCTTGGGGTAATTTTGGTCGGCCGGCCACTCCTGGGAAGGTTCACCACTGTTCCATGTTTTTGCCATTTTTGGATAATGGCTCTCACTGTGGTTCGCTGGAGTCCCAAAGCTTTAGAAATGGCTTTATAACCTTTACCAGACTGATAGATCTCAATTACTTTTGTTCTCATTTGTTCCTGAATTTCTTTGGATCTTGGCATGATGTCTAGCTTTTGAGGTGCTTTTGGTCTACGTCTCTGTGTCAGGTAGCTCCTATTTAAGTGATTTCTTGATTGAAACAGGTGTGGCAGTAATCAGGCCTGGGGGTGACTACAGAAATTGAACTCAGGTGTGATAAACCACAGTTAAGTTATTTTTTAACAAGGGGGGCAATCACTTTTTCACACAGGGCCATGTAGATTTGGAGTTTTTTTTCTCCCTTAATAACGTAAACCTTCATTTAAAAACTGCATTTTGTGTTCAATTATGTTATCTTTGACTAATAGTTAACGTTTTTTGATGAACAGAAACATTTAAGTGTGACAAACATGCAAAAGAATAAGAAATCAGGAAGGGGCAAATAGTTTTTCACACCACTGTATGCACTTCTAAGTCTCTCATGCACACACACACACACACACACAAACAAAACAGAGAAGCTGTTATTCTGCCGCTCTCCTATGGGTGCTATCATTAGTCACATTCCGTAAACTCCAGCCATCTCATTGTGATCAGACTCCTGAATGAAGCAGCGGGAGAGGTTTTTTTTTTCTTCTTCTTTTTTATTCCCTCTGCGCCACACATCTACTGTTTCAAATCATTGGA
This sequence comes from Channallabes apus, assembly GCA_030522415.1. Classification (NCBI taxonomy): domain Eukaryota; kingdom Metazoa; phylum Chordata; class Actinopteri; order Siluriformes; family Clariidae; genus Channallabes; species Channallabes apus. Next base: position 44,327,630 of record CM060110.1, on the reverse strand, counting down.
GCAACACTAGTCTTGGGGTCTGGGTTGCATTGAAACGCTTTAAAGCCAAGAAATGACTTGAGACCAAGAACCAAGAATCTACAGAGCGAAGCAAATTCCCCAGTAAGAATCTAAAGAGTTAGTTTATCGTCACTCTGCTGCTTGACGCCCTGCTAAGCAGACTTCAAGTTGTCTCGGGGACTTCTCATTTAAATTTTATTTTACATTTTTTTTCCTGAATCTGATGTTTTTTAACGCTTGGCATGGGGATTAAACAGTGACAAAAGGCATGTCACCACTCTCTCTTTAACCTATCAGAATCCTGTGGGGTTGAAATCATTTCAAGACATGATTGAGTCATGCTGTTATAGGAAATTGTTCAATAATATTCTACCCCAGCAATGTCCAAATAATTAAAATTCTATAATAGCAGCTATGGTGAAAGGGAGAGGGTCCATCTACGTGCCACCTGGCACATCAGGTGATTGATTCTCCCCAGCCTGGAGTTGTTCCTGTGGCAGTTGTTTAAGGGTTTGGGTTGCCAGCTTGATGCCTGACTGTATCTGAGCATTTGGGGTGAAGGATCTTGTCTAAGGGTCCATCAGTTCTGGCCCAGTGGCATCGAGGCTCGAATTGGGGACCTTCTGATCAGCAGTCCAACACCTTAACCACCTACAAGTATCAGCTCTACACTGTTGTAAACCTGCTGTATTTTTTCCCTTGTCATCCTCATGGATAAGCTGTTACTATCGAAATGTTAACATATTAGAATGAGCACTTTAATATAAATCTGTGTTAGTGACAAGAGAGCTAATCAACAGCTTCAGACCAATTAGAATCCAGAATTCAACAATGCCGTGATGTAAGTTTTTTTTTTCTTTTATCAATGTGTCGTTAGTGTCCAACACAGTGGTGTTGTGATGATGTATCTTTCGTTGCCTATTCTCCTCTTTTGATCCAAGAGGATGCAAAACATGTGACAAAAAATAAATCTTGACTCCTTATAAACCTCCAAGGCCCTCAAGCCCCAAGGCATAACAGATAAGTATTTATAACCAGTATATATATGCAACCTTTACTCTCTCTCTCTATCTTTTTCTCTTTCTCTTTCCATTTTTATCCATGACTCACTATCAATCTCTATTTCCTTCTCTCTCTCTCTCTCTCTCTCTCTCTCTCTCTCTCTCTCTCTCACTCTCTCACTGTCTCTTGATGCTGAATGTGGGCTGTGGTGGAGCTGCAGGTGCTGAATACATCGAAGAGGAGAAAAAGAAAAAGTGGAGCTTTATCAAGATGAAAGCTTAACCACAGCTGCATGAAGCAAAACTAAAAGCATTCACCCATCTCTCTCTCTCTCTCTCTCTCTCTCTCTCTCTCTCTCTCAGCCATGTCTTCACCATAAAAACATAGAGGGATGTGGGTTAGCTAATGGACCACTGATCAGGCAGGTGGTCCATTAGCGGAACACCAGAACCACACCATCACCACAAAATGATAAAAAGTACAACAGTGTATCTCTTCTCTGTGATCATCACAGCGGTTACAGATCCATCCCATATGATGCACTTTTCATTTTATAACCATTATAATACATATCATACTCCATCTAGAAATGATCTAATATAACATATGAAATTGAATACTATTTCTGATTGAATTGTCCAATAGAACTGTATTATTAAAAGAGACCAACGTCAGATATTTCTCTTCTGTCTCATAACTATTCAACTTTTTTTTCATTTATTGCCCTTGTAATTACTGATAAACATGCATTGAAGTGTACAAATGCAAAACACACGCGCAAGCTTTAAGGGATAATACAACACTTGTGATGATGTGTTGATGTTTTTTGATCAAATACATTATGAGTCTGCTATAAAAAAAAATTATATCAACATTCACAACAACTTTATATCAACATTATTTTTCTTTTTTTTGTTTCAGACCATGGAATCTGTTATATGTAACATGACAGTCACTAGGTAGTTTATACCATCTAATACTCATCAACCAATAATCAATAGATTCAGACATGGTTGGTGTGAGACATCATTGCATGAATATTATACAGATTTTGTATAAATTAACCATCTATGTAGGAAAGACTTTGTGTGTCAAACTCGAAACTTTATCAGCCTGGACAAGGGCTTTAATAGGTCAAATGTAGGTGTTTGATGTCTAGTGTGAGTTTCATCAAAGCACTCTGGGGCTTTGGGTTCATTTCGCTTAGCAAGAGATTTGTTTCACCAGGGGCTGGCTTTAGGCAAGCAGGGATTTTGGCCTGCCTGAATTGGGACTTCATCTGGCCAGGTACAGGGCTTTGTCTTTGTGACTTGGAGCTATACCTGGCATGAGGTTACACCTGACACAGCAGGGCCTTCTACTTGGCAAGCAGTGGCTTTGTAAGCCCAGACTGGGACTACATCTGACCAAGCAGGGGACATCATCTGCCTGCCCTGGGGACTATGTCTGGAATGAAGCTACATCTGACCCATCAAGGACTTCTACTGTTCAAGCTATGTATTGGTATTGATATGCATGGGGCTTTACCTACCCATTCTGGGTCTACATCTGGCCAAGCAGTGGCTTCTACTGGGCTGGCAGGGGCTTGTTCTGGTCAAAGCAGAGGGCTTGCCTACTCATTTTATTGCCACATCTGGCCGAGCAAGGGGCTTCATTAGCTTGGCCTGGGACTATGCCTGGCATAAGGCTACATCTGGTCCAGGAGGGACTTCTAATGGTGGCAAGGTGGTGGTCTTGTCAAGTATGGGTTTGATTACTAATTCTGCTTCTACATCTGACCAAACAGTACACTTGTCTACCTACCTGGCCTAGGACTATGCAAAACACACGCACAAGCTTTAAGGGATAATACAACACTTAGAGTGTTGATGTTTGGGGCTTATACTGAGCAAGCAAGGGTTTGGTCTGGGCAAGCAGAGGCTTTGTAATCCCAGACTGAGGCTACATCTGGGTAAGCATACCTGACCTGTCTACCTTATCTGTGCCTATGCCTGGCATGGGGCCACATCTGACCCAGAAAGCATAAGCTTTGTCTGCCCAGTCTGAGGCTACATATTGCAAAGGAAGGGGCTTCATCTGCCTTGCCTGGAGCTATACTGTACCTGGCACAAAGATCTACTGGGCATGCAGAATCTTAGTGTCGGCAAGAAGGGGCTACATCTAGCCAAGCACAGGGCTTCTCCTGGCCAAGCAGAGGTTTTATCCACCAAGTCGAAGGCGTTAAATGCTTAAGCAGGGGCTTTGTCAGGCCAGGCAGACTATGTATGCCCAATGTGGAATTTGATCAGGCTAAGCAGAGGCCAAGAAGGGGTTTAAGGTAGAATTCTGAAATATTAACACACACACACACATGCGCGCACACACACACACACACACACACACACACACACACACACACACACACACACACACACACACACACACACCCATAATGCTAAAACACATAAGACTCATTTATAATATTAAATCTGACTGTGTTCCTTCATCAGTGTTCATGTAAACCCAAAAGTTTGTTCCATTATATTGTATGGAATTTTAGAGTTAATGCGCTTGACTGTGTATGAGGGCACTGATGAGATCTATGAGGCCATCAGGGAACTGAAGCTGAACCTTGTGCACAATGCATTGATTAAATGATATAAAGCAAAGTAATAAAACAATAGATTGTCTTCAGAAGCACTTTGTGTTGCTGTGGATGGGCTCTCGTAATTTCCTCAAGGGGTTGAAAAATAAGTTTGTGTAATGACATGGAGGGGAAAATGACTCTCCAGGGTTAGCCTGTGTGTCAAACAGGCATAATTTTTAGCCACGTTCCAAAGAAATGTGGACCAATAAAGTAGAAAATCTAATTTTCCCAGTTTGCTCCCTCACCACCTCGTCTTCTCCATGAGCAACACTTAATGGATGGAGATGAAAAGAAAGAAAACAAGGCTCATGGCCTTGCATTTTAACTAAGACATACACAAGGCTCACTTTTGAAAATGTCACCTTTTATCGGTGTCCCTGCTTGTCACAGTGCCAGTGAAACATGACTAACAAACGCCTCGGCAGCTCCTCGTGTGCGTTTTTCTGAAGAAGGAAGCCGTTTTTAGCTGTTTTCTCTTTGTCCTTAAGAAAAATAAAATTAATGCAGCCTAAGCTACAAAATCGATATTGTCTACAGGAATATAATTCAGTTAGCAGTAAAGTCAGCATTTTTCTTTTTTTCTTTTTTGGAAAATAAAAATCGAAGTCTATTCTACAGGCAGCAAATAGAGATTTTTTTTTTACTAAACCATCACATTTATTCATTTGATTTCTTTTTAGCATTTGCATTAAGGAGTCATTGGAATCAATTCTGTTAAATGATTAATTCTGATTCATTTAGCTGCATGCAGTGCAGATAATGTAAAATAGATCATAATTGTCACTATGTAGTTTTTAGTTTAACTTTTTTTTTTTTTACAGAATACTAATAGACTCAGTTCCTGGAGATTCAATGAGACATTAGGGTTGCAAACTTTGACTGACCCCAAAAAAACTTGTCACAGCTGACTGACCGAAAAACAAAAAGACTGACCGTCTCATGAGCTCATTTGTACTCCCTCATGGTCATATCATATGTGTAGCGATACTGAGATCAATTAAGCAAATGTACTGTACACTCCTCAGGTGAATCTTTCACGATCATATTGTAAATGTGGATGCAACCTTGATTTAGTCTTTACAAGTTGTATTTTCCCCAATGATTTGTAAAAAAATCTTATGTATTTTTATAATACATTTTTTCATTTTAACATAATACCTTTTATAATTTGATAAGAAATCTTATCAAATTACCAATATCAATGAATTACATCACATATGTCATGTTTGTTTTATGCTTTTAAGTGATTGTTTTAGCTAGAAAATGACTAGCAGGGTAAATTGCTTATAAACTTTTTTAAATTGCTCCTCCAAATTTAAACATTCATATATAAAGTTTCCTTAGGAACGGGGGGCTGCGTCCAAATTTTTAGATTTCGCGGGCTGTACCACTATCTAAAATAAATAATACAGTTTCAAAATGTTGACTGTCAAAGTGATTACTCTCAAATCCTACCAAGTGATTGATTTGTGACAATCAATTGAAGGATGCTTACTTTCATATAGAAATATTGCCACAACACAGGGAAAGACCGGAGGTTCGCTTTCGGGGGCGAAGCTTACCAGTATCGGGTCCTTCCATTTGGTTTAGCTCCCTCACTCGCACATAAATAAAATGCATGGATGTATTGAATTACATATAAGATTGGCTGGCCCAGTCTCAGTAGCTAGCACTTCGACATCAGCATGTCGGCCTAGCTCATCTTTGGTTCTAGGATTGAGACTCAAAAGTAAACGAATCCATTCTACAAGGAAATCAAGCTAGACCAGAAAGTGATCATCACTTTCAGAAATCTTAGCGCTCATGGCAGCTGTATCCATGGTGACACATTTGGGCCTCCTGCACATGAGAACATTTCTAAATGTGGCCAAGACAGGGGATTTTACTCTAGGGCCAATCCCCAATAAAGGTTACGCGCCAAGTGCTCCGTACCCTTCCTATGTGGTTCAAGACCCCGGTTTCTGACTCTGGGTCCTACTCTAAGTTCGTCTTGTCATCACAGATGCTAATGACAGATGCTTCGCTCACGTGCCGGGGTGCGGTCTTAGACCGTCCATCCCAAGGGAGCTGGAGAGGCCTTCTTCTCGCGCGGCACATCAATTGCATCAAAATTATGGCTCTATTTCTGGCCCTAAAGCACTTCCTTCAGCAGTTGAGAAGTTACCATGTCTTAGTGCGGATGGACTACACTATGGTAGTCTCATACAGTATATCATCGCCAGGGTGGACTGTGCTCGCGCCGCTATACCGCGATTTACATTTCAGGGCATATGAATGAGGAGCAATTGTACTGTGCAGTCAAGCTCTGACACACGGGGATTGGAAACCCCACCACGAAGTAGTCAGTCAATCTGGGAGAGATTTCAGCTAGCATCTTTGCCTCATAAGATCAACAAATGTCCCCTTTGCTGCTCTCTGACTCTTCCAGCCCCCCATGGGTCTGGACACCTTGGCCCGTATGTGGCCCCGGTTACGTCTCTATTCATTTTCCTGATAGCTCTGCTCCCGGGAGCCTAAGTCAAGCTGGTCTTCCAGCCCACATGATTAAGACTATTCTAGAGGGCTCCCTCCCCTAGAAGTGCTTATGCCCTCAGAAGGAATGTATGTGAAAAGTCGTGCATGATGAAGCAGTTTGTCCCAGTCCACTGCCGAATTGTTTCAGTGCTGGAGTTTCTGCAAGAAAAGTTGTCCTCGGGCTTGTGCCCTAGTACTCTCAGGACGTACGTAACTGCTATTTAGCCTGCCACGTCAGGGAGTTCCATTGCAACATGCACCCTATTGTTTTGAAGCCTTTTACAGCTTCGGAGCAGGAAAGACTGTGCTAAGCAGGTAGACCCAGTTCACTGTCAAATTGCTTCAGTGCTGGAGTTTCTGCAAGAAAAGTTGTCCTCGGGCTTGCGCCCTAGTACTCTCAGGACGTACATAACTGCTATTTCAGCCTGCCATGTCCTGATCGATGGGGTTACTGTGGGAAAATACCCTTTTAGTTACCCGTTCTATTTTCAACTTGTCCTATTGTTTGGAAGCCTTCTGTCCTTTTACAGCTTCAGAGCAGGAGAGACTTCACTTACTGTGTCCAGTATGTGATCTTCTGATTGACGCATCACCGCATCAGCCAGTGGCGTAAGTCAGAGCAGCTTTTGCATGTTTTGGGGCCGCAACCAAGGGGCGGCCGCCACTAGACTGGGTGAGAGATGCTATTGCACTCTCCTATGAGGCGCATGGGCTCACTTCACCTCTAGAAATCAGGGCTCATTCAACCAGGGGGATCACCTCATCTATTGCATCAGCAAGAGGTATTCCCCTGCAGCAAGTGTGTGCTAAGCAGGTAGGCCCAGTCCACTGCCGAATTGTTTCAGTGCTGGAGTTTCTGCAGGACGTATTTAACTGCATCCTCACTGAACTATCTTCCGAAAGTTCCATAAACCCAACATGCACCCTATTGTTTTTGAAGCCTTCTGTCCTCCGCCTCTACAGCCTCGGAGCAGAAGAGACTTAACTTACTGTGTCCAGTACGTGCTCTTCAGATTTACGTCCACCGCATCAGCCAGTGGCATAGGTCAGAGCAGGCTTTATATGTTTTGGGGCCGCGGGGGCGGCCGCCACTACACTGGGTGAGAGATGCTATTGCCCTCTCGGTCTTGTGCACACATGCTACACAACCTTGGGGTCCAGACACTTGCAGTGCGGCGGCGTTGGTATTCTCGTTCGCATAGCATTTTCACGCAGCATCGAGTGTAGCCTTTGAATGTCTCGGGTTACTTTGCTGTAACCCTGTTCCCTGAAAAGGCGGGAACGAGATGCTGCGTCCCAATGCCGCACTGCCTACGTGACCGGACGTCTGTTCAGACAAATCAGTCTGAGGAATGTTTCCGGATCACTCCTTTTTATAACCTGCAGGTGCATCTCATCAGATGATGTCACCTGACCGAGGTTATATAGTCCAAAATTTGTCGTGTTTGATACACACATAGCACTGTTGCCTTGCACCTCCAGGGTCTGGGTTCGATTCCCGGCCAGGCTCGATTCCCATCTCTGTGTGCATGGAGTTTGCATGTTCTCCCCGTGCTTGGTGGGTTTCCTCCGGGTACTCCGGTTTCCTCCCACAGTCCAAAGACATGCAGATTAGGCTAATTGGCATTCCCAAATTGACCATAATGTGTGTGTGCTCTGCGATGGATTGGCACGCTGTCCAGGGTGTACCCTGCCTTGTGCCCAGAGTCTCCTGGGATAGGCTCCAGGTCCGCGCAACCCTAATACAGGATAAAGCGGTATAGAAGATGAATGAATGAATGAATGAATGATACACACATGCTTCACAACCGGCAACATGACAAGATGTTCTCATAGCGTTTTCACGCAGCATCTCGTTCCCGCCTTTTCAGGGAACAGGGTTACAGCAAAGTAACCCGAGACGTTTTCATGTGACATCACTTGATTTACAAATGGCCTCATGCTCACTCATTATTTTTCCTCGTACAATACCTTCTGTTGCAGGAAAGATTGAAGATTGGATGGATTGATCCATGCATGGATGAATTGTTAATGGTGATGATGGTGATGTATAGATGGAAGATTGGGTATAAGATCTTTTTGTAGTCACGTTTAGGCATTCAGACTGGCCCCCCACCCCCCCACCCCAAATTTGTTGGTCACCTATGCCATTCTCTGGTGGGGCGTGGCATAGCAGTAGCTTATTTACACAGACACTGAAACTATGCATTTGGAGGAGGAGTGAATTTAATGAAGTTAGATTTGTAACAAATGTATTATATTTCAGCTGAAGGTAAAACACACACAAGCTGAGGGTGATGGTGGCAAGGAAAAACGCCCTGAGAAGACAATATGGAGAAACCTTGAGAGGATCTAGACTCAACAAGAACCCATCCTCATCTGGGTGATAACGGATTGATGTGCAGTCATAGAGAGAGGGAGAGAGTTGGAGAGAGAGGAGGAGAGAGCAGACGAGTAAGAGAAATAACAGTTAGGTATGGGTACAGTCACACAATATATAAGGTGAATGCATATTTAGTGCAGTGTGCAAGCAGGGGCTCTGGCAGGAATATCTGTGACATCATAACTAAAAGGGAGAGCCAGAAGGAAACACAGACATGTGGGGGAACTGGGACATAAAGAAACCAGTCACTCCACCATCAACAAACCTGTTTGAGAGTGGGAAAGACAGCATCTATACATACCAGTTCACTATCATTTTCTATGGCAGACACATGCAGGGGGGGGGAGGGTGCTTGGGCACCCGCCCTTTTCCTCCAGAATGCCTCAAGTGCCCTTTTCTTGTTTTTTTTGTGTATGTGCGTATGGAGCCCTGTCTTTGCCCCTCAACAATAAAATGTAACTATTAATCTTGTTGAGACAATGTCAATTGTTAAAAGCGCTATACAAAAAAACTGAATTGAATTGAATTGAATTAATCTCAATTTTGCTAAATAAAAGGATGTGGCTTGCATCAGTCACATGACTGCCATTAACCAAAAATTAAAACACAAACTTTTTAAAAAAGTATTACTAATAATATAACAAATATTCCAGACATGCCTCGTAAGGAGAGGAGGAAGAAACAGCTACAGAAGGAGCTGTGTGAGGCTGTTAAAGGCAGTGGATCCCTCAGTAATCCTTTTCAACATATCTTTTTTAACTTTGAGTACCCGCCCCTTTAAACGTCTCTGCACGGCCCTGCTCTATGGTTTGTGTTTGTTGCAGGAAGGGAGTGTACTGGTTGGGGAAGCACACTCAATGACAGAGAACCAGCATCACCTTTTTTTTTTTTTTTTTTTTATCAAATGACCCAGAGAGCTTCTGCACAAAAACATTCAGTACACTCATGCTGTTGGAAGGTGTACAAATGGCAAATAAAATCTCTTGAATCTTGATTCTTGCCTTTGTTCAGCTCTAAAGAGACTCTACAGCCCGAATCTGTGGTTGCAGTGCTTCAGGGAGAAGAGCAGAAACAGAGATCCGGCAGCGACACAGACGTGCTATTCAGACAGTTGTCACTGAAAATGTCTCTATAAATAATAATTTCTAGGCATGACTAGTCCCTGCTCTTTTTTGAGTTTATTCCAGAACTTTTGGCCATGGTTTTCATGAGAGCAGAGATGTGAAGATTGGCATCATATGTCTCGAAGGATGCATGTGTTGGTCTTCATCTTCCCTATAGGGTAGGAATTTATAGAGAACAGTTCACCTATGTGGAGGATAAACTAAAATGGGGACCAAAGTCAGTACCAGTATATGTATCTTAGCTGTCCATTCATCCATCACCATCCATCCATCCATCCATCCATCCATCCATCATCATCACCATTAACAATCCATCCATGTATTAATCCATTACTACAGTATCCATCCATCACCTGTGTGTGTGTCTGTGTGTGAGGGATCATCCAAAATAGAGACCAGATTAGGTGTCTTAACTGTTATAATAATATCACTTTTTGTGATTTAAAACAATACTGTAGCTTAAACATTAGTTTGGCAAAAATTATTGATGTATGAATAATGAAAACTTAAAGCCTCCGGTTTATTATCATGCATACTTAAATTAAATGATTACACTTTTGCACCTTTTAAGTCAGTGTTATGGATTTTGTATGATGCACGGTTATTCAAGGGCATCTATTATACAAATGTACAGTTTCAGGCATGTTTAAACACTCCCTTCTCTGCTGTTCTCTGGAGGGGCGTGGCTCAGCAATAGAGCTCATTTGAAATTGTGCACTTAGAGGAGGAGTGAAATAAAGTGTTTTGGTATAAAGTATAGTAAAATTATATGACCTTTAAAATATGAAACTAGGTTGAGATGTCATTCAATCGTAGAGATGTCATTCAATCTTCAGGTAGGAGGCGTGGCTTAAAGTTTTGGCAGCAGAGAAAGCGGGTCATTGTTTAATGAATGAGATTCAAATAACCTTGGAGCATTGAGTTAAACCAAAATAAAAAGAAACGTTTTGACGCCAACCGATTCTTAGCCTTGTTGAAACTTGAATTAAAGTGTGTGTGTGTGTGTGTGTGTGTGTGTGTGTGTGTGTGTGTGTGTGTGTGTGTGTGTGGGAGAGATATCCGAGAACCATGTTTTGCCTTCGTCGCTCTAATTACCAATTCGGCCATGATCGGTGTGTTCCTCCATCAGGATGTGAACCTACACACACACACACACGCACACACACACGCACACATAATCAAGGCCGCAAGCCTTATCATCACACCAGTGCACTTAGAAAACACTCTCCATTTTGTTTTGTGTAATCGCTCATGAATCTTTAACAGTGTGAGAGAAATCTGAGACGGTGTGTTTCCTTTATCAGAGATCAGGACTGCTGATGTCGACTCGTATTTCCGATAAAGATCTCCATAAACGGGACGGATATCTGATCCTGTGCACCTGCACTGACATTTTTGCTTTATTAAATCAGGACCTTGAGGTACCTTTGTTATCTGAAGTCAGTCTGGGTGCTGGTGTTAGATTACGCTGAAAGAGCACGATCAGTCAGACGGCAAACTGTGCTCACTACACACATCTCTTATACTTCCTACCAAGCATTATTATTATAATTATTACAGCATTATAGTTGTAATGTATCTATAATCCTATAAAGATGTATTCGGCTAATCTATTCGCTTAATATATATATATATTTTTTGCTTTACAGTTTGTAATAAGATACAGAATGTGAATGACTTGTGGAAACCAGAAGATTAATTTTATACAAATTTATGCATAATCTATAATAATCACATGATTTCTCACCATTTTTCAACCTGCTCTCCTGCCTGATCACGGCTCTGATTAAACAGTGTTCGGTGCCACTTTACGTCTCTTCTTTAATCAGAGAATCTGTTCCTATTTGGAACGTTCTATCCTAACGTCTCTCTCTTTTTTTTTCACATGACTAAGAACACCATATGGGGAAAAAAAAACTTTATAGTAAAAAGACTTTCAGTTATTTTTCCTATTTTACAGTTTTTTTTAAATAAGTAAAAGTTTTGAGAATTGTTTAAACATTCAGCTGTTAAAAGGATTTTGGATGAATGAATGCATCGTTGTCAACATTACACATTCGGTACAATGAAACCTAATTAATTGTTTTTAAAAATTACTGTAAATAGCAGCAATTATGTTTAAAACACGCACACAATACAGCAGCAAGAATGCACATCATTATATAGAGTCAATATACTGGATACATGTTTTAGATTTATTGTGAATTGTCGTGGTAAAATGCGAAGGATGTTCAAGTCAAACCCGAGACGTTTGATGAAATATCTGAAGGTGTAAAAGTGATTGACATTCACATTAGACTCAAGCACATTACGGTGATGAGACTTGCAGCCGCAGTAAAATATTTGAACGGTGCAATGAAGGCAGTATGTCCGTGAATGATGATCCAGACTGAGGTGACTCGGAGCCCACTGCTCTCGTTCCAGTGAGTGGAAGAGACGCATCTGTCTGTGGGAACTGTACACCCAATCATTCACCAACACCACTTGCACATGACAGGTATTCAGCTGGGAGTTATTGCCACATCCCCCATACAGTCCTGACCCTTCTTCAAGACATTTCCACATGTTTGGGCCATTAAGGAGTTCCTGGGAGGCCAGTGTTTTAACTTTTATAACTTGTTCTGTTATTCTGAATTTAACATCCAAAATACATCTTTAAAACAAGCATGTGAAGGACAGGATAAAATAAATACTATGCATATCCATTTTTCTTTGCCATCTTTTTCAGAGGCAGGGAGACATGGTGGCTTTGATTATTATTCATTCATTCATCTTCTATACCGCTTAATCCTGTGTTCAGGGTCGCGGGGGACCTGGAGCCTATCCCAGGAGACATCGGGCACTAGGCGGGGTACACCCTGGACAGGGTGCCAATCCATCGCAGGGCACACACACATACACACACTCACACACCAAATCACACACTACGGTCAATTTGGGAACGCCAATTAGCCTAACCTGCATATCTTTGGACTGTGGGAGGAAACCGGAGTACCCGGAGGAAACCCACCAAGCACGGGGAGAACATGCAAACTCCATGCACACAGAGACGGGAGTCGAGCCTGGCCGGGGAATCGAACCCAGACCCTGGAGGTGCAAGGCGACAGTGCTAACCACTACACCACCGCGCCGCCTTGATTATTATTTATTATTTATTATTTTGTCACTTTGCTGCACATTTTTTATATGGTGGTTGGCACTGTCACCTTGCCCCTCCTGGGTTCGGGTTCAATTCCTACTTCTGTGTGCATGGACTTTTCATGTTCTCCCCATGTTTGCTTGATGCGTTTCCTCCGAGTATTCCGGTTTTCTCCCACAGGTCAAAGGCATGCAGATTAAACTAATCAGCGTTCCCCAATTGGCCAAATTAGTCCTGCTGTCCAGCTAGCAGCAGCTCACACTGTGTGTTCATATTCTGTGTATGTGTGTGTGTGATGGGGGAGGTGGGAGAGGGGAGGGGGGGAGGGTTCCCTGCGATGGATTGCCAGCCCATCCAGAGTGTCCTAAGTCTCCTGGGATAGGCTCTAGGCCCTCGACAACCCTGTACACAAAATAAAGTGTTATACACGATGAGTGAGTGACTGATTTACAAATTAAATTTTAGACCAAAAAAAAAATAAACAAAACAAAAGGCAAAAAGTAACAGAAATAGCTTTCCTCTCAGAGGTCTGGTAAACATACAACACTGTACTCTTTCATTTGCTCCTTTGTTCTTTTGTTGATATTCAGTCGCTTTGAGCTGAACAGTTGAAGGTTAAGGGCTGAGCTTTAAAGCTGCTTTAAACTCTGCTTTAAGAGAGCTTTAAACTCGCTAACCTCCTGATCAGCAGCAGAAGAAACGTAACAGCGGAGAGAATTTATGTTAGAGTAAAGACTTGGAGCTGAGAGGTGTTTAGATTTTATTTACTGAATGAACATCTGTATAAGATGTGAAAGCATTGGACAATAATGCCAATAAAGTATCGTAGTGGTATGTGACTGTTATAGTCTTGTCCTGTGATGACTGTTGCCACATCTGTAAGTAGACCTGTTCCAGCCAGGAGCGAAGCTATGTTGGCTCTTCTGGAAACCTGTGGGTGATGTCACAGATGGTCTGTCCAGTTCTTTGTATACAGTCTATACATTAAACGGTGGAATTTTGTTCAAAATGGTATGAGTGCATCTATAGTTTAGTCCCAGTCTTGACAAATAGGAAACACACACACACACACACCCGTACTGTAGAGACGAGGTGATGTGAAGTAACCCTGCTGAAAGTGTTTTTGAAGTTGAAGAGCCGGCGGACATGAAATCGTGCTCAGGTGAAAATCTGTTGCCGGAAGGCGAGTATTTTAATTCCATCAACATTTTCACTCCTGTATCTGTGAACTAACTGGCTTCAATGCGATTTCGTCCTTATTCCATCATGTTCTCCGTCTCTGAACTTCAATCTGTGAACACAAGACCTACTGTAACTACTTCTAAAGCCCCAAGTCCTGAGAGTACAATTTGGGACACAACTCGTGATGTCATGTTGTCTGAGCACTTGAAGTAGAAGTACACAGTGGACGAAGTGCACTTCAACGCCGATGCCATTTATATAAACCCACGCTTCCATCAGAGCTGCTGTTACAGGAAACCCATCGACACCTGACGACCAATCAGAACGCAGGATTCAGCAGAGCTCTGGTGGAGCGAGAAAGAAACTTCATGATCTTTATGACGTGAAGGTGAAGCGTTTGCACGGAATCTAAAATCGAACCCGAGGTGTCAGACAGAGGAGCGTGCAGCGGGGCGTCTGAGTGTGATCCCGCTGCGTGACCTCCGTCTGAGTGAGAGACAGGGTCGTGACCTCGGGTGCTGAGAGCGCAGAGCGGAATCTTAATGAAGAGTCGCTGTTCGGATCGCACTGACAGGAAGTCACAACTCGGACACTTCCTCAGGGGGAGCGTTCAGCGTGTTCATCTGGGGCCAGGGCATCCGTAACCGCTGTTGTAAACAAACACACACACACACACACACTTGCCACGCCCACTTACACACATACAGTACCTGCATGCCCCCCCCCCTCACACACACACACATACAGTACACTCTTGCACCTCCTCACTCACACACGTGACACACCACGGCTCCTCCATATTCCACACTCAGTCCATGTTTAAGTATTTTCACAGTTCTGCTCCCTGCATGCGCTGATTAATCGGACACCTGTCACGTGTGCACAGTCACGTCTATTTGTTGACATAGAAAGTGTTACACTGTGTTTCATTCGTTACTGAATAAACAGCGTGTTGGTAACCGGCGACATTGTGGCGTTCTCACAACATCTGCATCACAAGCACATCTGGAGAAATCTTTAGGATGTGAGGTGTTTTACAGAGCAGAGAGACGAGGACACTCGGTCCCTGTGTGCTGTCTGCGTCTAACCTGTGTGTCCCGCTGTCCAGCTGGCAGCAGCTCATGCTATGTGTTCACACTCTCTGTGTGTTCATTTCTCTGTGTGTGTGTGTGTGTGTGTTTGTGTGTTTGTTAGGCACTGACTTCCTGTCTGTCTAGTCTTTCTTTCTGTCTGGTACTCTTCTGATCTTTGTGTAACTCTTTCTCTCTCTATCTGCCCAGCACTCACTTTTTACAGTATATGCATTTGTTTGTCTTTCTGGCTGTTTAACATTCGCATTTGTCTCGAACTCCCCCGTTGTCTGTCTTTCTTTGTTTGTCTTTCTTTGCCTCCGCCTTTCTCTCTTCATCTGTCTCTCTCTATTTGGTATTCTGTCTTTCATTTAGTCTAAGCACTCTATCTTTCTTTGTCTCTCTTTCTCTTTGTGTGTGTCTCTTTCAGGCCATTAGATGAATAAATAAATTATTAAATAAATAAATAAATAAATTATTATTCAAATAACTTAATTAAATTTAAATAAATAAATAATACTTCTATGAGGATACTTAATAGGATCAAATTAAAGACTGTCAAAAATCAAAACTCTCTCTCTCTCTCTGTCTCCCTCTTTCTTTTTTTCAGGCCACTAGTGTGTCTGTCTCTCATTCTATCTCCTTCAGTTTCTCTCTCTCTGTTTCTCTTTCTGTTTCCTTTACGGTTTCACTTTCTGCATGTTTCTCTTGCAGTCCAGTAAAAAAGAGTTTTATTAGCCTGAATGTTAACAAAAATATTACATTGTTGCCAAAGCAATTATAAAGCAGCAGCTCGGTTCTCCTGTGTCGGCCCGTCTCCGCCCGTCTCCGCCCGTCTCCACAGCCAGACGGTGCTCACTCAGCCTGTACCTGCTCAGGATCCGTCTCTACTTTATTTCTCTGATGGTGAAGAGATACTCCGCCGGTTCCTCCTCTTTCGCAGTCTTTAGGTCCGGACAGCAGTGTAGTCTGGACTGGGTTTGGGTCTGACTGTCCCAGTGCTGCAGATACTCTCTCCTCATCTGATCAGTGATGTGTGTGATTCTGATGAGACTGTGTTGAGCAGTGCTGCTCTGAGACTGCAGTGTGTTAGCGGTTAGTGTGTTAGTGAGTCTCAGGACCAGCTGACAGTCTCAACCCAATTCTGCCCTGCATGCATCGGTTGGTGTTTTTCTCTGAACTTTGAGGAGATTTCTACAGAATTCTGCATGCAGAGTCTCTATGGGATGTTTGTCCCAGTAGTCATGTTTACTGAGTGGACCCCAAACCTCTAGGGCGGAGTTTCCCAGAGTGAACATGTGTCTGTTTTCTGTCTGAGATCTGGCTTTTTTTTGGAAGATGAAAATTTGGTTTTGGCCAGATTGACTGTCAGGGCCCAGTTCTGACAGAACCGCTCCAGCAGGTCCAGGTGCTGCCGTAAGCCGTGTTCAGTAGGAGACACCAGCACCAGGTCGTCTGCGTAGAGTAGAAATCTGACTTCCGTATTGTTTATTGATGTAAATATTGAAGAGAGTTGGACTCAAGCTGCAGCCCTGTTTCAGCCCACGCCCTTGAGTGAAGTATTTTGTCCTTTTCTTGCCGAGTTTTATGCTGCATTTGTTGTTCAGACTTGATAATGTTATATACTTTACCCTTACACCACTTTTTAAAACCTGTATGATGGGTGGTGCCATAACAAGCCAATCTGACTTTAATCTCTCTGCCTTTATCTGTCTTTTTTGTCTGTCTCTTTTTGTCTCCTATTTTCTCTTTTTATCTCCATCTTACTGTCTCTCTCTCTCTCTCTCAGTCTCATTCTCTGTTTCTGTCTCAATGTCCATCTTTCTATTTTTTTATGTCTTAGTCTTTTCTCACACATTCTTCCTCAATAAAAGTCTTTCCATTTTCTGCCTCTCTCATTGTCTCACTTTCTCTCTCACACTCTATCCCCTGCTCTCAGTCCATCTGTCCATCCCTTTGTGTCTTTCACATTCTGATCTCTCTCTGGGATCGAGTCCTTTACAATCCCATGCTGTGTGGTCTGTCTCAGTCCAGCCTGATGATCTCTGTTCCAGTCAAACTCAAGCGTAAATGTGACCAGCGCTCTTTTATTCCTCTCCTTCTTCACTGCACTAATGTTCCCCTGACATTTAGTGTTTTTAGTAGAGCTCTGAAGAACTCATCTTGGTCATCATCATCATCGTCATCATCGTCTTCCTCTCATTGCTACTTCAGTGCTTAATAAAGATAACTTATTTTTTTAAACATCCTGTTGTCTGTCTGAGTCTTCCTGCACTCCTTCTCTTCCATTCTGCCTCTCTGACTCAGGTTTGAAACGGACGAGCAACTGATGAACATTAGCCGGCATCCGTTGTCGTTACCATAACAACAACGTAGGTGTTTTAAATACAGAAAGAGAAGATTTGTTCATGTTGGTATAAAAAGTTGTGTCTCCGTCTGTGTGAATGAGAAAACGTATGAATAAGCGGGTTGAAGTCTGTCTCCATTTTTGTCCCTGTGAGAAAAATATCCCATCACGATGCGTGAAGACATTTCTCTGATACATGACCTGGGTCTTACATGCTCCTTCCTGTAGATTATTGTTACTATAGTAACAGGTCATTGATTGTAATATCATCCACACAATTGAGTGTGTACAGTAGAGTTACAGTATCATGTGTCTTTGCTGTGGTATAAAACAAGTACACTTGAGGATGCTGTTGTGGGAAGAAAATAGTGAAAGTAACACAACAAACGTATTCCCTAGAAGAACTGCACAACACGCTGGGTTTTATTGTGTCCAAAGTGTCCTTTTGGCACCAAGTGTGTATCTGTCTAGTGCAAATGTACTGTATGTGAGAGAAACTTCAGTCTGAGGACCAGATGACCAGTCAGACACACACACACACACACACATACACACACATACACACACTTTCTCTCTCTCTCTCTCTCTCTCTCTCGTGTTACCCACAGGGATTTGAGAAAGTTGGTTTGGTAATTAAAGTTTATTTGGAGTGAGTGTGCATTGTGTTCATTAACGCATGTCAGCCTGTTTTTTTTAACGTCTGCTAGCTTGTATTAATAGTCCACAAATTTACAGTTTATTTTAACACGCCACTGTCTCGGCACTGAAGACAGCAAGGTGTAAAAATATAATATTTTATCCAAATCATACAAATTAAAACTTAAGCCAGGTTTGATTCCCACCTCTGTGTGCATGGAGTGTTCGTGTTCTCCCCGTGCTTGGTGGACTTCCTCCGGGTACTCCGGTTTCCCCCACAATCCAAAGACATGCAGATTAGACTAATTGGCATTCCTAAGTTGTGTGTGTGTGTGTGTGTGTGTGTGTGTGTGTGTGTGTGTGTGTGTGTGTGTGTGTGTGTGTGTGTGTGTGTGCGCCCTGCGATGAAGCCACGCCTCCTTTACTTAGCCTGACTGACCCTAAGGACAAATCCCTGCCACCAAAACTGACAGACTACTCCTTAACTGAGACTGACAGTAATCAAGGCCACGCCTCCTTCACTGAGACTAACAGACACTAAGGCCACACCTTCACTGAGACTGACAGTCTTCTTCTTTGTCTTTCGGCTGTTCACTTTCAGGGGTCGCCACAGCGAATCATCTGCCTCCATCTAACCCTATCCTCTGCATTCTCTTTTCTCACACCAACTAACTTCATGTCCTCTCTCACTGCATCCATAAATCTCCTCTTTGGTCTTCCTCTAGACCTCCTGCCTGGCAGTTCCAACCTCAGCATCCTTCTACCGATATATTCACAATCTCTCCTCTGAACATGTCCAAACCACCTCAATCTGGCCTCTCTGACTTTATCTCCAAAACATCTCACATGGGTTGTCCCTCTGATGAACTCATTACTGATCCTATCCATCCTTGTCACTCCCAAAGAGAACC
The DNA here is from genome assembly GCA_030522415.1 of Channallabes apus. Classification (NCBI taxonomy): domain Eukaryota; kingdom Metazoa; phylum Chordata; class Actinopteri; order Siluriformes; family Clariidae; genus Channallabes; species Channallabes apus. Next base: position 44,308,696 of record CM060110.1, on the reverse strand, counting down.
TGAACATCTTCGGCTCTGCTACCTCTAGCTCTGCCTCCTGTCTTTTCTTCAGTGCCACTGTCTCTAAGCCGTAGAGCATCGCTGGTCTCACCACTGTCCTGTACACCTTTCCTTTCATTCTCTTTTATCGCACAACACACCTGACACTTTTCTCCACCCATTCCAACCTGCCTGTACTCGTCTCTTCACCTCCTTTGAACACTCTCCGTTGCTCTCGACCGTTGACCCTAAGTACTAATCCTGCACCTTCTTTACCTCTGCTCCCTGTAGCCTCACTGTTCCTCTTGGGTCCCTCTCATTCACACACATGTATTCCGTCTTGCTGCGGCTAACCTTCATTCCTCTGCTTTCCAGAGCATACCTCCACCTCTCCAAATTTTCCTCTACCTGTTCCCTGCTCTCACTACAAAGCACAATGTCATCTGCAAACATCATAGACCATGGAGACTCCTGTCTAACTTCATCTGTCATCCTGTCCATCACTAGAGCAAACAAAAAGGGGCTTAGAGCCGATCCTTGATGCAGACCCACCTCCACCTTGAACTCTTCTGTCACACCTACAGCACATCTCACCACTGTCTTACAGCTCTCATACATGTCCTGCACCACTCTAACATACTTCTCTGCCACTTCAGACTTCCTCATACAACACCACAGCTCCTCTCTCGGCACCCTGTCGTACGCTTTCTCTAAATCTACAAAGACACAATGCAACTCTTTATTACCTTCTCTGTACTTCTCCATCAGCATCCTCAAAGCAAATACTGCATCTGATGTACTCTTTCTAGGCATAAAACCATATTGCTGCTCACAAATTCTCACCTCTGCCCTTAACCTAGCTTCCACTACTCTTTCCCACAGCTTCATTGTATGGCTGTGGATATATGTATTGGATATATGCTTCATTGTATGGCTGTGGCAATTACAGAGGTATAGCTTTATACCTCTGTAATTGCCACAGCTCTGCACATCTCCCTTGTTCTTAAAAATCGGCACCAATACACTTCTCCTCCATTCCTCTGGAATCTTCTCACTCTCCAAGATCTCGTTAAACAAACTAGTCAGAAACTCTACTGCCACCTCTCCTAAGCACTTCCATACCTCCACAGGTATGTCATCAGGACCAACAGCCTTTCCACTCTTCATCCTCTTCAACGCCCTTCTCACCTCACTTTTACTAATATTTGCTACTTCCTGCTCCACAACAGTCACCTCTTCTACTCTTTGTTCTCTTTCATTTTCCTCATTCATCAACTCCTCAAAGTACTCCTTCCATCTTCCCATCACCCTCCTGGCATCTGTCAGTACATTTCCATCTCTATCTTTAATCACTCTAACCTGCTGCACATCCTTCCCATCTCTATCTCTTTGCCTCGCCAACCTGTACAGATCCACCTCTCCCTCCTTACTGTCCAGCCTAGCATACAAGTCCTCATATGCTCTTTGTTTGGCCTTTGCCTCTTCTACCTTCACCTTACGGTGCATCTCCCTGTACTCCTGTCTACTCTCTTCAGTCCTCTCAGAGTCCCACTTCTTCCTAGCTAGCCTCTTTCCCTGTATACACTCCTGGACTTCCTCATTCCACCAGCAAGTCTCCTTGTCTCCTTTTCCCTTACCTGATGATACACCAAGTATCCTCTTACCTGTCTCCCTGATCACATTGGCTGCATTTGTCCAGTCAACTGAAAGCACCTCCTGACCACCCATAGCTTGTCTCAACTCCTCCCCAAACTCCTCCTTCACTGAGACTGACAGTGACTAAGGCCATACCTCATCATTGGGGCCGACACACACTAAGGCCACTCCTCCTTCACTGAGACTAACAGACACTAAGGCCACGCCTCCTTCACTGAGACAGATAGACACTAAGGCCACGCCTCCTTCACTGAGAGTAACAGACACTAAGGTCAGGCTTCCTTCACTGATAACAGACACTAAGGCCACGCCTCCTTCCCTGAGACCGACAGACACTAAGGCCATGCCTCCTTCACTGAGACTAACAGACACTAAAGCCACACCTCCTTCAGTGAGAGTAACAGACACTAAGGTCAGGCTTCCTTCACTGAGACTAACAGACACTAAGGCCACGCCTCCTTCACTGAGACTAACAGACACTTAGGCCACGCCTCCTTCACTTAGACCGACAGACACTAAGGCCACGCCTCCTTCACTGAGACCGACAGACACTAAGGCCACACCTCCTTCACTGAGACTAACAGACACTAAGGCCACACCTCCTTCACTGAGACTAACAGACACTAAGGCCACGCCTCCTTCACTGAGACCGACAGACACTAAGGCCACGCCTCCTTCACTGAGACCGACAGACACTAAGGCCACACCTCCTTCACTGAGACTAACAGACACTAAGGCCACTCCTCCTTCACTGAGACTGGCAGACACTAAGGCCACACCTCCTTCACTGAGACCGACAGACACTAAGGCCACACCTCCTTCACTGAGACTAACAGACACTAAGGCCACGCCTCCTTCACTGAGACTAACAGACACTAAGGCCATATTCTTTCACTCAGACTGATAGACATTATGGCCACACCCACACCACTTCATTGACACAAACTACACAAACTAAGGTCACTTCCACTTGCTTGAGAATGACACACACTAAGATTATACCTCCTTTACTGAGACAAACAAATGCTAAGGCCACGCCTACTTTACTGAAACTAACAGACACTAAGGCCACAACTCCTTTAATGTGACATGTGAGAAACTAAGGCCACACCTCCTTCACTTATACTAGCAGGCCAATGATAGACTGGCCAATGTTAGACACTATGGCCATACAACCCCAGCCACACCTACTGTAGTTCACTAAGGCCACGCCTCATTTGCTAAGATTGTTGAACACTAAGGCCATGGAGGCCACGCCATTGTTCAGGTCATAGACTCAAAGCTTCAATTTTCCATTTTTATTCATATTCTATCTGCAGCATGAATCTAAACTGGGTCTGTTTACAGCCTTCTCTCTGCCCCAGCATGATTTATTCAATTTGGACTCTTCAGACTGAACATTTTTCATGTCATTAATCTTGATTTTCTGTAATATGAGTCAAAAATTTAACAATTAAAGATACACGAGTGGGTGTTTTTCTGGAGAACTGTTCACTGAAGTGATTTTTTTTTTGCTTTTGTTGGAAAATTTCTGCTTAGATTTCAAAAGCCCGAGGCTCCTTTTCCCATTTTACTGATAAAGACCTTCTCTGAAACTTGAACTCAAGGAGAAGTACAGTAATGAGCTGAACAGATAAGAGTTGGGAACAAAGTTATGAAAGTTTAAATATATGAAATAATTCAGTCATGCTTTAAGTGCAGAGACGTTTCACTGCTCAGTCCTTCTCGATTTACTTTTTATTAAAAGGAGATGTTGATTTTTCTAGAAAACTTAATGTTCTATAATAACGGTGTGTTGATGGAGACTTTACAGAAAAATTGGCTGCTTCATATAAACAGATCGATGCGTAATAATTGACATAGTGAAGTTTTCCTAACGTAAGTAGATGTTTATGTGACATTTCTGGAAGGAGTCTCCAGTGTCAGTGCTTTGTACCAGTCAGGGGTAAAGCTGTGACTTCTTCAAGACAGAGGAGAACATGATAACCTGGTGATTGATCGACCCTTTGTACCTGCTATAACATTAATGAAAATCCTTATCATGGGAACATATAAATGAATATATCATAAATACAGTACATTATTCCTTAATTAGTACAGAATCAGTAGCTATGCTGTGGAACAAACCTATGCTACGGAACCGCGTACTCTTGAATATTATTTTGTTTGTCAGACATAATCATAATGCAAATTATCTCTGTGTAAAAACAGACAGTGAAGATGTTTAATTGATCCAGACCTTAAACCCCTCGCTCGATCAGTCGAGTCTTTTCTGTGAAACTGTGCTACGCTTCTGTGGATAAGCTTTAGACTAGACATTTCTGAGTGGTTCAGACATTTCTTTGGTTCTGACCCTGTGATTTCTCCCTGGTCAAGCTTTGCCCGAGGCTGTGTTGAGCCGCGTATCGTATCACAAGCGCTCCAGATCTGTCAGTTTTCTTCTGGTGCTCTGTCTGCTGATTGATTCAAACTCCTGTTATTAAACTGAGAGTTAGACATGAGGTTCTGTCCTCAAAACAGAGAACGTCAGGATATCCTTGTGCTGTTAACAGGGATTTAATGAAGTCATACAAATTTACAAATCTCTCTTTAAACCTAATTAAAAGTATTTAAAGAGTTCTTAGAGTGATTTGGCTCGATTTCTTGACGTGCAGATTTGAAACATTTTAGCCAAGTTCACTCTATCTGTCTTTGTTGTGTTTGATTTATTACTCCTTTAAATCTGGCCAGAGAGTCATGGTGCTCGTATTGTTCGCAGCATGTTTGTAATTTGGCTGGGTACGGGACATTAAGTACGCATCATAAGGACTCTGTGTTACATTAATCTGGTGTTCTGGGTGGATTTATTAGCTCCACTGTTAAGCCACAGTAGACTTTGTTTTCTTTAAAGCCCGAGTCGTGCTGTTCTTGTTTGCTGGGTCATGATGTGCAGAACAAGATGATGGAGTTTACTGATCAGGAATGGCTCATTTGTGGTCTGCTGTCTTTAAACAGGTTGACGTTTAGGGACATACAGTAGATGAAACATTATGATGACAGCATTAAAACACACACAACATCAATTCCTTAATCCCTCACAGTGACAGCTTTTAATGCTGATTGGCGCTATATAACTATAGACCGACGCCTCGGGCATCAGTTCATTCTCTCAAGGTTTAATGAAATGAAAATTTTCAGAAAATTAAATCTTAATAGGGTTGAATTTAAGCAAAGTAAACATTAATAGGGATTTAGGTTTTATCATGTGCCTATCAGCCTTTAGATTTTATCATGTGTAATTAGAAAAGCTACGCATGTATGTTTTTTTGTCATCTTATATTTTGTGTTCTTTAAATTTGTAGTAGATTTATTAACTGAAATACACGAAACTAAATGACCATAAAAATTCAAACATTGTCAGGACGTCCTACTGCGTCAGAAGATGTCGATGTGTTTTTGCATTATTATAAGAATTAAATAGGCTGTTATGCTCACCATAATGTTCTTTAATAAATAATTAAAACTTTTTAACAAATGACATTCTTACATCCCAGCACCCCCGTTGCGCTGTACCACCGCCGGCAAAAAACTTATAAAAAACAAGTGAAACATTAAACGAATTTAAAATCACAGTACTAAAATTACAGTACAAATTTAGAATTTTACGCCCTTAATGGTGCGTGAGCAAGCAGTCGGCTGACGTCACATGGTTCAGAGGAAACACGGGATAGTCTTCGCCCTCCCGGCTGAGTGGTAGTGGTAGTGGTACAGTAGCCTTAATGTGGCCCCCCTAGCGACGGGGAGGAATTGGCCACGACTAAATTGGGGAGAAAAAAAAAAAAAATAAATATAGGTTTCTTAGTTCCATCGAATTTAACCAAAGTAAATGTTAACACAGTGAGCCTTTATATTTTATCATGTGTAACACTCGCGTAGCCAGAAAACTCTGGCTGTATGTATCAGAAAACGTGAGTGAGCCACAGGTGGTGTCAGATTAATGGGCAAAAATTATATAATAAACATATAAAAGCTACATAGCCTTTATAAGACTTTACTTTTATTTAAGTGTACGCACAATGACGACAAAATGTTATGATTTTGTAAAATAATGAAATCAAACAGGGATAGAGCGCTATTCTGTATCGGTTTCTGTGAACTTGAGCACGTCAGAAAATGAACTGAAACTCCATGTATACTCGCCTCACAGACGTGAAAAAAACTTACAGAAATCAAAATGTCTGCTTTTATATAAACTAATGGGGAAAAAAATCAGCTCATGTAATTTGTATAAAACATGGATTACTGGCGCATCCACTGCTGCGGAGATGACGTGATGACATTACCACTCTCATCACAGCCGAAACCAAAAACATCAACTTATCAATGAATTATTAAAATGGCCAGTCAGTTTCCTTGCTGTTTTCCCCGACACATTCATAATCATTAGTCTAATTCTGCCGGTGCGGTGTTTCTTAACCCCACCCTTGTTAAAACCGCATATTCAGAGAAAGGCTCACCCGCGAGAGGTTGCGCGGTCCACTACACAGCAAAAATATGTTAGTATATTATGACTGAAATAAAGCGACTCACATCGGCGTGCGTTTCGCACAGTGCCACAAAGACAGCGCTTATTTAACATGCATAAATTTGTGTTTGTTGTATTTCTGGGAAAGAGAAATCGCTTATATCAATGCGCGCGTTCATCTGACTTTTGCAGGGACTACCTGTACCTTCTTTCCACATTTTTAGCTTTCATTGAGATTTCTAGTGTACTTCTCATAAATAACTGGGCAAGATTGATAAAAAAAAGATAAATAAACTTTGCATCTTTGTTATCTTAAATATTCAGAGTATTGTATTTTCCATCATTGCTTTTGCCAGCTCAGGTTTCATGCCACAGCACCAGGTATCCAGTTCTCAGTGCTGTACGTGTTACATGTTGGCTGTTTGGGTAAAACAGGCACCAGGAGCACAACAGAGATGATGTCATTCTGGATAGAAAAGCAGTCACCTTGACAGCATGTTGTGGAGAACAGGCTTACGTTCTGTGATTAGACAGTGAGTGCATTTCACTGCAACAGAGTGATAAAAATGTAAAGCAAAGAAGAATTTGCTGACAATTTATTTAATAAATCTGTTGATTATTTTCTACTGAGAGACCCATTTACACTGGTGTAATTGTTTTTTTTTTTTAATTTGGCATGGATTCTTCTCCATACAGTAATAAATCAAACACAGGGAGAAGACGGATGGAGCGCACTCGGCGAAAATGTTTCAAATCTGCACGTTGAGAATTTGAGCTAAAATACTCTGAAAACTCTTTAAATACAGTACTCTTAATTAGGCTTGTATAAAGAGATATTTGTAGATTTGTATGACTTCATTATTTAATTATTCGTCCAGTGTGATTATTCATTCATTCATTCATCTTCTATACCGCTTAATCCTGTGTTCAGGGTCGCGGGGGGCCTGGAGCCTATCCCTGGAGACTTCGGGCACTAGGCGGGGTACACCCTGGACAGGGTGCCAATCCATCGCAGGGCACACACACATACAGTACACACACTCACACACCCAATCACACACTACGGGCAATTTAGGAACGCCAATTAGCCTAACCTGCATATCTTTGGACTGTGGGAGGAAACCGGAGTACCCGGAGGAAACCCACCAAGCACGGGGAGAACATGCAAACTCCATGCACACAGAGACGGGAATCGAGCCTGGCCGGGGAATCGAACCCAGACCCTGGAGGTGCAAGGCGACAGTGGTAACCACTACACCGCCACACTGCCCCAGTGTGATTATATTACAGGTTTTACAACATTGAAAGCTTCAGCTGTGTAGTTGTTTTCCACCCCATAATCATTTGCTTCTTTACTTCTTATCTCTCTCCTAGTTATTTTATATATTTGCAGCCTACAGGAGCAGACGTCATCAGATGGGATCGACTCTGACTGTGATGTGTTAAATTTCAGAATCTTTCCTGAATATTTTTACCTCCTGTGTGTCCACAAATCCCTGAGATCCTGACCAACATGTAACTATTCATCCTTCTTTTGCTGGGAAATTTGCATTTTCAATTTTGTAGAACAAGGCTCTGACTTTTAAATAACTGTTAGATACGGCAAACAGTGGAGTGATGTCGAAGTATAGCTAGAGTGTAGCAGTGCCTTCAGAAAAAGGACACAACTGTATCATTGTTGTAGCGTTATGAAGCAACATGTTATTGGTCTTTCGGCTGCTCCCGACAAGGTGTCGCCACAGCGGAATATCCAGTCCGCACTACAACTTGGCACAGTTTTTACGCCGGATGCCCTTCCTGACGCAACCCTCCCATTTTATCCGGGCTTGGGACCAGCACTGCATCCAGTGGCTGGGGTTTGGGCACTGGCTGGGAATCGAACCCGGGCCTTCCACATGGCAGGCGACACACCTACCACTGAGCCACCAGTGCCCGAAGCAACATAGACCCCAAAAATTCAAGAAACAGAGAATAATTCAGTCATAATTTTTGTCTGTTGTTTAGTTTTTGTTTAAACCTTTTTGCTTTAAAAATCTGCTTCCTTAGCAAATAAATTTAGGGATGCATCAATTTTAAAATTGATCTCTCATGTTTAACATAATAATTTGCTGATACTGATGAACTGTAGACTTGCTTGTTTGTTTGTTTGTTTGGTTGGTTGGTTGGTCGGTTGTTTGGTTGCCTTCTTTCCCAAAAACCTTTTTTTGTTACAAAAGCCCTTTAATCCCCCTATATAGCCACCTACTCAATAAGAAGAATTCAGTACTTATACAGTATAACCTAAAAATCTTTTGGCGAAACATATATCTAACTAAATTTAAAAAATAAATTTGTTCAGAAACAAAATATAAAAATTTTTCCTCGTAGAAACTTCTCTTGAAATGTTACTGGACCATGTCTTACAATTCAATTCAATTTTATTTGTACAGTATAGCGCTTTTAACAATTGACATTGTCTCAAAGCAGCTTTACACAATCAAAAGAATTATTTAAGTTTGTATGGAATGTGAATGTGTATGAATCAAAACGGTCAGATTGTCCGTGGTGTGCAAGGCGACAGTGGCAAGGAAAAACTCCCTGAGATGGTAATCTCAGGTAAAACGGTATCTGTGTATAGATATCGTCGCAACTAGTGTCCATACATACAACCAACAGACACTTTTAATAAATAAATAACCTAAACACTTACCTAAATAACCCGGTTAACGACATCCACGATGAGCTGCGGGAAATGCTACGTGAACTCGGCTTGCTCCGCGAATTAGGCATCGAAGCCTCGGCGTTGCCTGATGTCGGCGGCTGGAGGAGGGGACATCGGAAGTGGTGCGCGAGGAAGCGGAAGCGCGACAAGCGGGCGAGAGTCTGTGCTAGGCTAAAAACAAACCCTAGCTGGCCGGCTCTCCCATCCATCATCTTATCCAACGTCTGCTCCCTGGACAATAAACTGGATTACATCCGACTCCAGCAGGCTACACAGCGTGAGGTTAGAGACTGCTGTGTCTTTGTTTTCACGTAGACATGGCTCAGCGACAGAGTACCGGACGCCGCTATTCAGCTAGATGGGCTAGCCTCGTTTCACACCCACAGAAATGCAGCTCTGTGCGGTAAGACTCGCGGTGGCGGCTTGTGTGTTTACATCAACACGAAATGGTTCAAGAACTCTGTGCTAGTTTCTAGTTATTGTTCATCGCTGGTGGAGTTTGTGACTGTTAGATTACCATATGAATTCACCAACGTTTTCATTATTGGAGTGTACATTCCACCTAGCGCTAATGCTAAGGAAGCGCTATGGGAACTGTATACAAAGATCAGTGAACTGCAAAATACACACCCGGATGGACTGTTTATTGTTGCTGGAGATTTCAGCCATGCAAATCTCAAGTCAGTGCTTCCTAGATTCCATCAGTATGTGGATTTTGCAACGAGAGGGGAAAACACGCTGGATCTTTTTTACACAAACATCCCTGGCGCATATCGGGCAGAGCCCCGCCCTCACCTCGGCTACTCAGACTACATCTCTTTTATGCTAATTCCAGCATACAGACCACTCGTCAGGCATTCAAGACCAGTTCTGAAGCAGGTGAAAACCTGGCCAGCAGGAGCCATCTCTGCTCTTCAGGACTGTTTCGAGAGCACTGACTGGAACATGTTTAGGGAGGCTGCAACTTACTGTGACTTCACTGACTTGGAGGAGTACAGGTAATCAGTGACCAGCTACATCAACAAGTGCACCGATGACGTCACTGTCTCCAAGAACATCATCTCACAACCCAACCAGAAACCGTGGATTACTACGGAAGTGCATGCACTTCTGAGGACCCGAGACTCTGCCTTCAAAGCGGGAGACAAGGTGGCCCTTAGAAGAGCAAGGGCCGAACTTTCTCGGGCCATCAGAGAGGCGAAGCACGCACACGCCCAGAGAATCCACAACCACTTCAAGGACAGCGGCGACACACGGCGCATGTGGCAGGGCTTACAAGCCATCACTAACTACAGGACGACATCACCTGCCTGTGATGGTGACGGCTCCCTCCCAGATGCACTGAACAACTTCTACGCTCGGTTCGACAGGCAGAACGATGTGGCGGCGAGGAAGACCACCCCTCCTCCGAACGACCAGGTGCTGTGTCTCACTACAGCTGAGGTGAGGTAAACTCAATGCAGAGTCAACCCACGTAAAGCTGCTGGTCCAGACAACATCACAGGCAGAGTGCTCAGAGAATGTGCTGAACAGCTGGCAGATGTTCTCACCGACATCTTCAACATCTCTCTGAGCAGCGCCATCGTTCCCACGTGCTTCAAGGCCACCACCATCGTACCCGTGCCCAAGAAGTCTTCTGTGTCCTGTCTCAATGACTACCGTCCCGTTGCACTTACACCCACCATCATGAAGTACTTCGAGCGGCTCGTCATGAGACACATCAAAACCCTGGGGCCCCACAAGGCTGTGTGCTCAGTCCCCTGCTGTTCACACTGCTGACTCACGACTGTGTATCAACACACAGTTCGAATCACACCATCAAGTTCGCTGATGACACGACCGTGGTGGGTCTCATTAGCAAGAATGACGAGTCAGCGTACAGAGAGGAAGTGCAGAGGCTAACGGACTGGTGCAAAGAGAACAACCTGTCTCTGAATGTTGACAAGACAAAGGAGATGGTTGTTGACTATAGGAGGACACGAGGCGACCACTCTCTGCTGAGCATCGACGGCTCCTCTGTGGAGATCGTCAAAAGCACCAAATTCCTGGGCGTCCACCTGGAGAAGGACCTCAGCTGGTCCCTCAAAACCAGCTCCCTGCACAAGAAAGCTCAACAGCGTCTCTTCTTTCTGAGAAGACAGAGGAAGGCCCAGCTTCCACCACCGATCCTGACCACCTTCTATAGAGGAACTATCGAAAGCATCCTGAGCGGCTGCATCACTGTCTGGTTTGGAAATTGTGGCATATCAGACCGCAAGACCCTACAGCGGATAGTGAGGACAGCAGAAAAGATCATCGGGGTCTCTCTCCCCTCTATTGAGGACATCTACACCACACGCTGCATCCGCAAAGCCACCAGCATTATGGCTGATCGGACACACCCCTCTCACACACACTTCACACTCCTGCCATCTGGAAAAAGGTACCGTAGCATTCAGGCACACACATCCAGATTTTGCAACAGCTTTTTTCCACAAGCGAATCGTCTTCTCAACAAAAAGGGACTGGACTGATAAACACTCACACACACACACATACATACATTATCACTCAGCTTAACTACCATAAAAACGTTGAGTCTGGACTGACTAATCAACACAAGCGCAAATACACTGACTTACACTACCAAACTATCATACACACCAACCTGTAAATTCTCTTTTCCACAATATTCATCACCGGACTACTTTTTGCACTAACTTCTTAACTTCTCAATTCTTGCTGCTACGTTAAGTTAAAAAATGTTTACTATTTCTTCGCTACCTCAACCCTCACCACAACACATTATTATGTTATGTTGTCGCACTGTCACTTTGTTGCTTTTGTTTGCACATTTACACGTGCAATATATGTTGTCTGTTTTCTGTAAAAACCCTGTAGCAAATCTTCCTTATGTAGTTAGTTTCTTTTAGTTAATTTATGTTGTAATTTATGTTGGGTCTATCTGTCTTGTCTTTGCTAGCCAGCTAACTAGGCCTCTTAGTTAGCTAGTTGAGTTGTTCTGTTAGTTTATGTTGTAAATTTATGTATCATGTAGCACCTTGGTCCTGGAGGAACGTTGTTTTGTTTCACTCTGTACTAACTGTATATGGTTGAAATGACAATAAAGCCAACTTGAACTTGAACTTGAACTTGAGGAAGAAACCTTGAGAGGAACCAGACTCAACAGGGAACCCATCCTCATCTAGGTGAAACAGATAGCAGGAAATGATTTGCATTTATACAGTGTGTTAGGTGGCAGGCAGTTCAGCTATAATAATTGATGTTAAAATGGAGTCCAGGTAGTTATTGGAGACTCAGGTAGACTTGTAGAAAGTTCCAGTCCTGAATTGTCGAATTGTCAAGTCCTCAGAGAAACAGCTGCCAACACCAGTCGAGGCCAGAACCGTCTTCTAGGTAGAGATTATCATCCCCACGCATCCCAAGAGACACACAGGGCATGCATGTGACGAGATCTCCAACCAGAAGCGGGGCACCAGGATGGGTCAGACAGGTCCGGAGGGCAGAGGGAGTCTGGATCACTGGCAGCGCAGGAATGACAAGTGTAGCTCGACAGAGAGAGAGAGAGAGAAAGAGTGAAAGGGGGAGACAGGGGGAGAGAGGGTAGAGAAAGAGGGGGAGAAAGAGAAGAAGAGGAGAGATGGCAGTTAGGTATGGTGTATATTTACTGTAGAGTGCAAGCAGAGACTCCAGCAAGACTAAGTATGACAGCATAACTAAAAGGGAGAGCCAGAAGGAAACACAAACATGAGGGCTCCCTGAGATGTAAAGCAAACGATCACCTCACCATCAACAAACCTGAGTGATCAAATGAGAGTGAGGAAGACAGCATCTAAACATATCAGTTCACCATAATACTCTACGTCCATGAGTCCCCCAGATCTGCTCCTTTACCTAAGGCAAATCTATTTATAAAAAGGCTTGGCTAAGTAAATAGGTTTTTAGCCTAGACTTAAACACTGAGACTGTGTCTTAGTCCAGAAACCTATTTGGAAGACTATTCCATAATTTTGGGGTTTTGTAAGAAAAAGCTCTGCCCCCAGTTGTAGTTTTCATAATACGCGGTACTGACAAGCAGCCTGCATCCTTTGATCGAAGTAGGCGTGGCGGATCGTAAGACACTAGCAGTTCGCTCAGATACTGCAGCGCGAGACCATTTAATGCTTTATATGTCAAGAGTAGTATTTTAAAATCAATGCGAAATTTCAAAAGGAGCCAATGCAGTGAAGATAAGACAGGGGTGATGTGCTCATATCTTCTGGTTCTAGTGAGGAATCTCGCTGCTGCATTCTGGACTAACTGAAGCTTGTTTATGCACCTACTGTAGCTGAACAACTGGATTAAGCAGAAGGAAGTTAATTAGCATCCAATTTCTAATGTCCTGCACACATTGCTCAACTTTAGTAAGCTGGTTTTTCTTATCAGGTTTTGCTGAGACATATAACTGTGTGTCGTCAGCATAACAATGAAAACTAATACCATGCTTACGGATTATGTTGCCCAGAGGAAGCATGTAAAGGGAAAAAAGCAGTGGGCCTAAAACTGAACCCTGCGGAACGCCAAACTCCACTAGAGAACATGCAGAATAATAACCATTTAAGTCTACATACTGATAATGATCGGTCAAATAGGATCTGAGCCAGGAGAGGGCTGTACTCTTAATTCCTACTACATTTTCTAATCTGTGAAGAAGAATAGCATGATCGATGATGTCAAAAGCTGCACTGAGGTCGAGTAATACAAGCATAGTTACACAACCCTGATCAGAGGCCAATAGGAGGTCATTTACTACTTTAACAAGCGCTGTTTCTGTGCTGTGATGAGGCCTAAATCCTGACTGATACAGTTCATGTATGCCATTTCTATGTAGATATGAACATAGCTGCTCCGCTACTATCTTTTCCAGAATCTTAGAGATAAAGGGGAGGTTTGATATTGGCCTGTAATTGGACAGCTGACAGGGGTCTAGGTCAGGTTTCTTAATTATTGGTTTGATAACTGCTACTTTAAAAGATTTTGGAACATAACCAATGCTGAGTGAGGAATTAATTATTCTCAACAGCGGTTCTGTTATTACTGGTACTATCTGTTTAAAAAAATGTGTCGGTATAGGATCTAATATACAGGTTGATGAATTTGCAGAAGAGATGAGTGAAATTAGTTCATTCTCTTCAAGAGGAGTAAAGTATTCTAGGTTTGAATCTGACATGGCTAGGTTAACATCTGCATCAATTACATTGTTTGGTTTCAAAGCCTCAATTTTATGCCTAATATTTACAATTTTATTATTAAAAAAGTTCATGAAGTCCTCACTATTGCATGATGTTGTTGTGGAGATTTCTGCAGTGGTCTTATTTCTGGTTAATTTGGCTACGGTATTAAATAAAAATCTAGGTTTGTTATTTTCTATAAGAGTGGAGAGATACGTTGATCTAGCTACACTAAGAGCTTTCCTATAGTTCAGGATGCTCTCTTTCCATGCTATTTGAAATACTAACAATTTAGTTTGACGCCATTTACGCTCTAATTTCCGAGCGGTCTGTTTTAAAGTGCGCGTGTGATCGTTATACCAGGGAGCGAGTTTCTTATCTCTAATAATTTTTTACAGACTGCATATCTCTGATATTTTTCCGAGGCGATGAAATACTCTCATACAGGTGACATTTCTTGTTGTCTTTGATGTGGGACGTGTTATCACACCACCTGTTGGATTTTTCCTGGAACTACATTTGAGTAATAATGCAACACAACAAATAAATATTGGAATAAGGAAACTAGCTTGCAGGGAATCAATGCAATATATCCTCATGTGTCTCATGGGCTGATTGCAATGAAACAAATCCTATGTGTTATCTCAAGCTCGGTTAAATACACTTGTAAAAACCCAATTAAAATCCATTCAGTAGTTTTTACTTGATACGTGCACAAACAAACAGAGAGACAAACAGACAAAAATTAAAAAAAATCTTGATATGTTCTATTACTCATCTTAAATCCCACAAATTATTTTAAGGACACACCCACAAACACGCCTACTTTAACAGTTTTATTATATTTATTATGTTTTACTATATTTATAGATTTATCTGACTTTAGATGAGATTCTAAGTGATGTTTCAGTGGTTATACACAGTTAAACCACAGTGCTCTTTAGTTCTGTTATTTGGGCTAAATAACATTAAGAAATCAGTATTTGGTGAATGAAGCATATGCACAGGCTGCACTTATGCCATTTTTTTCTCCTCCGTTTTAAAACCATGGAGACATTTCGCGATCTTTGCACATATCGCAGGGCGTTAAGCATATTTCACCTTCGTCTATCTTGTCTAGTGTGTAGCGCAAGAACCTCCCTTTAAGTATGCGCGATGTTTCAGATGGTATGGCAAGTGTAAACACGTGAATCGGATATGAGTCATAGTTAAAAGAATGTGTAAACAGATGGTCAAAAAAATCTGATATAGGCAACAAATCAGAATTAGGCATCGAGACCTGCAGTGTAAATGTAGCCTTTAATGTGTTTCTGTAAAGGGAAAGATGATCACACACACACAAACACACACACACACACACACACACACACTAAACCATGCTAGAATAAGCTTCGTTCTCCGCTCAGAATATCGATGTCCACCTCCACAGAATGGATGTGACCTACAAATCGCCGGCTGCCTCAAGGCCAAACATTTCCGACGCTTTCTTACATGAATAGCTCCAATTTAGCCCTAAACCCTCATTCTGTAGCATCAACATCACCGTCTCGGCTCAGACGTCTCCGGTGCGCTCGGAACGAACGAGGGAACGCTCTTTTTCTCCTTCTGATCAGACAGATTGTATTCAATTGAGAGGTTTATAGCAGCAATAATGGGTTTGGATAATGAGGCACTTGAACGTAGCCTTGAGAGTCTCTCATTTGTGCCCCGTCTTACATTCTCTCTCTCTCTCTCTCTCTCTCTCTCTCTCTCCCACCATCTCCTCTTCAACACCGAGAGCGGCAGCATATTTCATGAAGGAATCAATCAGTGAGTTTAAAACATACAGATGCAGTACTGCAGTGGAAGAAAAAAAATCTTATTGCGGCAGAAGTAGCGCCAGGATGTTTTCTTGCAATAACAAGACTGCGATCCTGACGAGCTGATACGCTTTTTACATCATATAGAGTAACATTTAAATAGAATAAATCTCTCCGAGAGGAGTGTGAAAGCATTTAGGAAGTACTTTAGCAGACTCTTGTGAGACTGATGTATATAGTCGTCTGATAAAAGATTCTATTTCATGGCTTATCTCCACACGGATATATTTTACGGATCTCTGGCGAGTCTTTTCTTTGATGTAAGACCGATTCAGAGGATGAAATGGTCGTTATCTCTTTAAATTAAATTGCAGTTCAGTAAATCAGTAGATGTACAGACAGATCCGGATTAGAAAGTTCCTGAGATTTTGATTAAAGATGAGCCGCTCGGCTCTCGCTGGAGATTCATGAAGAGACGCTGAAGTTCTTACATCCCGGGTCCTGATTACTCGTTTTTAATGTGATCGTTATTATCATCGTACTCTAATTAACCTGGATTCATCATCACACGATAAGACATAAATAAACACGCTGCTGATATGCTGATTTACGCACAGGCAGTGTTTTAATCATTTTTATTCAAAATTTGAGGTGTGTGTAATGATTATGATGCAGAAGATTTGTTATGTGATGATGCTCCTAAATCCCTCAATCTCTTCTTCTCTCCTTCCAACATTCCAGATATCCCTACTTAAAAATGTTCCTTCATCCCACCATTTCTCTTTCCATCCTTCTATTATTCTCTCAAACCCTTCCTTTCTGCACTCCTCATACTCCCTTCCTTCTTAGACAACATCCATTCTTCCCTATATCTCTGTATCCCTCTGTTTCTCCATCCATCCTTCCATCCATCCCTTTTTCTCTACATCCCAGCATTCCTCTGTTTCCAAAATGCACTTTCCACATCTTTCCCTCCTTCTCTATATCCCTTTATCCCGACTTTGTTATCTATCCTTTCTAACATCCTTGATGCCTTCTTCCCAACATGCCTCCTTCCCCATCCTCCTCCTCATATTCCTCTTTCACTCCATCCCTTCTTCCATCCATTCCTCCGTCTTTACATCTAGTATTCTCTACTTTTATTCCTACCACTTCAGCTTCTTTCCACCTTTCTTTATCTCTCCAGCTCCTCCTCCCTCACTTCCTTCTTCTCTTCTTTCATTTTCCTTTCTATCGCCACATTCCTTCTTTACTACAATACTGATATCACCTTTTCCTCCTTTTCTCCATCCATCCTTACCTTGATCTCATCTTCCTTGCATGCCAACATCCCTTCTTTCCTCTCTCCACTTTCTTGACATGCTTCCTTTCCACTTTCCCTCAATCTTCTATCCTTATTTCCATAGTCCCCCATTTGTTCTTCACTATTTCCCTTCTTCCCTATAATGCCAAGTGTATTGTGATATTGATATCATATAGTCATATCGCCTAGCTCTAACTTTCAGTCCTTAATGTACAATAACTGTCCGTAACTACAGTAAGAGTCAGATGAACATTACCTAACATTATACTGGCTTTATCTTGCTGCTTAGCTTCAGTTCATAAGGAACAGATGGAAGCATTGAGAGTTTTATGAGACTGATAGAGTTTCAAATCATTAAGATATTAGTATTGGCTCATCAGACACGCAACACAAGTCTACTTTACTCATATGTGGCCTGCGGTTTGAACCGATGTGTGGGAAAATTCCAATTAAACACACCAGACGGGAATCGGGTTAGGAAACTTGCTGGTGTTTTTGTGAGTCTCAGACTCTTTAATCCGAGATGGCGAGTCTCGCTGCATGTCAGCGTCTGAGGAACTTCCTCTACATCACACAGATGAGTACATACAGTGGTGTGAAAAACTATTTGCCCCCTTCCTGATTTCTTATTCTTTTGCATGTTTGTCACACTTAAATGTTTCTGCTCATCAAAAACCGTTAACTATTAGTCAAAGATAACATAATTGAACACAAAATGCAGTTTTTCAATGAAGGTTTACGTTATTAAGGGATAAAAAAAACTCCAAATCTACATGGCCCTGTGTGAAAAAGTGATTGCCCCCCTTGTTAAAAAATAACTTAACTGTGGTTTATCACACCTGAGTTCAATTTCTGTAGTCACCCCCAGGCCTGATTACTGCCACACCTGTTTCAATCAAGAAATCACTTAAATAGGAGCTACCTGACACAGAGAAGTAGACCAAAAGCACCTCAAAAGCTAGACATCATGCCAAGATCCAAAGAAATTCAGGAACAAATGAGAACAAAAGTAATTGAGATCTATCAGTCTGGTAAAGGTTATAAAGCCATTTCTAAAGCTTTGGGACTCCAGCGAACCACAGTGAGAGCCATTATCCACAAATGGCAAAAACATGGAACAGTGGTGAACCTTCCCAGGAGTGGCCGGCCGACCAAAATCACCCCAAGAGCGCAGAGACAACTCATCCGAGAGGCCACAAAAGACCCCAGGACAACATCTAAAGAACTGCAGGCCTCACTTGCCTCAATTAAGGTCAGTGTTCACGACTCCACCATAAGAAAGAGACTGGGCAAAAACGGCCTGCATGGCAGATTTCCAAGGCGCAAACCACTTTTAAGCAAAAAGAACATTAAGGCTCGTCTCAATTTTGCTAAAAAGCATCTCAATGATTGCCAAGACTTTTGGGAAAATACCTTGTGGACCGACGAGACAAAAGTTTAACTTTTTGGAAGGTGCGTGTCCCGTTACATCTGGCGTAAAAGTAACACAGCATTTCAGAAAAAGAACATCATACCAACAGTAAAATATGGTGGTGGTAGTGTGATGGTCTGGGGTTGTTTTGCTGCTTCAGGACCTGGAAGGCTTGCTGTGATAGATGGAACCATGAATTCTACTGTCTACCAAAAAATCCTGAAGGAGAATGTCCGGCCATCTGTTCGTCTACTCAAGCTGAAGCGATCTTGGGTGCTGCAGCAGGACAATGACCCAAAACACACCAGCAAATCCACCTCTGAATGGCTGAAGAAAAACAAAATGAAGACTTTGGAGTGGCCTAGTCAAAGTCCTGACCTGAATCCTATTGAGATGTTGTGGCATGACCTTAATGTTCATGCTAGAAAACCCTCAAATAAAGCTGAATTACAACAATTCTGCAAAGATGAGTGGGCCAAAATTCCTCCAGAGCGCTGTAAAAGACTCGTTGCAAGTTATCGCAAACGCTTGATTGCAGTTATTGCTGCTATGGGTGGCCCAAACAGTTATTAGGTTCAGGGGGCAATTACTTTTTCACACAGGGCCATGTAGGTTTGGATTTTTTTTCTACCTAAATAATAAAACCCCTCATTTAAAAACTGCATTTTGTGTTTACTTGTGTTATCTTTGACTAATAGTTAAATGTGTTTGATGATCAGAAACATTTTGTGTGACAAACATGCAAAAGAATAAGAAATCAGGAGGGGGAAAATAGTTTTTCACACCACTGTAAATGAAATCTTGGTCAACAAGTCCAGCTCTGAGAGTGTGTGTGATTAACTAAATCACCTAACACTGGTTTCCCGGACTGGTAATCGAGCCGTCCTGCCAGACGGGCCAGAAGACGCCAGCAAGCGTTCCAACACTATCGCCTTCGCCTGCTCGTTTTACAGAGGTTTCTGAGGCAGTGTTCTCCCTCCTTCTCTCATTCTTTCATTTCCTCCCTCTGTGTTAGAGTAATGGTGTGCGTGCCCGGCTCGCTGCTCTCGTCATTACTCTCGCTCTCGTTCAGCGCCTGCTAGGAAGCAGTATCGTTACAGCTGCACTAAGCCCAGGCCTTCACTTCATCCATACATTGCACTTACACTAAATCCATTCTCCCGTTTTCCCTACATCCTTCCTTTCCGTCTTCCACCTTTAATTTCATCGAGCTCTCTTTCCTCTCTCCCTTCTTCCATTCATCCTTGGAAGAAGGGAGAGAGAAACAAACCTTCCCTTTTTCTCCATCACTTCTTCTGTACATCCCCTTATTCATTCTTTCATTCTTCCCTTCAAACATCCTTTCCTCTGCCTTCCTTTCTTTTATCCATCTTGTTTTAGCTTTGTCTTCATATCTTCTTCTCTACATACTTTTTTTTCCCTATCCTTCATCCCTCACTTCCTATTTCCTTAAATCCAACCTACATCACTGTACATCTTCTTTCCTACATAATGCCAAGCCTCCATCTGACTTTCCTTACAGCTCAATTACATGTCAGGGGAGTATTTCAGCTGAAGCACTCAAGTACAAGTACTGTTACTTCAGTGAAATTTTACTTAAGTACAAGTAACGTTACCATTATAAAAATCTACTCAAGTAAAAGTAAAAAGTAGCTCATTAAAAAATTTACTCAGAGTAAAAGTTACCGAGTTACATTTTTATTTTTTTAACAGCGGGGGTGGGATGAGGCATTCTAACATAGTTCAAAAAAGATGAGCAGATATAAATCTCAAACTAGTTGTTTTTAACTGAAGGAACACCTTTGCATAATAAAGCCATTGTCTTTTTGTGCTTGAAAATAAAAGTGGTCACTTAAATACGGTGTTACGTCCCAGTCTAGGGTCATACAGCAAAAGACTGGTTCAGGGTTCTATTTTAAACTGTATGGAAATGGTGGTATATGGCAGAAAGAACTAGATCCAATCATTAACTGATGAAATAATGAGGTTTGTACACACACACACACACACACACACACACAACAGGAGGAGGATCAGATTCAGGTTGGACACAGGCCAAAATAATAAACAAAATGGTATTTATATTTAGTAGCTAGATTACCTGCAAAAAAAAAAAAAAACACAAACAAAAATACAGGTACCTTCCCGGACTCCCTAAACCAAAAACAATGAAATTATCTACAAATATATACAAAGACCAACCAAACCAAAGGGACAAAGCAATAATCAAAGTCAATTGGAGGCAAAAAGTAAAACCGGAATACACAACCAAATATTAAAACGCCAAAATCACAATATTTCCTCTTTCCCGCGTCTCTCTCCGGTTTATATATGGTCGCGCTAGACGATGACGTCACTCTCAGGGCGGAAGCGACCGTGTGGAAGGTCAGGGAGCTGCCGATGTGGGGACAGCCAGAAAACCTGGAGTGGAGTCTGGAGCGGCGCGCGACCAGGACATGATACACACACGCGGCGCAACGGAGCATTTATACAAAGCATAATATTTTTATAAATTTATTATTTTAGCATTTTCATTCATTTATTTTTTACTCAGTGGCGAATATGATTTAAAATGTAGCGAATTACAATACTTCAAACAAAACGTACTTGAGTAAAAGTAAAATTACAGATTTTTAAAACTACTTTAAAAAGTAGAAATACACAACAAAGCTACTCAATTACAGTAACGCGAGTAAATGTAATTCATTACTTTCCACCTCTGATTAACACACACACACACACACACACACACACACAATATAGAGAAACATTTCTCTATATTGTGTGTGTATCTAAATATCCATGGAGAAATATGGGACCTTTCTCAGAAATTGTTTACTTAGAAAGTAATTATTGTTAGTATTGTTGGAAGCAAGATATTTCTGAGTGTTTCTCACTAAAGCTTCATGATATCTAAACACTTTATGCTAGTGAAATTTCCAGATGTGATTTACTTATTAGGAAAAATCTTGGCCAGTAATTTATTTATTAATTTATTTATGTATTTTTTCCGAAATAAAAAAAAAAACTCCCCTTAACATTATGAATTTGACATTATTATAGGTACTTACAAATAGCCTGCCCCTTTTGATGGCCATGGTTTTTGTGCTGCTATATCTTGGGCCTTATTGGTGAATTATGACTGGTGTATGTTTACTTTTGAAGTGACGTGCACACGTGCACACGTGCACACGCACACACACACACACACACACACACACACACACACACACACACACACACAGAATGCTTTCTCAGATTCTATGTGCATAATTACTAACTAAAAGTTCAGGAATAGAAACATTAGAATGGAACAAGCTTTGGCGTTTGTGTTTTTTAATTATCCTTTTCATGTACCCATTTTTTTTTTTTGTATCCATATTCACACGTGTAAAAGAGTCTCACATTTCCCTCATCACAGTTTTTTTCCCTGAAAGGTAAAAATAAACACTAGACGTCTGGATATAATTTAAGACCTGCCACTTTGACACGAATGAAGCCGCGGCGGCGTCAAGCTCACAGCTCGGCTCTTCAGCTCTCAGATGTTTAACAAAGTGAAAATTGCAGCATGAGAATGTTTTATCCTAAAATAGTGCCAAAGTTTTTGGTCACGTCCACATCATGGCGTTTACGTGCACACTCTTTGTCGTGTTATTCTGAAAGTTGTTTGTTAAATAGGCGGCGCGGTGGTGTAGTGGTTAGCACTGTCGCCTTGCACCTCCAGGGTCTGGGTTCGATTCCCCGGCCAGGCTCGATTCCCGTCTCTGTGTGCATGGAGTTTGCATGTTCTCCCCGTGCTTGGTGGGTTTCCTCTGGGTACTCCGGTTTCCTCCCACAGTCCAAAGATATGCAGGTTAGGCTAATTGGCGTTCCCAAATTGCCCGTAGTGTGTGATTGGGTGTGTGAGTGTGTGTATGTGTGTGTGTATGTGTGTGTGTGCCCTGCGATGGATTGGCACCCTGTCCAGGTTGTACCCCGCCTAGTGCCCGAAGTCTCCTGGGATAGGCTCCAGGTCCCCCGCGACCCTGAACACAGGATTAAGCGGTATAGAAAATGAATGAATGTTGGTTAAATCTGCTGGTTGTGTAGAATCACTGACACACTCACAATGGGCGTGTCTGGGCCCTGGGCGTGTCCAAAAACACACTCTAGCATTCTAAATAATGTCGAGTTCTTCAGTTTGTTTCTATTACATCATGCAGGAAAGGTTGCTTTAACTCCAGTCGAAGATAATCTAACGAGTGAAATCGAATCCTCAAATTTCTCAAACTGGTTCTCTAAGAGAGGGCTGTCAATCACAAGGGCTCATTAGAATATTCGGCCACACCCACTACCATTTTAGATAAAGCTGATCAGTGAGTTCATCTGGGGTTTAGTGTGTTATTGCTTTATATTCAAATAAACTCTGATACAAGTTTTAAATGTCATGCAGCATTTATATATATTGTAGCGTTTTTCGACGCTAGCAGGGATCTTGGAGGACGAGTGAGCTTACTTGCTCCCCAATGCAAATGGCTGGGGAGTAGTTTATTACTCTCAGCACAAGCACACATACACAGGTCAGCACACACACATACACACTCCCATAAACTTGGCCGAAGCCACTAACCCAAACACCCCTCTCTCTCATGGTAGACACAGAGAAAACCCCTGCAAAGCATGACGGTCGTCAGCCGCCGGCCCGCCACGCCACAATATATATATATATATATATGCTTCATTGTCCTCTGTTTGGTCTGCATTCTCTCTCCCTCTGTCTCTCTCTCTTGTTGTCCATGTCTCTCTCCATTTATCAGTCTTTCTTTTAGTCTCTCTCTCTCTCTCTCTGGAATTTATTAATGAAACGGTGTGAAACCGTTTTTATGAACACAATCTGCTCCATCCTCCCACAAGCTGTCTCAGTGCCGCACCGGTGCCGTCGCTCTCCCTGGACATTCTAGGCTCTTTCTCTTCCACATATTAATGGCCCATTAGTGCTTATACTGTACATTACTGTGTATATCCTAAGGAGATTAAAATGACCTTTTATTTTTTATTAATTTCCCATTAATTAGTCTTCCAGGTAACGACGAGCGAGAAAGAAATTCCTATCAGACCTGGAGAAGTTTCCTTTAGTGGCCTGTAAGCCTGGAGAGCCTGAATATCACGGTACTAGAGATCGAGGGATCCATTTCCTCCTGCATGTCTAAAGAGCGAGGAGAAAATAGTTCACGGAAGGTTAATGTGGTAACTTCACAGTCCGACCTTTTCCTGGAGCTTCCCTGCTGCTTAATTATTAGATTTTTCTTTCTCCTGGTTTGTCACAGACACGTGGACACGTCACTAAGCAGTGTCCTCGTGATAAGACGATGAGCCGGAGCGCTGAGATTGTTTTGTCTGGCTGCTCGGCCTTGGAACGGCCCGAGGGTCTTCGCCAATAAAAGCATGGTCCCGTATTAAGGGGCATAGGTCTTCATAAGTGCCACTTCAGCCAGCAAGTGATTAAGACAAACGTGTCGCCGCTGCAGACTCGCTGGTCCAGCACTATTGGATTTATTTTTTTTTCTGGACACCAGCGTTGGGCCTCAGCTGATGGAGTGTGAGCACACAGAGGGGCAGATGAGTTAGGAAGAAGACGAGGAGAAGGGTAGAAATGCAAGATTTAAGGTGTTTCAGGAGATTCACTGTTCTTCAGCGTGTACAAGAGTGAAGCTAAACTTTATTCTCCTATAGGAGTGTGTGCACGATGCAGCTTACACCCAAACCCTTTAAACCCCACTCAGTGAATCAAAACACACTAACTAAGCTTTGTTTGTCTCATTTTCCCCCATCTGTCTTCCTGTCTGTCTGTCTCTTTATTCATCTGTCTCTCTCCCTCTCTCTCTCTTTATATTTGTCTGTTTTTCATCTGTCTCTCCTTCTTTGTCTCTCTCTGTCTGTCTCTCCATGTCTTTCTATTTCTGTCTGTCTTAATCTGTCTCTCTGCTTGTCTATTTACAGTACACTAGCTGTCTTGCTTTCTCTCTGTCTTCATCTACAGTGGTGTGAAAAACTATTTGCCCCCTTCCTGATTTCTTATTCTTTTGCATGTTTGTCACACTTAAATGTTTCTGCTCATCAAAAAACGTTAACTATTAGTCAAAGATAACATAATTGAACACAAAATGCAGTTTTTAAATGAAGGTTTATGTTATTAAGGGAGAAAAAAAACTCCAAATCTACATGGCCCTGTGTGAAAAAGTGATTGCCCCCCTTGTTAAAAAATAACTTAACTGTGGTTTATCACACCTGAGTTCAATTTCTGTAGTCACCCTCAGGCCTGATTACTGCCACACCTGTTTCAATCAAGAAATCACTTAAATAGGAGCTACCTGACACAGAGAAGTAGACCAAAAGCACCTCAAAAGCTAGACATCATGCCAAGATCCAAAGAAATTCAGGAACAAATGAGAACAAAAGTAATTGAGATCTATCAGTCTGGTAAAGGTTATAAAGCCATTTCTAAAGCTTTGGGACTCCAGCGAACCACAGTGAGAGCCATTATCCAAAAATGGCAAAAACATGGAACAGTGGTGAACCTTCCCAGGAGTGGCCGGCCGACCAAAATTACCCCAAGAGCGCAGAGACGACTCATCCGAGAGGACACAAAAGACCCCAGGACAACATCTAAAGAACTGCAGGCCTCACTTGCCTCAATTAAGGTCAGTGTTCACGACTCCACCATAAGAAAGAGACTGGGCAAAAACGGCCTGCATGGCAGATTTCCAAGGCGCAAACCACTTTTAAGCAAAAAGAACATTAAGGCTCATCTCAATTTTGCTAAAAAACATCTGAATGATTGCCAAGACTTTTGGGAAAATACCTTGTGGACCGACGAGACAAAAGTTGAACTTTTTGGAAGGTGCGTGTCCCGTTACATCTGGCGTAAAAGTAACACAGCATTTCAGAAAAAGAACATCATAGCAACAGTAAAATATGGTGGTGGTAGTGTGATGGTCTGGGGTTGTTTTGCTGCTTCAGGACCTGGAAGGCTTGCTGTGATAGATGGAACCATGAATTCTACTGTCTACCAAAAAATCCTGAAGGAGAATGTCCGGCCATCTGTTCATCAACTCAAGCTGAAGCGATCTTGGGTGCTGTAGCAGGACAATGACCCAAAACACACCAGCAAATCCACCTCTGAATGGCTGAAGAAAAACAAAATGAAGACTTTGGAGTGGCCTAGTCAAAGTCCTGACCTGAATCCTATTGAGATGTTGTTGCATGACCTTAAAAAGGCGGTTCATGCTAGAAAACCCTCACATAAAGCTGAATTACAACAATTCTGCAAAGATGAGTGGGCCAAAATTCCTCCAGAGCGCTGTAAAAGACTCGTTGCAAGTTATCGCAAACGCTTGATTGCAGTTATTGCTGCTAAGGGTGGCCCAACCAGTTATTAGGTTCAGGGGGCAATTACTTTTTCACACAGGGCCATGTAGGTTTGGATTTTTTTTCTCCCTAAATAAGAAAACCCCTCATTTAAAAACTGCATTTTGTGTTTACTTGTGTTATCTTTGACTAATAGTTAAATGTCTTTGATGATCAGAAACATTTTGTGTGACAAACATGCAAAAGAATAAGAAATCAGGAGGGGGGCAAATAGTTTTTCACACCACTGTATATCTGTCTCGCTTTTCCTGACCATCTCACTCTTTCTGTTTGTCTCTGTCCATTTCTCATTTTGTCTCTCTCTCTCTTTGTCTTTCTCTTTGCTTCTTTGTGTCTGTCTCTCTTTCTGCCTCTCTCCCTTTTCATCTGTTTTTCTAACTCTCTGTTTCTGTCTCTTTATCTGTCTCTCAGTCTGTCCATGTGACGCTCTCATTCCCTGTCTGTCTTTATCTTTCTGTTTGTCTTCATTTGTTTCTCTCTCTATCTTTCTCTTTGACAGAAAGGTAAACAAATGTCAAGGTTAGTAGTTTCCAGTCCTACAAGAATATCAGTGTATTATTTTTAGCCCAATAAGAATAACTGGTAACGAGTCATTAAAAATTTTTTTTATATTAAATAATAAATTATATAATTTATATATGTGTATACAGTTATAAAGTAAGATGTAAATTTGGACAACAGAACTAGGATGATTATAATTGTGTATTTGTGATAGTGTGAGATTTTTTTAAACACAGCCTTTCACACAAACGGAGACTGTAATTTATTATTCATTACTCCATTACATTTTACAATAACAATCTTTTACAATCCGTTTTTATTCATCTTTGGTTGGATGAATCAGTTTGTGTGGGCATATTATTACACATGTTTTGACGCGAAATCTTTGGTTTGATTATTTACTCACAACATGGAAGTCTGATTATTTCTTTGTCTCTCGTTTATTTTTCCAGCATCAAAGATTCAACACTTCGTACAGTTGTCTTGAGTAAATCCACTGTGGTTACAATAACCCAATCGCTGTATCTGTACTGTAGGTCACAATCTTAAATTACGTTTACAACAATATGTTTGCTGTATCCTTTAGCTTACGTTAGATTACGGTCAAAAGCTTGTGTCTCCACAATTCCGCATCAAAAACTGACCCTTTTCATACAACAGTCATGCAAATACGTGTAATAGTGGAATGACGTCACAGACCAACCTACGATTGTCAAAATGGATACTTGACTAACAAATTCAAAGGTTATGGCTTATCTAATAAATGCTTGATGCTTAATGCTTATCTAATGAGTAGAATAAGATAGAATAAAATAAAATACAATAAAATAAATAATTGGGTGTGTGAGTGTGTGTATGTGTGTGTGCCCTGCGATGGATTGGCACCCTGTCCAGGGTGTACCCCGCCTAGTGCCCGAAGTCTCCTGGGATAGGCTCCAGGTCCCCCGCGACCCTGAACACAGGATTAAGCGGTATAGAAAATGAATGAATGAATGGATAAAATAAATAAACACAACAACAAATTCATAACAATTTTAAACAATTAATTTTACGTGCATTTAATCAGTAGGATACGTTTGTGTGATGTTGGCCGAACATGGAGTAGGAGAGCGAGAGAGATGGAAATGACAGAGGTAGCAGTTTTGACTGATGTACCAGTGAAATCAACTTTTATTAAAGCAATAGGTGTTAGTGCGAGCTCTATGGATGACATTACTCACACCGTAATCAATGCCAAAGATAGTATCGAGGCCGCTGCTGAGGGTGTTCACACTGCTGCTCGCGCTGAAGGTGAGATGGCGGGAGAGTCAGTTGCCATACGGCTCTTGCTTTCTCACAAGCTACTACTGATTACATCTTGTTACAATATAAAAATTTTAATGATTTCTTTAACCCATTCATACAAGGTATCCAGATTTATAGACGTTATTAATTAATGTCAGGCCTATCAGAGGCCACGCCCATGGTGATAAGTAAACGCCCACTTCTCTTGAACTTGGAAGTGCAGAGACCACTCCCACTTTTCTGAAGCTCCTTTTTCCACCGAAATGAACCAGGTGCTTGTTCATGTCTGGTGCTAGTGTCGGTTTAGAACCGATTCAATTGCAACTACCTTTGATTTTCCATGGGTTAGAGAGTGCAAGCACAACAACAACAACAACAACAACAAAGGTGAACTTCAACATGGCTTAGTGAGCAGTACTTCTGGCTTTATCATTACTAGAATGCATTTGATCTGCCCATTGCATATTGAGTCCATTACTGTATTTTAACAATGGTGGTCACAAACTTTTTAGTTAGTTGTAACCAATGCGTTATTATTTATTAATTAATTTTTGTTAGATGTACACAACTTATTCGATTGTTTCTGTGTGAATTCGTGCCCATTCATTCTGTAGAGCGTTTATGATGTCAGGCATTGATGTTGGATGAGAAGGCCTGTGTCGCAATCTCCGTTACAGTTCATCCCAAACTGGCGTTGAGGTCAGGGCTCTATGTTAGGGCCAGTCAAGTTCTTCCACACCAAACTCATCAAACCATGTCTTTATAGACCTTACTTTGTGCACAGGGACGGAGTCATGTTGGAATAGAAAAGGGCCTTCTCCACATTGTTGCCACAAAGTTTGTCCAAGATGTCTTGGTATGCTGAAGCATTACGATTCCCTTTGTTTGGGATACGGGGCCTGATTGAAACACCTGAATTCACAGGTTTGGCTGAATAATTATATTATAGTGTATCTATCCATCTATCTTTCCTAAACCTCTTTCTGTAATTACACCGGTCTAATGTTATGGTTGTTGAATTTTGCTGTAGAATAAAAGGAATAGATCCCTTCAGCATGTGCTGTTGTGAGAAAGTAATCAGCGTAAATGATGCTAAGAGTTAAAGTGTGATGAATTGTGCGGCTCTGAAACATGTCTACACTCGTGCCTGATGAGACAGAGACTTGCTTCTGCATTTTTTTTCTTAATAAATTCGTAAATGAACCACGACTAAACAGAAGTCATTATTTCACAGTGCAGAACGTACATACTCGACGTGTTCACTCGGCATGATTAACGAGCCTCACATGCAGATCTCTACTTAACTGGGTGATTTGTATTCATTTAACTCTAATGCAGTCTTGCTGTTGCTTATCTACACTTCGTCTCGTTCCAGTCGCTCCTACAGAGAGGTGAGCGTGAATCACATGTTACACAAAGTCCTTCATCGTTGTTGTGTAACAAGCATGATTTTTTTTATAAGGGCATCAGATTATGGTCAGTGTTCTTGGGAGTTCTGGTGATTTTGTCCCTTTCAGGATGTGAAAGTGGTGCAGTGGAGCAGCCTTGTGATAAAGGAAATGCAGCAAGGTTTAATTGGCTGATAGAAAAAAAAAGTATGATTAGGACACAATACTGTATCATTCACAACGACATCACTATGATATAGAAATATACACAGAATATAGGTCTTTTATTCATTTCTTAGCAATAATGTGTACAGATAGTTTTGTTTGTTTGCTTGTTTGTTTGTCTGAAATCATGTGTTCCAGTGTTTCTATTGTATATTGTATGTTCTAATCTATTTCTTGTTTTTAAGGCTTCTATTTTACACTCATAAAAAGAGAAATTACGTATTTGTATAATATTTATATAATAATAAAATTATTGAATATTTAACAATTAAAAAAAGGAGGAAGCACATTTAAAGAAATGTACAGATAAGACAAAAATGTCACTTAAGTCACTTCTTTTATTTATCGATTTATTAAAATATCTCATGACATCAACCTTCTATCCAAAAAGCATAATATGATTTATTTGTAACTTATCATGACCCAGATCATCATATGATCATCATATCTACCTATATATCTACAGAATATAGGTCTTTTATTCATTTCTTAGCAATAATGTGTACAGATAGTTTTGTTTGTTTGCTTGTTTGTTTGTCTGAAATCATGTGTTCCAGTGTTTCTATTGTATATTGTATGTTCTAATCTATTTCTTGTTTTTAAGGCTTCTATTTTACACTCATAAAAAGAGAAATTACGTATTTGTATAATATTTATATAATAATAAAATTATTGAATATTTAACAATTAAAAAAAGGAGGAAGCACATTTAAAGAAATGTACAGATAAGACAAAAATGTCACTTAAGTCACTTCTTTTATTTATCGATTTATTAAA
This sequence comes from Channallabes apus, assembly GCA_030522415.1. Classification (NCBI taxonomy): domain Eukaryota; kingdom Metazoa; phylum Chordata; class Actinopteri; order Siluriformes; family Clariidae; genus Channallabes; species Channallabes apus. Next base: position 44,278,551 of record CM060110.1, on the reverse strand, counting down.
ATATCTCATGACATCAACCTTCTATCCAAAAAGCATAATATGATTTATTTGTAACTTATCATGACCCAGATCATCATATGATCATCATATCTACCTGCATAATTCTCTACCCTCCCAGGTGTGTGTGTGTGTGTAGGTGTGTGTGTGTGTGTGTGTGCGTGTGCGTGCGTGTGTGTGTGTGTGTGTGTGTGTGTACTATGTGAGTGTGAATGGAGGTCAGTGAAATGAGGACACTTTGTGTATGATGTATGGCATGGCAGTGCATATGGGACATAAATGAGGTTACAGCATTACACACCTCACCCTGTGTGAACTCTGTCTTTATGTCCTCACATACAGTACAGTGATCTCCAATTCATATCCATTCTGCTTCATAGACATTCCATATTACTGGATAAACCCTAGGTGTGTTATATAAGCTTTCTGACTGTAGATTCCTCTCCTCTAATCCGGTCCTTGATGATGCCTCCTGAGAGCAGCCTTTAGTTTAATGTGCAATGTGAATATTGGCTTTCCTCACCTCCCCCCCCCCCCCTCTCTGTTTTCTGACATAAATCACTCACATGGGACTTTTTATTCAATTATGGTGTTTAAAAATATACAGTACTGTCCTAAAATCCAACCTATAAACTGTGCATCAGAGAGAGCAAATTAGTCTGTCAATATACAGTTATCAATAATTAGAGTTCATATTCTGCTATAGATCAGGATTAATTATATGTACAATAATAACCTGCATTTTTAAAATGACACAGTATGTGCGCTAGTTATAGTCATTATGTGATGTTTTAACATCTTCTTAAAAACATGACACGCTATTATAGTTTATACCACATTTTCATCTATTTCAGACTTTGTATACATCCTGTACATACTGTACTGGACATACTAGTCTACATACATAGTACTATTCAAAAGCTTGGACACATGTTTGTATTTATTTTTCTACACTTTAAAACAATATCTGTTATTTCCAAATTCTGAAATAACACATATGGCAAAACATACCTCATATTGTAGATAGCCTTCCTGAACAAAATCAGTATGTAGTGTTGAATTTACCCCCCCCCCCCCTCCCCCATGATTTGTTTGTTTGTTTGTTTGTTTGTTATGGCCTATCACATCTTATTACTCATGTGATTCACGTTTACTCTCGTTAAAGTGTTGAACACAGAGCTCTAATGATTTGATAAGAAGCAGCTCTACAGCCCCTATGTTAGATTGTTTCCTTAAAAGAGTTTTATAATCCTCATACACACGGTCTCACAGAACCCATCTCTTGTTGAGCCGTGTTTCCTTCCAATCTGTCGCGTCCGTCAGCTCGTTAATACCGTCAGCACGCTTACATCATTTCGTCTGTGCCCTCTGTACAGTACATGTGGTGATTGTGGACACTGCTGCCAGGAGTCTGTATCCTGATGTAGGGTTTGATATTAAAATGAGTGAAAGGATCAATAATGTGGGTGATACACACTTTTACACCAGCTAATGAGACTCAAAGAAAGAGAGAGAGAGAGAGAGAGAGAGAGAGAGAGAGAGAAACTCACTACGGGACAAGGATATTAAAAAGCCAAAAGCCATTTCTGTTTGCACACACACACACACACACACTCACACACGTTGAGGTTGTCTGAGGTTGGTCCCCTCTCCGGCTGTTGTCTCTCAGGGCATCATTAAAATCCTGCCCTCTTCACCTTATTCACCTGTGCTCTCTCTCTCTCTCTCTCTCTCTCTCTCTTCATTTTTCTTTTTCACTCTTTCACTCACCCTCTTCCTCACCTTCTCACTTCTCTTCCTCCCTCTCACTCTCTCTCTCTCTCTCTCTCTTCCATCTTCTCTCACACACGATCACAACTTTAGTTTTTTAACCTTCAGTTATTTCCCATTTAGAAGCGTTTTTTATCTTATCCTGATACGTGACCTCTTTGTATGTGTGTGTGTGTGTGTGTGTGTGTGTGTGTGTGTGTGTGTGTGTGTGTGTGTGTGTAGAGATATTATGAAAAAGACTCCAGTTTGGAAAGAAGTAGCAGAGATCGCTGGTGTCTCCAGTGTGTGTGTGTGTGTGTGTGTGTGTGTGTGTGTGTGTGTGTGTGTGGCTAAAATAGCTAGTACAAAGTTGGGTCAGCACTTAACATTTAACATGGTTAAGTTTTAGTTGTAACTGTACGACCTATAGCTAATCATGATGCACAGGCCACAACACACTCTCACACACACACACACACACACACACACACACACACACACACACACACACCAGTGTCAAACTCCCTGTTACTCGTCACCAGTTTGGGAACTTTCTCACCTTCTCACTAAACCACCGACTCAAACTATCAGCTCACATTAAACATGTAGAGAGACGGTATAAAGAACATCGCTAATGTCCACTCAGTTGAAGAGGCACTACATGATGATGTCATTTACTCGCACCCGCACACACACACACACACACACACATGCTCATCCACTGTGATTGTACAGTAACCTCAGGATTCCTCTGTGAGCTGCAGCTGTTTATTGCTGGTTGTACAGACGCTCCATGTTATCTCTGAGAATAACACATGATCTCTCTCTCTCTCTCTCTCTCTCTCTCCTCTTCTCCTCACACTACACGGCTGCACTTACCTCATCAGCCGAGTGTGCAATTTATAAAATGGTCTGCAATTTGAAGGCCGGTTGTTTGACATTTCCAAACCGATTCTGCGCCCGTGGATGGAATTGACGACGGTGTCTATTAGCCTTTAGCCGCGAGCCGAGTCACACTCGGAGAGGAGAGAGGGCTGTTATCATGCACCGGCGCGCCAGAGACTCAGTCGTGTGTTTCATTGAGCGGACACATGCACTCACATTTCCTGTTTGCACACTTCTCATTTGTACGTTAAAATAAAGACTAAATTGCACTTGTGAACACATCATTTCATGCTGTACTGTCATACTGTACCTACTGTACCTACTGTACCTACTGTACACGCCATATTGTGTCTCCGTTTACACTTCTATTTTTTTTCTCCTATTTTGATTCTATTTAATTTTTGTCTACTGTCTACGATTTAAAAACTAAATATAGAATTTGCAATAAAATAAAATACAAAGCTATTTCTATTTTATTGCAAATTCTATATTTAGTTTTTAAATCGGAGACAGCTACATAATCATTTCACTGCATTTCATACATCATTTTAATTTTAATATATATTTAGAGATGAGTTTATTTATTTATTTATTTATTTATTTGATTTCATTTTATTTTTTCTCTTCCACAGATAATGAAGCACCAAAAATAATATAAAATGGTGTGTGTGTGTGTGTGTGTGACAGTACTGCCTGTGTTAAGGAAATACCTCTTTTTAGTGCTCTAAATGCATTATTTGAAGTTTAATATGAACACCTTGTAATCTTGATAGGCAGATATCCAACTGGCTTTGTTTACCAAAGAAAAACAGATTTTCACAGACAATTAAATTTATCCTGAATTCTGACTCAGGATAATGGACAGGCCAGCACTGTTTCTGGATCTGAACGCTATTGAGCTCTTGTGGAAGGAGTCTGACCGTATGGTACAGAGGAAGACTCCATCAAGACAACCATCTTGTGGGAGATGTTCCTGAAGCGTGGAGTGAAATCTCTAGGAATCCTATGGTCTGCCAGGCTGTAATTGCTGCAAAAGGTGTTTTTTTTAATGAGGGCAAAGTTTGAAAAACACATTTCCATCAAAATCATTATTTCTAACTCTGACAGAGTCAGCATGTCTTATTGTTTTGCTATATTTTCTATTCAGACTAATTTTGTGTGTGTTTCCTTTGAAAACCAATAAAAAGTGCTCCCAAAAGTCATCCCAAGCTTTTGAGCTGTAGTGTATACAGTAGCAGCACAATGTTTAAAAATCATGCAGATACAGAATAGTTAATATTCACTTCAACTATTAAAATGAAGAAAATGTCTGATTTTTGTGATTTTTCATCGCTGCATGGTTATTGGTGCCATAGGACTGCTTTCAATATTTTTAGAAATTGATGATGTCCTGGGATGTTTCACACACTATAGTTTCTAACGGTTGCTGCACAGAAAGGTGGAAAAATAAAAAATAAAATAAATAAAAAATAAATAAATAAACAGAATGAGTGACAGTTTTGGTGCATCTTGAGAAATCTCAAGTTTATAAGAATCACAAGTTTGGTGAGAACAGACAGGACAATTACTCTTTAGAAACATGGTGAGCTGAAAATTATGGAGTGATATCACGGACAATATTCAAAAGGAAAATTCTAAATGCTAAATTTCTAAAGCAAAAACGTTATTGAATTTTGTTGGTTTAATTGTCATTTTTTGCAACTCATAATAGACTGTACCAAAGTGCATTCATTTTCATACATATCTTTACAATTATTGTTATTATTTTAATAATAAAAAACACCCCAACTCTCATTTAACAAATTATCTATTTTATTGCCACAAGAATTGTCTGTGTAATCAATTATTTTAAAATGTACTTTAAAATAATTATTAATCAATTAAACAAATAAATAAACAAATAATCCATACTGTAGCCTAACAGTGTAATATGTTTGATGTCCTGTGTGGTATTTCTCTGTAATCTTGTGTATTCTTCTGTAAATAAACGTTTGGGTCTTGGTCATGCACTTTTTAGACGGTCCCTTAGTGACTCCATCGGTATAAAGCGGCGGTAAGCAGCGTTTCTGAAAGATTTAGCTCCAGCAGGCTGTAACAGGAGAAGATCTAAAAATATATTTATTTGTAACAGCAATACTGTCGAGTCCAGAGTAAGAAAATATGCGATTTGTCATTTTTGTGTGTTTATTACTTGATAAACAAGTGAGATAATCTCGGTTCACCTCCATTGCTCAAATATCCCACTCTTGGTTGGCGACTGCGAGTGACGTCACTCCCCACACAATCCCGTCCCACAGTATAGACCCGCCCCTGACGCTGATTGACAGGTTTCCGTGTAATGTGTTGGAAATGCAATTGCAAATGGATTAGGCGCCATTATTTTGGCGGCTTTTGACGCGCGTCGCTGAGAAAGTGAAAAAACAAACGTGGTGATTGATTTTGCTGTTTACTGTAAATATGACAGGTTCATGACGTGTAAGACACGGGAAATACAAATGCAAATGGACTTTTCTTTTTCATTTGAAATTTGTCAGTGTGCGTTCGCAAAGTCGAAAAAGCAAACGGTAATGCAAAGTTTGCAATTGCATTTGAATATTGTCCGGGATATCGCTCCATAGAAAATCTTAATATGCACAAAAGCTCAAACCATCAAGTAAATAGACTCTAGTTTGGTGAGTTTCTGACCACGATTCTTGTTCTTGGCTGACAGGAGTGAAACCTGATGGGTCATGGTAAGGTCATTTGTAAGGAAAGCTACACGGGACTGGCTCGGATTGGGTAATACGAGTCTTCCCACAATAGAATGAAACATATTGAGCGAAGTAAAATGCTTTCTTTCCTGTGGTGTATCCTTTTCAAAATATGTCAAGTGGAACTCCTTCACTGCTCCTGTTCTTCTTCTTTTCTGTGCCTTCCCAAAGGCTTACATTCACTTCCTTAACTCACCACTTTTCCAGATTGCACTCTCTAGCAGTCTGTAGAGGCTTGGGCTTGGCCTCATCCTGCTTCAAGCATATAAAATGTCTCTACGGAGCAACACTGCAATCAATAATGATATAAATGTACCAGACAACCAGGTTTAAAAGAGGCGGTCCTGATGAGAACAGCAGCGGCAACAATATATACTACAGTATAATAAGCCCAATGAGTGAAGAAGAAAATCACCTGAAACATGCAGTTTGGCTTCCACAAATGAAGAATTTCATTGTAACTTTTAGTTTCTTATCATGTTTTTGTCACTTATCTCTGTCAGACTCCCCTGCCCCTTAAGGCTTACAGTACCATTCCCATTCATATTGCAACTGCTTTGTAAACATGGCAAATTTGTGCTCCAATCAGGAACTACAGAAGCTTGTGACCAGGCCTCAAAAAGAAAATATTCAATATTTGCAATGACTGGGGCGGCACGGTGGTGTAGTGGTTAGCACTGTCGCCTTGCACCTCCAGGGTCTGGGTTCGATTCCCGGCCAGGCTCGATTCCCGTCTCTGTGTGCATGGAGTTTGCATGTTCTCCCCGTGCTTGGTGGGTTTCCTCCGGGTACTCCGGTTTCCTCCCACAGTCCAAAGACATGCAGATTAGGCTAATTGGCGTTCCCAAATTGCCCGTAGTGTGTGAATGTGTGTATGTGTGTGTGCCCTGCAATGGATTGGCACCCTGTCCAGGGTGTACCCGACCTAGTGCCCGAAGTCTCCTGGGATAGGCTCCAGGTCCCCCGCGACCCTGAACACAGGATTAAGCGGTATAGAAAATGAATGAATGAATGCAATGACTGGCCAAACGAGGCTCCTGAACCGTTCTAAAAAAAAAAAAGAAACAACAACAACAACAACAGGCGCTTCATATTACTTATTGTACTCACTATAAGCAAATGGAAACTTGATATTATATTGGCACAGAGATGACATGCTGCAGCTTGGGAATAAGTAAAAGATGCCATATTGGTTCTTCATTTCCTGATTTTTCATTTTCCAAGATTTCATCAGTTCAGTTGCATATCATTTTGTGGAACGACCATAAATCATTCTCTTACTGATACACAGCTCTGACACTTAAAACGTCTCCCATAGATTCTAAATAAACATTGTCAATTTTAATTAAATGACCATTGGGAATTGGAAGCAAGAATAATGAGCTATACGAAACATCTCATGAACATGACTAAGGCAGGAGCTTTGTGTCCTCTTGATAGGTCCAGAACCCCCCCCCCCCCTCTAGGATTGGAGCAAAAGTGCCTTGGGTCTGTTTGCATGTTCCAACGGTGGATTTCTTCCCAAGGTCTAAAACATGCAGATTATGCTAACTGGCCTTCCCAAAGTGTAAAAATCAGTGTGTGTGCCCTGCAATGGATTGGCACCCTGTACATGGTGTACCCTGCCTTGTACTCTATGTCTCCTGGGCTAGGCTTCAGGCACTCCATGACTCTGTATACAGGATAATGTAGTACAGTATAGACAATGAGAGAAAGAGATAGCGAGAAAAATTTAATTTACCTTGGATAATGTGAGAGTAGTTTGGCTGGGGTATTGGTTAACACATTGCACTACAGAATAGAAGGGCACAGGTTCAAGTCCTAGCATCACCAACCTACCATTGCTGGCCAACTGCTCAAGTATACTGTATGATGCGATAAAATATGCCGATGTAACCTCTGCCAAATGCCGTTAACATAAAACTTCAGCCCTTACATTTTTCCTGGAGCTTAAGTTACGATTGGGAATTCACCATGATCATCTACGTTGCCTTTGCCAAGGTTTTTTTTTTTCCTCAAGAAAATATTGACATGTAAAAATGCCTTGACTGATTGATCTCATTTGGTGCTAGATAGTTAGTCAGGGTAAATGTGAGTTCCTTAAACAATTATTTGAACGCTAACATAAGGATGTAGTCGAGACAGTATGTGTAATGTAGTACTGTATATTTCGAACCAGTGCAAATGAGCTTGATGTTGCAACCTCATTTAGAATCGATGACACTGATTGCATCGATTGATTGTAGGAGTTGGCATTGATTCTGCATTAACAGCTAGGGTTTAATGGGAGTCGCCTTGCAGCTTTGGAAACTTTGTATGGCTGCTAATTGAATTTCGTTGCAGTGAGTGAACACTGAGGAAGAGACTCAGCAGTAATGCTGGAAATGTAATTATTTTATTGTAATGGGATGCATGGCGGAGAGAAAATCCGCTTCTGGCTTCCCGTTCTCTCTTATCGATGTCCTCGGCTCTGATTTCGGGAGGCACTTTGCTTTGCATACAAGTGTGCATCAGATTTGTGCAAACACATTTTTTCTTATACACACTTCCATAAATTTTCTTTTCATTCTGTGGAGCTGCTTTGAGACAATGAGCATTGTTAAAAGCACTACAGTATATAAATAACATTGAATTGAATTGAATAGAATTGAATTGAATAGAATTGCTAAAATGTTGCAATTCATCTATAATTCTTCAGGGACTCTAAATTATGCACACAGCAGAGCATCCTGTGTGGTAGAAGATTGTAACAAAATCTAAAACAAATTAAAATCAGGATGTTTATGAAATCATTATACAAAATCGTAATACAAATCGAATCATCACCGTGATAATATTGTATCGGGTGGCTCATGGTGATTCCCTAATATATACTAAGTTAAGTTAGATTAAGTATGTTAGAACATGAATTCTTATACTTTCCTTGTTTTCTTTAAGAATTGCATTCAAGTGATAAAAAACAAGGAATTGATTGAGAACTCAGCTAATGATTTGAAGCAACAGGATCAAGTGCAACACTGTTATACTGTAATTAACGTGGATACTAAATAACGCTCCTTGCATGTTGTGCGATTTTGGAGATCCCCTTGGAATAAATCTACTCATGTTCAAGAAATTTCTCATCCTCAGACAGAAGTTTCCGTACTCACCGTCACCATGAGTCACCCTGGATCCGAGTCAGCCTTACCTCCTGCAAGATTTAAGTGTGTGCGTTCGATGTTGAGTCATATGAGGAGAACAATCTGTCACTGAGAGCCTCGGTGGTGAGACATCGATGCCAAATGATGCACACTCCCTGGTGGACTTGCAGTGGCTTCAGACGTCAGCTATCATGGAATAAGGTCTTAAATAGATCATCTCGCAGACTGGAGTATTTCCCTGTGGGGGTAAAAAAAAAAAAAAAACTTGTAAGGATGCCTTTGTGCTGAAATCGCAGAGAAGTTCTAGCATTCAGACGCACTTCAGAGGTTTCTTGAACGATTTGAACGATTTTGAGATTGGGTTGTTTCTGTGCATTATACAGTAGATGGTTGAAATCGAGACAGGTGGCATCTGCCAAGTGTTACGGTAGCTTGCATCTTCTGTAGAGTCTTACAATGCTCTTTAGTTATAAGCTACAATGTTTATTTAGTATCTGTGGAAGAAGTTTTAAGTGGCAGAGCTTCGTATTAGTGAGAGAATGGACTTATTGTGTTTTGGTCATTCCACAAAATTATGTTCAACTACTTTTTAAATATATGTTGATGCTGAGAATAAAAAGAATAAACCATGAGGTTATATGTAAATAATCCTTTTTTAGGCTAAGTAGAGCTGTTTAGAGACGTGTGATGTAAGCGATTATGCAGTTCCATCAGTCTTTTGTTGTATATAATTATTTAAACAATTGATTTACCTACATTTCTGTTTAATAACATTAAAAATTGTAGATCTAAAATTTACAAAAATCCATAAAATATACCACATATTTATGTTTTGCACAAACATTGCATCTTCTTCTTTGGAGTTTATGAGCAGTTAGTGCAACACCACCCCCTACTGGACTGGAAAGTGGAACAGAAGCATTTCAACGCTCATCAAATACACAAGATTTTAACTAAATCAACTTTACCTTTAATTTCAGCACACATTGTGATGTTCAGTACATGTTTGAAAATGATTCCTCAGGCTCAGAGAACCACTCTTTAACAATCTGAGTAATATAGATGTAATATCCTGGGACGTAACAACCTGGTCATTCAGTACATTCAGGTCATCAGCTGACTTCATTTTATCGCCACATAATATTGCTGAGCCTAGACCTGAACAACTGACATAACCCCAGATCTTTACACCGCCTCCAGAGGGCACTATACATGATGGGTGCATCGCTTCACACCAATCGAATAGGCTCAATTTGGACTCAGCATGCCATATAGCCTTTTTTCCAGTCCAAAATTGAAGACTGTTTTCTGATAAGTCTAGTTCTCATCATGCGTATGGAAATGCTCTTACCATGCAACTTCATCAAGAGTTTAAGTGATCTACATTCATGATATTTTTCCGACCACATTTTTCCAGAAACTTGACGATTTAAGATATTCAACACAGGTAGGGTTGAAGGGTTCTGAACCTAGTTACAGTAATTTAAAATCTCATTAATTTTCTTTTCTTGATGTACTGTACTGTATTACAATAAATGAAAAGAGGACTTTTTGTACCTTTAGTAGTTTCAATACTTCAAACTTTAATAAATCGAGCTGCTTGAGAAAAAATACTGATTTTGAAACCACAACGAATTGAAAACACAATGTCTAGAAATTTTATTGAATCACCTCAAGTCTACCTACGGTATAACACTCTGTTGTAAACACTAAAGAGCTGGCTTCGCAGTTTACAGGAGTAGAATACTACATGTTTGGGAGCCATTCTGAGAACATAAAGAGGCTTATGGGTCAGGACCTGGAAATGTAAAGCTTTTTCAAAAGACAAAATGCCGGTTTCTCTTTTCTTTCTCTTTTATAGAACAATCATTATCTTATTAAAAAACATAAATCTGATATCGGTGCTAATCTTTCAAGGTAGTTTCAGTTCTAAACATGAATAGAAGAGATTCAAATCTTGCTTGGGTTTTACCAGCTGAATGTCCAAAGTGATCTGATTACATTTAAATTGCGTTTCAGTGATGAAGCAGAGCTACTGTTACCACAATACAGATCACTTTCCTATAACACAGAAACAGCATGATGTAAACTCCTCGGTCTAAATATTAGGGGTGTTCACGTTAAAGCGGGATTTTGGATTGTGCACTTACTCCCTTTATTTCTCTATATAATCTCCTGCTACACTAATGCACTTATCCCAGTGTTTCACTAGTGCTTGGATACCATTAAGGTAGAAAGTTTTCTCAGTACACAAGAGCCATGATCGCACTACCTGCTTCACATCTGAAACCCTGGCCTCTCAGGAACTCCTTTAACAGTCCAAATATGTGGAAAAGGCTTGAAGCGAGGTCAGGACAGTATGGGGGGTGTGGCAATAACTTCCAACCGAGTTCCTGTAACATGCAAGTCGTGATGATGAATGATGGTGTATACAGTACAGTTCACACAGAGAGATGGCAACAAACTATATGTCGAATTTTAAGATCAGGAATGACTGCAGTTGGGTCCTCAGCCAGGATCGTCATTTACTGTACACACAGATGGTTTTCTTCATTTCATTCTGCAGGAATTCCATCACTAGTCCCGGGTTGACCTGAACACCCATCGTGCACAGCATTAACACTGGAGACCCCTCCTATAAATATTCCCAGTAGTGACTAGGATGCTCTTAAGCATACTTTATGAAGTGCGCTTCACTCACGCAGATGTAAATTCCAGTTCTGATCAAAACCCACACAATATTTCGTTTCTTTTTTTAAGCTGCACACCATTTTCTCAAAATCCCACCTTCTTAATTTTAAGATGACACCCTCGAGTATCTTGTTTTTCCAGATTTTATTATTTTTCATTCTTCTTGTTTTTCTTTCTCTTCTTGCTCTAAACAGAAGGCTTTTGAATAACAATTCAAACATCAAACCTGAACTTGATTATCATTCATATTCGCCATCAACGCTGATGTTTGTTGTTTCTTCTTACAAGGTTTTTTAAAGAAGAAGAAGAAGAAGAAGAAGCTTCTTCACACTGGGGGCAAAAAAACACCCCTCAACCTGACAGCCACTCTCTTAGTTTAGTAAAGAAATGCAGCCGTTGTTATGGTTACAAGTTATAAATAGAGCAGAGGGGTGACAGAGGAGCCAGGAATATCAAAATTCTGAATATGAATCTCACAGTAAAATGTGAATTCCCTGCGCACAGCGTTTTCTAACGTGCTCATGATCATGAATAATTAAACATGTCCATCAGATATGTTGATGTTTTTAGAAACTCTTTATTCTAGCATTATCATACTATTCCACACAACATGTCTTTTCCTGTTACACAACGATGATTTTCCAACTAATATAATTGCTTATTTATAAAAGAATGAAATGTTATGTTTTGTGCATAACTTACAGTTTCTTTTAATAATAACGAAAACGTTTTTACTCTCTCACTCTCTTTTTATTCCTTCTCTCTTTATAAAAGTTATTGATTTGTTACCACAAACCTACAGTATAAACGTCCAGTAATAATCTTGTCTTGAAGCCTTGTGCTTGCACTGGAGACTCCTTCCTTAAAGCCAAGACAGCCGTCTACCAGGAGAGTTTAGAGCACTTCTGTCTTCCATGTGTTTACAAGCTTTATGGAGATGCTGATTTCCTTTTCCACCATAGAAACAGCTCCGAAGCTTCCTCTAACTAGTTTGCTGACCGTGATATTACTGTGCAAGACTGGCCAGCAAACTCACTTGACCTGAACTCCATAGAAAATCTATGGGCCATTGTCAAGATGAAGATGAGAAACACAGACTCAGCAATAAAGACGAGCTGAAGGCTGCTATCAAAGCAACCAGGTCTTCAATAACTTAGGGGCCAGGGGTAGCTCAGTGGTTAAGGCATTGGACTACGGTTCGGAAGATCCCAGGTTCAAACCCCACAACCACCAAGTTGCCACTGTTGGGCCCTTGAGCAAGGCCCTTAACCCTCAACTGCTCAGATGTGTAATGAGATAAAAATGTAAGTCGCTCTGGATAAGAGCGTCTGTCAAATGCCTAAATGTAAATGTAAATGTAACTTCACCTACATGCCATGTCACACTGATGCAGTAATTAGTGCTGAAGGAGCACTGAGCAGGTACTGATTGCATAACTAAACATACTTCCTTTCAGAAGTTGGACATTTCTGTAATGTAAATTGTTCCTGGATTCGTATGATATGCTGCAAGATAATGATCTCAGAGTCGAGCTTGGCACTGGTACAGTATCATACACATGCACATACAGAACATCGAATTAAAAGCAGCTCATACTGTATGTGTTGAGGAAGAGACATCGCCTGGGATTTCACCTGTAAAGCAACTGATAAGCCTGTAAAGCGGAGAAAAAATAACACTGCTGTCTTGTTTTCTATGAGGTCAGAGTAGACGAGGAGGTTAAAACCACATCTCGCGGTCTGCATTGACACTGCAGGGGTGTTAGGAAAAGCGCTGTTGGTTTTGTCTACTCGTGTCATCAGGTGGTGTGAAAAATGAGCCCTTATGAGAATTGTCAGTCTCCTCCTCCTCCTCCTCCTCCTTTTGATATGTCTTCATTCATCCCTCACTGCGGACGTTCAGACAAAATCTATAAAGCGTTTGCGTCTCTCAGCACGCGGCCTGGCAGAGGATACGTCGTTCCTGTAGCATCCCGCTGCAAGCTCCCAGGACGGAATCGGGTTTCAGTTCCGCTTTCAGCCTCCATGCGGCTCTGGCCTTGAGAAAGCCTTGTAATTCACACAGACACTTTTTCTCTCCTCGCACCGTGAACGCTCTCGTACGCGTTACACCGCACCGTCCCCTCTGAGACCAGAGACGTAATGAGCCGTCCTCTTTTCTCCTGTCTCGTGTCATCTTGTCGTTCTCTTTCTCTCCCGTGAAGGATCTCATGAGCAGAACTCAGACATGACAGCACAGATTTTTCTTTTCAGCTCTGAAATGACGTATGCTAATGCCTAGGTGCTAGGATACGTGGGTTTGAAGACATGCGCTGCATGGTGGATGAGATGGCACTCAGTGTGTTTTTTTTGTTCCCAATCTTTTCAGTAAAGAGGTACCTGTGATTTTATTTTATTGTTTTTTGTATGGAACACGTTTGAGACGTGCAGATTCATATACTTTGTGAAGTTAGAAATAGTATATGTTTGCTCTAATAATCCAAATCTAACTATTGTTTTTAGTAGCTTGAATGTCCATGGTGTTTTCACATTCTGACTTAAAAATACAAAATTATTTGCATCCGCTGGAATGCAGTTACACTCGCTCTGACAAAAACACGCTTAAAATAAAATACTAATTATCCTAAAGTGTGACTGGATTTGAGGACATGACGGATGAAGGCGGGATGAAGTTAAAAGCCGAGGGACGTGTTTAACAATTTTAACACTGTGTTTAATAGCTTGTGGATATCAGCTGGCAGTGTGTGTGTGTGTGTGTGTGTGTGTGTGTGTGTGTGTGTGTGTGTGTGTGTGTGTGTCCGGCCTCAGTCATACCAACCTTAGCAAATTTAGGAGAGGTGGGATATTTTGCCAGACGAGGCAGATATTTGATGCTTTGCGACAATGTCAGTTGTTAAAAGCGCTTTACAAATGAAATTGAATCGAATTGAATTGAGATATGGTCATATTTCTGCAAAATAATTGATGAAATTTCAAGCTGGTTTAGCAGACCAAGAATATCACTATATACACTACCGTTCAAAAGTTTTAGAACACTTTCTAACTCCATGATGGTTCCTGATGTTTATTTCTTTCTACATTGTAAAGTTTTCCTGAAGGCGTCCAAAATCTGCATGAATCTCCTTTGAACAGTTGATATTGAGATGTTTCTGCTACTTCTGCTCTGTAAAGACTTCATAACGCCTCTAATCTGAGCTGCTGTTAATTGGTCATTTTTCAGGCTGATAACTCTAAATGAACTTCTCGTCTGCAGCAGAGGGAGGTTTTGGTCTCGTCCTCCTGGGACGGCCTTCATGAGAGACAGTTTCATTATGGTGCTTGACGGATTTTGCAAATGCACTTGACACAATATTGTTCTTGCAGGAACTATTACAGAAAGGCCGACCTCTGTGTCTTACAATAACAACTAACTGGTGTTCTTCTTGTTGTTGCGTAATTACCTAATTCCATATGTGTTATTTTATAGTTTTGAAATCCGCAGTATTGTTGTAGAATGTAGAAAATAAATCACTAAACAAAAAACAAAAAAAAGACATTTGCAAGTGTTCTAAAACTTTTGAACGGTAGTGTACTAAAATACTATTTTGTTATGATTAATGTTAAGTTATTGTATTTGAGTTGGGTATTATGTAAATGTGTCGTATTTGTTCATTAAATTTTTTATGTATAGTTATATGGGGTTTTTTTTTCAGTAAAAAGCCTTCTTTAATGCTATCCACTATTTTGTGTGACTCTTTTTTTTTATATTAGTTCAAGCACCATTTAGGCACCAGTACTTCTAACAAGTAACTTGAGTGACGCGAGTGTCTCAGTGCTCGCAGAAGTGAAGTGCTCTGACATCAATTTAGGGAATAACCCTACTATATAAAAAAATCCACTTTAATGACTGTAACAGTGATTATGTAGTAAATTTGTACTGTATCAAGATACTGTAGTTCTTGTAGTTCTGCATTGCTTGAACCGGCATCATTAACCATGATAATGTCTAGATCGCTCTTATTTCATGTCACACTGGGCTTACATCAACAACAACTGTATCCATATTCGACTTTTGGACATGAAGGCTTCTTGTTGCTATTACACTACAAGTCATTATAAGTCATAAAACACAATCACATTTTTCTTTTGCATTAAACACTTCTTTTTACTTCACCTTTAAACGCTCTTACATCGTCTCTAATAATGTAATAATTTATTTTGTTCTATTAAAGAATAACGAGATCCCCAGCGTTACATTTAATGATCCAGGCACATGCTGACAGTACAACATGTAAGAGTATTATCCCCTGACTGAGAAGCGCTAACTAAGAAATCTGATAATCTATGCATAGCACAGAAAGAGCATAGCATGAAGTGAACCTATTTCCTTCTTGTTGTGGTGGGAGAAAGAAAGAAAATTGCATTTAGAAAAGCCAAGTGAAGCAACGCTGGCACAAAACCTGTTTTGTAGAGCTTTATGCGATTGTGTGCCACTGTTTCCTCACTGCAACACTGCAATTCATTTACTTACAGTGTGATATCATGGTAAAAACACTGTGAATTAAAGTATGGAAGATAATTATACAAGGAAATGTTGGGGTGTGAGTTTGAACGTTGTTAAATTACTTTAATCTAAATTGAGATATCCAGAACGGTATCTAAGATTCTATACATTTTTGTTTTTACATTTTTAAATGTATGATAATGCTTTTTTCCCTTTTTCACGAGAAGTCTTAATTAAAGGAATTAAGTAACACATTCAATAATGCAATGAACAATTTCTCATTCACATCTTTAACTTGTGCCAAGCATTGCATGAGTATTCACCCCCTTAAATTACCTAGGACTGGAACACACTTATCGGGGGTTATATGTCATCAGTCTAAAGCAAACAAGCTTTGTGGTGAGATTGGGGAAAGCAAGATGACTATGCCAGCCACTAGAGATAAAAAAAAAATGGTGGTTCAGAATGGATTACAGTTTTTGAGTCATGGATCAGATCATTTTTAGCCAAAACAATTAAAGTAAAATATTATTTCTCTCATTTAAAAATAAATCTTTAAATAAAAAATAAAAAAATTTCAAGATGCCAAATGTTTGAAATAATATTAAAATTGGCAAAACGTAATTGTTAAAGTGCAATATGATGCATGGTTATCAATGCTATTGTTGTTACAAATCCTACAGTAGTGTATGAAAGAAAGACTGCTTTAAATTTCAGCACAGTGATCTGGCAACCCAAACTGACTCCAGTGGATGAGAGAGTACATCATTAGCTTTGATTGTACAGAATAATACTTTTGATAGTAAAACTCCCTCTATTTCTCAATATAATCCCCTGCTACACTAACGCACTTATCCCAGCGTTTCACTACTGCTTGGACACCATCAAAGTAGAAAGTTTTCTCAGTCTACCAGAGCCATGATGGGAAATTCTGGCCTCCCACGAACTCCTTTAATGGCATGAACATGTGATTATGGCTTGGAGTGAGGTCAGGACTGTATGGGGGATGTGGCAATAACTCCCAGCTGAGTTCCTGTTGGTGAATGATTGTGTGTACAGTTCACACAGATAGGTGCATCTCTTCCACAAGTTGGTGACAAGTTATCCATCAATTTTCAAGGATCAGGCGTTCCACTCGCTGAATGCGTACAGGAACAACTGCAGTGGGTTTCGTACCACCTCAGCCCGGGATCGCCAGTCATGTTCAAATGTTTTACTGCGGAAAAATAATCTCATCGCTGTGCTGTGCTTCGAGTCTTCTGTAAGTGTCAGTGAATTAATTTACACCTTCATTCACCATAAATTTCATCACACGTCTCAGTTTGACTTGAACACAACTAGCATAATACCATACAGTGTCAGTAAAGCTCTAGCTGTTTTTCATTATAATGGTTGAACTTGGGAATTAATCTGCAATTCAGGTGCATGTCGCATCCTGGGAACGAGTCTGTAGGGATCACAGATCACCCACAGTTGGTTACGCCGCTTCTACTGTAGCTATACAGTATATTGTACCGTAAACTCATCAGAGAGATTAACTATCTCGGTTATTTTCGTCAGGGCTGAATTTTTCTCTAAACAGGGTTTCTTGCTAGGGTTGAAGGATTGAAAAAGCTAGCACGAATTTTAGCACTAGCAAAGGTTAAACAAGTCTTTTTCTTTGTGCTAGCTCCTTCTGTCCTTCAACTCCAGCAACAAACCCCGTTTAGAGAAATTGTGAAGTTGCTAGCATGAATTTTAGTAGAGGTTAAACAAGTCTTTTGTTCAACTAAAACTAATTCATCATTCATACTTTGAGATTTCTAAAACAAATCTCTGACTTCATGGATCACTAGCATATTGCTTTTCCAGCCTTTTCAGGAACATGGCAGGATGCCCACTGGCTCGTGACTGATCCTCAGAATTCAATAACACTTCCTCTTATTCCTTCTTGTGGGTGGATCTTCTGCTAAAATGAGCTCTCCGAGGCTTTCTTCTGTAACACAACCCACCAAGGCAGTGCTCTCCTGAGCAGTCTCACGTCTCGCCGCGGTGTCATGAATGTCTTGTGTTTGAGTCAGTTTTATATTTTTGAGGACAGTAGGAAGAGTTAAAACAATGAGATTCAGCAATGCAGGAAGTGATGCTCAGGGTCAGTCTGATCATGAAACAAATGCCACCCTTTCATGTTCCTCTCACTTCTCTTATGCAACAATGTTATAAAAAGAAGGCCATTACCAGTGGCTTTGGATATATTTCAGACTCCTAGACAGAGACGATGTACAGGCTGTTTGGTGCCGAAGCTTCACTTCAATAATCATACAAATTTTACATTGTAGCCGTTGACCTCATTCTCTCATCAAAGCGCCATGCGTGAACACCGAGCTGTCTCATCACTGTGCTCTTTAAAATACACACTTACATCTGATTTAAATAAGGATCACTTCCCAGAAAATAATGATGAAAGCCTGGGTTCCCTCTGAGTCATTCATTAAGATGATAGCTCAGTCTGTTTGTTTTTTCTCGGAGGACAAGCGGGAGAGAAATATTGGAAGGATGTCAGGAGAAGGACTCTAAAGCAAGGGAGAAAATGAGAGGAGAATAACAGAAGGAAAGTGATACAGCTTGATATGGGAAGGAAATGAGTCATTGATAACTGGACTCGAGGACTGTGGCATCTCGACTCTTGACGCACGATTGGTCGAAATAACTATTGCGATACCATACTTACATAAAATGCGATAACTATTTTAATAGTTCCGGTGCACTTTTGCTCTCAAAATTCCAAATTACGTAATTAGGGTCATGTGACAGGTTAACAAAAAAGATTACATAAGCAAACAAATATTCAGAGCTGGTGTTGGTGATTGGGAAGAAACCTGAATAATGGGGAAGTGTGGTAAAACTGATTATTTGTCTATAAGAGCACACCCTGAAGTGTTTTATTACCATTTTTCCAGGTTTCACAAATTATAGTCACATTTTAAGTACAAACTATGTTTCATTTCGTTTTGTCTTATATGTGATTCTGTTATGTATTATCGTAAAGCAGTCTAAAAACACTTTCTTATAAAAGTCATAGAAGCATTTTCTCATAATTGTCAAAGACAATGTCCAATAGATATGGAGAAGTCTTTTTAAACACCATGATAACTTGGTTAGCAGTCAAAGACCTAGTTTCCAGTTCATATCAAGCACTGTGAGATTTAATATAATTAATTAGCAACTTAAGGACTGATACAAATAAAAAGTGACAATATAGCCATATAGAAACTTGACCATGTGCTTTATTTCAAAACTAGGGGAAGTAACAGTAACATCTGTAACAATATGCTGTTCTTTTTGGAGTATGACTGTGGGTAGATCATTGATGAACTTTATGGGGCTCTATTTTTAATTCCAGTTCTTCCCAATGATGTTGCATGGGGTTGAGTTCAGTCAGGAGTTCACTCAAGTTCGTCCAGTCCTAGTTCTTCATGAAGGTATGAGTGTAGAGGTGAGGTGAACGTCTCGGGTTACATTTCTGTAACCCTGTTCCCTGAAAGGCGGGAACGAGATGCTGCGTGAAAACGCTATGGGAACCAGTTTGTCGCGTTGCCGGTCGTTGAAGCATGCTGTGAAAACACGCCAAAGTTTTTGGCTATATATAACCTCCACAGGTGACGTCATCTGATTAGATGTAGGTGGAGGTTATAAAAACAGGTGAGCCGGCAACGACCTCAGATTAATTTGTCTGAACAGCCGTCCGGTCACGTGGTAGTGCGGCATTGCGACGCAGCATCTCGTTCCCGCCTTTCAGGGAACAGGGTTACAGAAATGTAACCCGAGACGTTCCCTAGCAAGGCTACACTCGATGCTGCGTGAAAACGCTATGGGAACGAGAATACCAACGCCGCCGCACTACAGGTGTCTGGACCCCAAGGTTGTGTAGCGTGTGCGCACAAAGCCAAGAAGGTCTCAGAGCTATGCCTGGGCAGCTAACTCGGGGGCAGTGAGCCCGGAGTAGCATGAACATCCAGATTTATAAATGTAAGAAATGTGTGCGGGGAGGAACCAACCCTTCGCGCCACACAATTACTGCAGGGAATACCTCCTGCTGGTGAGACTGGGATGATCACCCTGGTTGGGTGAGCCCTGCTTCCCAGAGGCGAAGTGAACCCACGCGCCTCATAGGAGAGGGCAATATGCATCTCTCACCCAGTATAGTGGCGCTCTGACTTACGCCACTAGCTGATGCGGTGGACGTGAATCTGAAGAGCACATACTGGATAGTAAGTGAAGTTTCTCCTGCTCCGAAGCTGTAAAAGGCGGAGGACAGAAGGCTTCAAACAATGCAGCTAAGAAAATCCTGAGGGTACTAGGGCACAAGCCCAAGGACAAGCTTTTACTGCAGAAGCTCCAGCACTGAAACATTTTGGCAGTGGACTGGGTCTACCTGCTTGGCACACACTTGTTGCAGGGGAATACCTCTTGCTAATCCAATAGCTGAGGCGATCCCCTGGTTGAATGAGCCCTGATTCCTAGAGGCGAAGTGAGCCCACGCGCCTCATAGGAGAGGGCAATAGCATCTGACCTACGCCACTAGCTGATGCGGTGGACGTAGATCTGAAGAGCACAAGCTGGACACAGCAAGTGAAGTCTCTCCTGCTCCGAAGCTGTAAGCGCGGAGGACAGAAGGCTTCAAAAGCAATAGGGTGCCTGTTGGGTTTATAGTTAGCTTTTGGAAGATAGTTGAGAGAGGATGCAGTTACGCACGTCCTGAAAGTGCTAGGGCATAGACCCGAGGACGGAAACTCCAGCACTGAAACAATTCGGCAGTGGACTGGGTTTACCTGCTTAGCAGACTCTTGCTAGTGCAATAGATGAGGCAATCCCTTTGGCTGAAAGAGCCCTGATTCCTAGAGGCGAAGTGAGGCCACGTGCCTCATAGGAGAGGGCAATAGCATGTCTCATCCAGCACATGTAGAAACTGCTCTGACCTACGCCACTAGCTGCTGCGGTGGACGTAGATCTGAAGAGCACAAGCTGGACACAGCAAGTGAAGTCTCTCCTGCTCCGAAGCTGTAAGCGCGGAGGACAGAAGGCTTCAAGAGCAATAGGGTGCCTGTTGCGAGGAGGGAAACTCCAGCACTGAAACAATTCGGCAGTGGACTGGGTTTACCTGCTTAGCAGACACTTGCTGCAGGGGAATACCTCTTGCTAATGCAATAGATGAGGCAATCCCCAGGGTTGAAAGAGCCCTGATTCCCAGAGGCGAAGTGAACCCACGCGCCTCATAGGAGAAGGCAATAGCATCTCTCATCCAAAACATGTAGAAGCTGCTCTGACCTACGCCACTAGCTGATGCGGTGGACGTAAATCTGAAGAGCAGTAAAAGGCGAAGCATATCTTAGAAGGCAAGAGGTCCGCCTTGCTACATGAAAATCTCTCCCTGACTACTTCGGAGTGGGGTTACCATTCCCTGTGTGTCAGAGATAGACTGGACAGTACTACTGCTCCCGCATCCATGCTGGAATGTAAATCGCTCTGAGGGACAGGAACCTGGTGCGCTAGCTGTTAGTGGCGCGAGCACAGTCCGCCCTGGCGATAACATATGAGACTGCCATAGTGTTGTCCCCCGCACTAGGACATGGCAGCCTCTCAACTGCTGGAGGAAGTGCTTTAGGGCCAGAAATAGAGCCATCATTTCGAGGCAATTGCTGTGCCATGCGAGAAGATAGCCTCTCCAGCTCCCTTGGGCTGGACAGTCATCAGAGACCGCACCCCAGCCTATGAGGGAAGCATCTGTCGTTAGCCTCAGCGACGACAAGATGAACTTAGAGTGGGACCCAGAGTAGAGACCGGGGTCTGAACCACGTAGAAAGGGTACGAAGCACCTGGCGCGTAACCCATATTGGGGATTGGCCCTAGTGATATCCCCTGGTTCTTAGCCACAACTTAGAATGCTCTCATGTGCAGAAGGTCCAAAGGTGTCACCGTGGATACAGCTGCCATGAGAGCTAGGATGTCTGAAAGTGATGGTCACTTTCTGGTCTAGCTTGTTTTCCTTGAGGGTGTTGAGAATGGGTTCGATACGAGCGGGAGACAGCTGTGCCCGCTTACGACCGAATCCCATATAGCACCCAATGTGTTGTCCTCTGCACAGGAAAGAGCACGCTTTCGTGGCGTTGGGTCCCAGTCCTGAGAACAGAGATGAGCTAGGACGACATGCTGATGTCGAAGCACTAGCCACCGGATGCCCTGGGACTCCCGTAAGAGCCAGGGCTAAATCCGTGCATTTTGTATGTGTGCGGGTGAGCTAGACCAATGGAAGGACCCGATACTGGTAAGCTTCGCCCCCGAAAGCGAACCTCAGGATCTCCCTGTGTTGTGGCAATGTTTCTGTATGAAAGTAAGCGTCCTTAAATCGATTGTCAGAAACAATCGCTTGGTAGGGTTGAGAGCAATCACCTTTACAGTCAAGAACTGAACTGTATTCATTGATTTTCAGGTAGCGGGAGATCCCGCAGAATCTGAAATATTGGATGCAGCCCCCGTTCCTCTTGGGAACCAAGAATACCGACTGTAGTAGCCTGACTCACTGTCTGGTGGGGAAACATGTTCCATGGCCCCCTTCCCCGGCAGCCTGTCAGCAGATGCGCACTTTCTGGTTTCATGGAAGTGGAGGCCACGCCATTGAAAACACAGAAGGTGAAGTGAGAACTGAATCCTGTAGTTCCTCTCTCCAGTGCTTAGTACCCAAGGAGATATACTTGGCAGTAGCTTCCACGCTGCCACTTTCTCATAAAAGGGCAAAAGTTTCGGCAGCTTGGTTAAACGGGGGGGTGGATGTTAGATGTTCGGCATCCTGAAGCTTGGCAGGAAAAACCGAAGAACTAACAGCCTATTGGAGACTGGTGTTGCCCGAACACCAGTGGTGGCGGAGCAAAACACCGACCTCCTGGGGGTGCCAGGGAGAACACATATTCGTTAAAAAGGAATTCTGGGTGCCTTTCCCTATTGGGGGGGCCACACCATTTATTTTATTTTATACACACACATGTGTATAAATACATATATATATAATTTTTTTTAAATCAGTCTGACCTCCTGTGTGCAGTGGAGCACCAAGCTGACCCACTGCCTGAAAAGCTTTTCCCTCTAGGGCAGATAAAAGTCTACACAGCTAGAAAGGAAGTATAAGCTTACCAGGGAGGATGATGTCCCAGGAGAGAGATAGCCTGTGAAGCGTCTCTGCTATCTGGGCGTCATCATACAATCCTGCGTTTCCATATCGACTATATTTAAATAAACAAATAAGTCGATGGCATGAAAAACACAGCATGAATACAGCCTACTCCATGAAAGGGTTAACTCATATGAAGAGAGCTGAGAGGGGGGGAGGAGAGGGGGGGGGGGGGGGGGGGGAGAGAGCGTCATTGAGGCTCCGCCCCCCGGCCACCCGACAGAAGCTGCCGTCTATTGCTTGTTTTAGTGCTTAAGGCTATTTTCATCTCCGGTAAAAAAGAGAGAAATCCTCGTGATGACAACGCGGAAGAAAGGAGTTTTCTTACCTCCGTTTGCCGCAGCTCTGTCAGATGCACGAGTTTTAAGCCAGGAACGCGCGGCGGCTCGCAGCTTCTCACGGAATGCGCGGCGCGCGCAGCACTAGTCGGAGCAGTGTAGAGATCGCACTCCGATATGGATTATCACACACGGAGGGATTAAACTCGTCAAATCGGTGAGTTAAACACCTTCTTATTTTGCTGGTTTATCACAAGCACGCTTCACAACTAGGCTCTGAAGACAAATGATCTGAGGTCGTTGCCGGCTCACCTGTTTTTATAACCTCCACCTACATCTAATCAGATGACGTCACCTGTGGAGGTTATATATAGCCAAAAACTTTGGCGTGTTTTCACAGCATGCTTCAACGACCGGCAACGCGACAAACTGGTTCCCATAGCGTTTTCACGCAGCATCGAGTGTAGCCTTGCTAGGGAACACAATCATTTATAATGACTAAATTGTGTATCGGGTTTGGCTGATGTCCCCATTTATAGTGCGTTTAAAGGACACACGTGTGGTGGTTCCAATCCTTCCAATCCAACATCTATGCTATGAACATTAATTCAATTCAATTCAATTTTATTTGTATAGCGCTTTTACCAATAGGCCTTATCGCAAAGCAGATTTATACAATCAAAAGAAGATTGCTGAGGGAAAAACTCCCTGAGATGACAGTAAGAAGAAACCTTGAGAGGAACCACAACAGGCAACAGGGAAGCCATCCTCATTTGGGTGATAACGGATAACAGGGATTGATCTACAGTCATAGTGTGTGTTAGGAGGCTGGAAGTTCAATATAACAGTTGATGCCTTTAAGTTAATATAGAATCCAGTTTATTTTTGGAGGCTCAGGTAGACTGTAGGAAACTCCCGTTCTGAACTATTGAGCGACTGCACTCACATATCCTTAGGGAACAGCTGTCAGAATCAGCCAAGGCCAGTACCATCTTCATGGTAAAGTGGAACCGTCCCCAGCCACCACACGGATCCCAAACAGACCACACAAGGCATCCACGTGATGAGATCTCCAACCTGAAGTGGGGCACCAGGACGAGTCAAACGGGTCCAAAGAGTAGAAGAGGTCTGGATCACTGGCAGCTCAGGAGAGACATCATAGCTTGACAGAGAGAGAAGAGAAAAGAAGAGAAGAGACAGAAGAAAACACAGGCATTAGACTCATTATATGGTTCAAATTTAGTTTTCTTTCTTTTATTTAATAAATATAATCTTTTGACCTAAAATGCATTGTGATTTTTTTTAAACCACCCCCAAGTAAAGTCTGGCTTGTTTGTCATTTGGTATTTATTCATGGCAAATCCTCAGCCTCTTCAGCAAAGGGATTGAGTGGACAGATGAGCATTTCGCAGAGCCTCCTGTCAAGATTGTGTTACGTAATAAGCTAGGGCATTTTTCTGTGGAACGCCTTGTGGATTTAGCCTCGTATGTCTTTTCAATAAAATAAGACTGACGGTGGATGAAAGCAGATGAAATATGAAAGCCGTTTCGCAAACACATTGACGTTCGGGCCAGGAAGGAAAATCTCAGCGCTAATGAACAGCTGCCTCATGCTATGTGCAGAGGAAATGTGGTGTTAACCTGCTGAAAGGTTAGAATTTGATTGATTGGATTTGTGCTTTCCCAGATCCGCGCTCTGTCCTAGTCTTCCTCCACACCATCTGCCAGATTGATTTTAGTTCTTCTAATAAAGCACATGTCACTCATGGAGGGGTATAAGGACAGTCATTTAATTGGACTTTGTTTGTTTTGTGAGAGGGGGGAGAGTCTACATTAGTGCTAAATTGTGGAAACCAGCAATGACTAGGCTAGTATTTAACTTTAAACTTTACAACTAGACTAGAATGCAATCACTGTTATTTTCTGTGGATGGATGCTAATGATTTATTGAATAATTGCATGTAAGAATACAACCGATTAAATAAAAAATAAAAAAAACAATATTAAACAATAAAGTTTGTATTGCATAATATTTCTTCATAGATCACATATCTATTAACTTATACACCACAAGAGGGCACACTTGCAGTTCATTATCAAATTAATTCGTATTCATTTTCAAATGAAGACAGATGTGCAGGGGTTTCGCCAAAACAACTGATTAAATAAACTTGAGGGGGAAAAAATATGCATCTTGTTTTCATTCATTATTAATAATCAATTAACTGTTGATTGAGCACTGTAGCCTTGCACCTCCAGGGTCTGGTTTCGATAACCGGCCAGGCTCGATTCCCATCTCTGTGTTCATGGAGTTTGCATGTTCTCCCTGTGCTTGGTGGGTTTCATCCGGGTACCCCAGTTTCCTCCCACCATCGAAACACATGTAGATTAGGCTAATTGGCATTCCCAAATTCCCCATAGTGTGTGAATGAGTGTGTGAGTGTATGTGTGTGTGCCCTGTGATGGATTGGCACCCTATCCAGGGTGTACCCTGCCTCGTGCCCTAAGCCTCCTAGGATAGGCTCCCGGTCCCCTGAATACAGGATAAAATGGTATAGAAGATGAGCGAGTGAGTGAGTGACTGTTAATTCTTGACGTGTATACCATTGTTTTTTTTTGTACCAAAACTTTTGACACGAAGGTAAAGCATACCAGTTCACTTGACTAAATGTGTCCCTTAATCAGGTGGCCAAAAAATCTTAATTATGTTGTCTCTCTATCCTTTAAATCGTGAGAGGTTTCCCAGACACCATTTTGTCTCTGTTTTCTCTCCATTTTGAGCCATTTTCTACTGTATTGGACTGTGAACTCTGTTTTGGTGAAGATATTCTGAAATTAGGACCATCAGGACAATCTTACAGCTCAGACAATTTCTATCATCTTGCTCTCATACTAATTCACTGACACCGGTGAGGCCGACTCATTTCTCCCCCTGCCCACAAAGACACTGACCATAGCTATTTTACACATACACTTACACACTGAAAATATTATATATAATTGCAAATATTGGTATCTGGTGCACTGCAGTGTCTATTTTTTGTACAATACACTTGAGCTACCTCCAAGATTAAACCAGGACTACAACCACAGTCCGTTCTTATCTCTGGAAAATCGCAACTCAAAGGTTTGTACTGTAAGTTAGGGTCCACCTGTACAGTATGTGATATGGTTAAATAGCAGAAAAAGTTTAGTGTCTGATTAGTTATATTGCTTACAGATTAAAAAAAAATATATAGCACGTCTCTAAAGAAGCAGCTACAGTAATACTTATACCTATACTAATACCTACTGTAATACAACTTAGACGCAACTTATTCTCTCCTTTCCTCCCTCAGACACTCTGTTTTCAACGAAGATCTCAGCATGTCTGGCAAACATCTCATCCTGGAACGTCAGCTCATCAGCTGAATCTCAACCTCAGTAAAACCGAACTGCTACTCATCCCTGGTGATTCATTCCCTAGTCAAGACCTTATGATCTCCTTGGACAACAATCAGATCACTTCTTCAGCAACTGCTCGCAACCTTGGGTTAACTCTAGATGATCATCTGTCATTTTCTCCACACACTGCTATCCTTACTCACTCCTGTTGTTCTCCCACATCCTGTACCTGTCTACATCAATTTCAAAACCCTGATGCTCGCCTACAACGGCAAAATCAGCCCAGTACCCACTTACCTCTCATCTCTAATCACACCTCGCACCGCACCCTGAAGATGCTCATCTAGACTCTTTTCTGATTTGACACAGTGGAGTGAACTTCATCTAGATGTCTGTACAGCTGAGTCTCTGGCAATCCTTAAATGATGACTTAAGACATATCTGTTTCTTCAATACGTTGGCTACAAAATATTATTTTAGGTGAATTTTGTATGGTTTATTCATAGTGAGGTGCGTTCGTGAACCGAGGTTTGATACATATTCGTCTATGGGCAAATTATTTGCCATGTTTGTTTAGAATTGTAACAAAATCGAAAAAATTTAATGTAATCATGATTTCCGATGTTTATAAAATCATAATACTTATCTCCATACAAATCTAATCAACGCCTAGGGATCGTGATAATATTGTTTCAGGTGGACCCTTGTGATTCCCGTCCCTACTGTAGGGTATAAACACCAGGCCAAAAAACGTTAAATGCAACCAACAAGCAACAGAAATTACTTGCTACTTGCTAATGTAATGAGCTACAGTAGCTACAGTAATTGTGCGTGTGTGCTAACTATAAAACAAGGAAGTCTATTACTGAAACCATCTCAGATTAATTGTCTGTATGGAGTCAGGTGGGTCAGATCATTGATGTGATCTTGATTTTAATTAAAAGATCTTAGGCCAGAATTTAACTGTGATGTGTTACAGATTCATCTGTTTGTTTTGATGTTTTGGCTCGACATTGGCAGCGATGTAAGAGCAACACTTTGCTTTATATGTCTCTATCCTTACACTTGTCTCTAGGCACTTCTGGAACGTCCATTTGGCTTTATTTATGCTGTGAACGCAAGGTTGCATTTCTTTCTCCGTAGCTTGCGTCTTCACCGCGCCCACGCCGGCTCTGGTGAGACATTAATCAGGCAAGGATGGCAGGGCTCTGTGTATGTGTGTCATTGTAAATGTGTGTGTGTGTATAAGAGAGAGAGAGAGATTGCAGGTTATTTTTACTGGAGTCCTACTGTAGATGTGTTCTGGCCCAGTTCTGGTCCCACTGATCCTATTTTTTTTTAATGAATGACATTAATAAAGAGATTGGCAGCCTGAGATCAGTATTGGCAGTGGACTGGCACTGATTGGCATTGTTACACTGATACACGCTAATGCCAATGCCGAGACAGACCTATGTGCTACCATGTGGGTGTATGAAAGACTTTTCAAGGAGAAGCCTCGCTGCAATGCGCTTAGCACCAGCCTACGTGAAATAGCTGAGTTCTGCCTTTGGGGAGTTTCTTTCCTTTTTGCTGTCTTTTTTTCCCCCTTACTTTACCATTCATTAGTATTTACGTGCATGATCATTATAAATAGCCTGGCCTGCACAGCTTGGTGGTTTACACTCTGTATTTGAACTCTGGTATTTTGAGAGTCCAGCATGGGGATGCTAATTTGTGTCCTGAGGTAGTTTGGGAAATAAAGTCTCGGCTCGTAAGCTTTTGTCCCAGCTCTGAGGACAAAATTCCCCTCAATGCCAAGTTCAAGCAAGATGCAGTGCTAATGAGCTCCAGATATTCCCAGGTATTAGAGAACAAATGCTAGAGTTGTGTTATCTGAGCATGGAGGATAAAACAATGCTTAGTGGAAGACTTGACAAGAAACATGGCTAGTCTGGAAAAATATTCAGATCGCCTGAGATTTGTAATAATTGAGGAGTTACTGTAATTTATGTGACTTAAAAGAAATCATCATAAAAACAGGTCTATATATTATAGCTCGAGTGGCTGAGCTGTTAAAGTAAGTCCCCTACATACAGTATAAACGAGTTTGCGGAGACTTACGGAAGTTAGGTCACTTGTCCGGCGAACATTGTCACGTGCATGTAGCATGCATCTTCTGCAAGTGCCGTTCAAGCCCAGGATGTCCGGAAGCAAGTGCGAAAGCAGTGTCGATGAAGCTGGCATTGCTAAAAAGCGGCAAGTAATAACAATGGAGACAAAAGTGAAAACTATTTGAGAGAATGGAGCGAGGTGAAAAGATAGCAGACATCGCTTGTTCTTTTAAGATAAATCGTTCAACCATGGGCACGATTCTAAAGAACATTGTGTTGTAATATCTTGTGTATAGGTCAATTGTGTTAGTATCCTAGTACCTAGACCTGTTTGTTCGACTTACGCACAAATTGGACTTATGAATGGAAGTTGTTCATATGTAGGGGACTTACCGTACTGGAACCTTTTACACCCACTACATCTGGAGAAATTGTTTTACCATTTAGTCATCATTTTCAGCTCTTGGTTTTACAGCTTTTCCTTTTATGGCGTTTTGTGGGTGTGGCTAAACAGTAACATTTCCTAAAACAAAAAGTTTGATTGGTGTTTAAGTTTCAAGTTTTATTGTCATATGCACAGTAAAGAAACATGATTCCTCTGTACAATGAAATTCTTTCATTGATGTCCCGCGATGAATGCAAAGAGAAAATTAAAATGGAATAAATTAAAATAATTATAGGTATAAAAAGCATAGATGAACAAAATAAATACTAAACATATATATATAAGCAGAATATGAAAATGTGAAAATATCAAAATATATCAAAAATAAATACTGTAAACAGTCCACGTAGTGTGCACTTAGTGTGCAAGTGTTTGAAAAAGTCTATACTATGTTCATTAGGTTATAGTACATAGATCTAAATGCAAACCTTTTAGGCTCAGTTTTGGATGTGAAAACATCCTGAATAATAAACTTTACTGTTAATATGGAAATATGATAATGACATGACACGTCAAATAGTTTTTGGAGTTTTTTTGTCTGTAGAAGCAGATAGTTTGTCTTTCTCCTGATAAGATGAAACATTTATGAATTCAGAAATACCAGTGTTGTAGCATATCGTTTTAGTAAAAAAAAAAAAAAAAAAAAAAATATATATATATATATATATATATATATATATATATATATATATATATATATATATATATGCAGGTCTTAAATAGGAAAGCAATTTAATTAACTGGGCTTGAAGTCTTGCTGATTACACGTTTAAACTGAGTTAATTTCCATATATTGTGCAGAAGCTAGGCCTCAGAGCGCAGCGATAATTGCTGTGTGCTTGTCGTTTATTACTGCTGACATGGCAGCGGATTGATGTTGTAATTATCCTTTGCTTCTCAAAGCGTTTAAGCCTCCTACCGTAATTTTATTAGCGAAAGCTTAGCTTACAGAATGGAAAAGAATGTCTCATGTCCTAGGTCTTTTCTTTTTCTTCCCCCTGTTACTCACCTTTGGAAATTGATGGCATGTTGTGCAGTAATTTGATCAGGTTAAATGTTGGATGTTTTCTCTACCTTTTTTTTTTTTACAGGAACCTTGTTAATTTCTGAGTTAGGACTTCAAAAAAACCTTAATTTTCATATCCTTTCAGTTCAACAAGCCCTTAAATGCCATTATCTTCGATCACTGGATGAGCATTTCATTTCTGCGGATGTATAATGAGGCAGTCTGTCCAATCAGTCATGTACAGGACCTCTGCCTGCATGGAGAGCAGCGTGTAAGTGTCTGCCAGTTAGGATGCGTCTGACCTTTTCAGGGCTGCCGCCTTTCGCTATGAACTTTTTACTCTGAGTTTGAGTGAGCTCTCTTTGGGATGGGATAAAGGTCTCGGAAAATTAATTAGAACTTAATCGATAAAGGCTTTGTGTCGTGCTCCGGGTTTAGTCTGAGAGTAAGGTGTGATGACGTGAACGTCGAGGTAAACAAAAAACATCTAATCAATGTGAAATACCATATCATTAGGAAAAGGCCATGATTACTGTACATCATTTTACAATTATGTTAAATTTACCTTCAGCATCTGCCTCTTCCTATGCTTGAGAGCTTTTTTTTCCCATTATCTTTACACTTTTCGCATCCTCTTATAAAAATATAGGGGTGTCGCTTGTTTCCAAGGCTTTTTCCTCGTTTTTCTTTAAGTGTGATTGAACAAAATCCTGTTATTCTCAATTTTAATCAGTGGTGTCAAAAGTATTCACATTCATTACTTGAGTAGAAGTATAGATACCAGGGTTTAAAAAGACTTCTTTAGAAGTCGAAGTATCAACTCAAGCTTTTTACTCAAGTAAAAGTGTAAAAGTACTGGTTTCAAAACTACTTAAAGTATAAAAGTAAAAGTAACGTGAGGGGAAAAAAGCATTAAGGTCACGTGTTTTGATCATGCGACGGACGGACAGGGGGGTGCATGTTCTGATCATGCAACGGGGGGGGGGGGGGTGGGGGGGTGGAGGTGCGCGTTTTCATCATGCGACTGGGGGGTTGCGCGTTCTGATCATAAAAATTAAGTAACGAGGCTATTTTTAAAATGTAAGGAGTAGAAAGTACAGATAATTGCTTAAAAATGTAAGGAGTAGAAGTAAAAAGTCGGCTGAAAAATAATTACTCCAGCAAAGTATAGATACCCAAAATTTCTACTTAAGTTAGGTAACGAAGTATTTGTACTTCGTTACTTGACACCTCTGATTTTAATGTGGTTCTTTAAACAACCAGTGAGAGCTCAGCATCTGTCAGCATCTGGAGCTGGTCTCACTGCTCACTTTTGGGCTCCAGCATTTGTTTTCTAGGATGCTCAACTGAGCCAAAGGACAGAGCAGTAGCACTGCATGTGTGTTCTATAGATTTTAACCTTGAATACAACATATTAAAAAATATTTGTATAATTAGCAAGTCAAGCAGGTAGCATTGCTGCCTCATAGTTCCAGGGTCCAAGGTTTGATTTTCATGTTTCTTCTCTGTCCTCTGGTTTCCTCCTATATTTCCTTCTATACAGTATAACTTCCTTACTAAGAAAAAAGCAGGGAAAGTGTTCATTCCAGTTCTTATTTCCTTGACACAATACAGTCTTTTTTTTATTAGTATTATAACGATTATTATTAAAAATAGATCCTAGTATCCGCCTCTTCCAAGTGGTTGAGATGTCGCTTCATGGTTAAAGTATAAATACTGTACAAAAGGCACATAATGTGCTAAATTATTGTGTATTGTGTGAAACATCTTAGATCCACTATGTGGATCTATTTTTTTATTATCAGCTGAGACACATTCAGTACATTTTTTTTTCCTGTCAGCCAAAAATAATCAATGAACCAAACGTATATCTTTTGCTTTGACACATATGGTGTAAAGAAGTATAATACATTGCGTAATTTTTTCATCCAAAGTAATTTCTATTTGAACAGATCAGACGGAGGTTAAAAGTTTCATTACCGCTTTGCCATCCAAACAAAGAAGAAAGCATTTATTTATTTATTTATTTATTTATTTATTTATTTTCCCCTGGTGCAATAATATCAGCATTTATGGACCTTGTCTGAAAGGTTAAGATTTTGCTTCATGGTAATCAACATGTTACAGTATATTGTTCTCGTAGTGTGCTATAAAACAATTACAAAGGCATACTATTTAAAGTCAGAGATGTGTAGTGGATTTTTTAGCACAGCATATCTCAACCAAGTGGTAGAAATAGCAAAATCAGTTTAAATAAAAAAAATATATACATATAGTGACTTAATGTGCTTTACAAAAAATCTAACAGAATGTTAAAGGAAGGGTTAAAGCCTGCTTCTACTTTACCTCCACATACAGTATTGTATGAAAGCAGCAGCAACACTTTGTATGACTACACAGCACATCCGAAATAGTCCCATCCTTCCCAATTCCAAATTAACATTTAAAACGCTTATTGATTTCATGTGATATTAAACTCGGGTACAAGCTTGGTTTCTCTTTAAAACTTTCCACCACAATCATCATCGGCAGTGTTGTCCTGGGCTGGGAAAAATCAGTCCATACATTTGAACTCATTCATTAATCTAGAAAATCCATAAGTTGAAGAGCACAATGTGCTAAGGAGCTATGCAACTGCTTCTATTCTAACCATGTGTGTTACCACGTCTGCGATTTCATCACGGACAGCCAAGCGAGCAAACAAGAACTTCTGTGTGAAACTGGACAAATCTGCCACAGAGACATTTGACATGATTCGGCAAGTTTAAGGCAGTGCTGCAATGAGTTGTTCAGGGTGTTTTGAATGACAGGTGAGCTTTAAGAGCAGAAGAATGTTACTGGAAGATGACGAGAAATCAGGAAGACCGTCAGTTATGATTGTCGGAGAACAATTGCTGCTGTTGTCGTTGTGTCATACAAAAGTCATGTGTGATCTGAACATGCACTGTTTACACTTACATTTAGGCATTTGGTAGACGCTCTTATCCAGAGCGACTTACATTCTTATCTCATTATGCAGTTGAGGGTTAAGGGCCTTGCTCAAGGGCCCAACAGTGGCAACTTGGTGGTTGTGAGGTTTGAACCTGGGATCTTTCGAACCGTACTCCAATGCCTTAACCACTGAGCTACACCTGGCCCCTACCCCTACGCCTGGCCCCTACCCCTGGTGTTGCTGCCAAGTTTGTCCCCAAGCTGCTGATTCAGAAGCAGAAGGAACATCGCGTTAAATTGTGCCTAGAACATGCCGTGGATGACCTGTCCTTCATGTCGAGGATCATTACCGGTGACGAAACTTGGCTGAGATACAGCAACAGCCTTCGCAGTGGAAGAGCCCATCATCTGCACGACCGAAAAAATGTGAATCAGGTCTGCAGCTCAACCGAGTGCATGCTCATCGTTTTTTATTTTTCACATTCACAGCATTCCGCATCTAAAATCTGTCCCCAGAGGCCAGACTGGCAGGAGCGAATACTGCCAGGTTTTATGGCGTCTGAGGGAGGATGTACTGCGAAAAAACAGAGCTTGTAAACTTTTGATACCATCTCGTCTTGCATAATGTGTATTAATTTCTTAAGACGAGCAAAATCGATGGTGTAGATGACTACGGAAAATTGGTGGCAGCTAACTTTCATGCGCATATGCATAGTTAAAAAGAATGCAGCCCAAGGATGTACGTAACCATTGAGCTATACACGGACTAACAGGTGTGAAAGCTCACTTAAAAATCTATTTTACTGATCTAATATCTGTCAGTGAAAAGAGGCTGCATGAGGCCGGGTTCTGTCTGATGTCTCTCGGAGACACTGGTGCGTTTGATCAGCTCCACCTCCACACGAACACAGGAAAGTAAAGATGACTTTCAAAGCACTGAGGTCTAAAAGCCGATCTGAACTCATTCTCTGATTTGAGAAGTTAGCTTTTGATCCGTGACGGTGTGTTTTCTCAGCTTAATGTAGTTTGGAGAGCTTAAATATTTTACACGCTGACTGCACACCGCCGAGGATTTCTAATGATTAATTAACAGTTTCAGGTGCTGATTTTTTTGGATTGTGTTTGGTTTAATACATTCTCTTTAACTCTGACACTCGTGCAGGTTTACAGTATTACTGTGATTGTTTATGGAAATTATCGATGCACTGAGCTCCTTTTTACATAATGAGAGGTTTATTGAACGTGTATGGAAGGAGTCTCCAGTGTCAGAGGTGAAGCTGTGACTTGAAGTTATAGACAGAGTTGTTTTTGTCTTATTAACTTTGAGGGGAAAAGAAGGACTGATGATGTATTGATGTTTCACAGCATTAAATGTCAGTATAAATGAATAAAGTGTGTGTTGTTCTTCAATAAACCCATATGTGATGGTAGATTGGTGTGGTATAAGAGGAATAAAAGGCTTTTATTGCATATTGTACTGCATACACACACACACACACTTGCTAGAACTTTCCGCAGCCTAATTGAGCTCATTCCTCACACCAGACACTCTCTCTCTCTCTCCGTGTGGCTCGTAGCTCTGCACCGTGTATCTCAGGATGATTCACGTTCCTCTTGCTTGCGCCTGACAGCCCGAGCCTTTCTGCCTTTTGTAGTTATTTATATTCAGCCCTGGAGTTGGGAGAGTCATCAGATACGCAACCGTTTCATGTTCTATACGTGACTCGGCTTTTCTTCTCTCTCCGTCTTCATGTTTTTGAGATTCTTCTGCATAAACATGAAGTTTCAGTGTTAAATAGATTCTGTAGTTCTGTATGTCTGAAGTGAAAATGCACTGAGACTGTGATGGAAATGTCGAAATAAATTTTAGGAGAAAATGCTATTTTTATCTATTTTTTTTAAATAAATAAATAAATAAATAAATAACACAAAACTTTCACTTCTGGAAATCTCCATGTGGTATTTTAAAGGCACATCATTTACTGTACAGTAGGTTAACAGCGTTCAGCTGACAGCATGGGGCAGAAATCCCTAAAGGAAATCAGTGTTAATTATCCAGATGTTAGAGAATGCTTTTCCACCTGAAATCAATACTGATATCCTGTACGTTTAAAATTTTTTTTTTTTAAACTAGTTTTTCATGGTTAAATACATTTCCAGCTGTTTCCTCTGAAACTGAAAATCATCAGAGTTAACCTTACAATTTGCATTGTTTTTTTATTTATATTTTATATTTAATCAGAACCTAAACTGGGTATTTGTTCTAGAGAAATGTTTCTAAGATCTTTAAGATAAAATGGAAGAGTACAATAAACACAAAAATACATTTATAAAAGGCAAAAAAGACCAAGAAACAATAACAGAAATTTTTCTCAATATGCCAAACCCCTGATCGGACTGACTGCTTTATGTCAGAAACGCTGGCCTCCCAGGAACACCTTTAATGGCCCAAACATGTGGAAATGTCTTAAAGCGAGGTCATGACTGTATGGGGGATGTGACAATAACTCCCAGCAGAGTTCATGTAATGTGCAAGTGGTGCTGGTGAATGATTGTGTGTACAGTTCACACAGACAGATGTGTGTCTTCCGCATGTTGGTGACAAGTTGTTCTTTGATTTTAAGGACCGGACATTCCTCTAACTGAATGTTCATGAGAACGACTGCAATGGGCTCCGATCCACCTCACCCGGGATCGTCATTAAGAGCCTTCTTTAAAACATTTATACCATTAAAATGTTTTACTGCAGCTAAGAGTCTCATCACCATGCTGTGCTTGAGGTGTTCTGTAAATGTCAGTCGCTCTTACACCTTAATTTACCAGAAAGTCCCGGTTTGACTTGAGCGCAACTTGTAACTATTGAAACTACGTTTAGATACTTTTCATGAACATCCTAAAATATTCTATTTAAGCTTTTTTGTTATTTATGATGACATTCTGTGTCTTTAATAGTGTGTGTGTGTGTGTGTGTGTGTGTGTGTGTCCGTGAAAGGTAAAGTCTCTTCTCTTGGAGCTTTGGTTTATTAAACACCTCTACAACAGTCATGTGTGTACACACACACACACACACACACACACACACACACAAACACACTTTCCAATTACCGTGATGTGTCAATAGCATAACAAACGCTACAGGTGTTCGCACTGCAATAAATTTATGGGACAATCTCTCTCTCTCTCTCTCTCTCTCTCTCTCTCTCAGCATGTTTGAAAGCTTATTTTGGGGATGTCTGGTCACAGTGAGTTCTAGCTGTGAGAGCTTCCTGTCTCTATCAGATCAGCAGCGGTGAGGTGTGAAAACAGGCTTTATAACCATTTTGTGTCCTAGAATGTAAAGAATGTTTAGTTAAGGTGATTTAAAAGGAAACCTGTTTCCTTCCCATATGAAACTGGACTCCTCCAGCGTGTCCTGGGTCTTCCCCGGGATCTCTTTCCGGTGGGGCGTGTCCGGAACACCTCACAAGGGAGGCGTCCAGGGGGCATCCTAAATAGATGCCCAAGCCACCTCATCTGGCTCCTCTCGATGCGGAGGAGCAGCGGCTCTACTCTGAGCCCCTCCCAGATGACTGAGCTTCTCACCCTATCGCTAAGGGAGAGCCCAGACACCCTACGGAGGAAACTCATTTCGGCCGCTTGTATTCGCGATCTTGTTCTTTCGGTCACTACCCACAGCTCATGACCATAGGTGAGGGTAGGAACGTAGATCGACCGGTAAATTGAGAGCTTTGCCTTTTGGCTTAGCTCCTTCTTCACCACGACAGACCGATACAGAGCCCGCATCACTGAAGACGCTGACCCGATCCTCCTGTCGATCTCCCGTTCCATTTTACCCTCACTCGTGAACAAGACCCCGAGATACTTAAACTCCTCCACTTGGAGCAGGATCTCACTCCCAACCCTGAGAGGGCACTCCACCCTTTTCCGGCTGAGGACCATGGCCTCAGATTTGGAGGTGCTGATTCTCATCCCAGCCGCTTCACACTCGGCTGCAAACCTATCCAGTGAGAGCTGTAGGTCACAGGGTGATGAGGCCAACAGAACAACGTCATCTGCAAAAAGCAGTGACCCAATCCTGAGCCCACCAAACTGTACCCCCTCAACGCCCTGGCTGCGCCTAGAAATCCTGTCCATAAAAATTATGAACAGGATCGGTGACAAAGGGCAGCCCTGTCGGAGTCCTACTCTCACCGGAAACAGGTCCGACTTACTACCGGCAATGCGGACCAAGCTCCGACACCGGTTGTACAGGGACCGGACAGCCCTTAACAGGGAATCCGATATCCCATACTCCCGGAGTACCCCCCACAGGACTCCCCGAGGGACACGGTCGAATGCCTTCTCCAAGTCCACAAAGCACATGTAGACTGGTTGGGCAAACTCCCATGCCCCCTCCAGGACCCTGCTAAAGGTGAAGAGCTGGTCCACTGTTCCGCGACCCGGATGAAAACCACACTGCTCCTCCTGAATCCGAGGTTCGACTATCCGACAGACCCTCCTTTCCAGGACCCCTGAATAGACTTTCCCAGGGAGGCTGAGAAGTGTGATCCCTCTGTAGTTGGAACACACTCTCCGGTCCCCCTTCTAGAAGAGGAGGACCACCACCCCTGCTTGCCAGTCCAGAAGCACTGTCCCCGATGTCCATGCAATGTTGCAGAGACGTGTTAACCATGACAGCCCTACAACATCCAGAGCCTTGAGGAACTCTGGGCGGATCTCATCCACCCCCGGGGCCCCGCCACCATGGAGCTTTTTGACTACCTTGGCAACCTCGGCCCCAGAGATGAAAGAGTCCACCTCTATGTCCCCAGACTCTGCTTCCTCATCGGAAGGCATGTTGGTGGAATTAAGGAGGTCTTCGAAGTACTCCCCCACCGACCCACAACGTCCCGAGTCGAGGTCAGCAGCGCACCATCCCCACTATACACTGTGTTGACCGTTCACTGCTTTCCCCTCCTGAGACACCAGATGGTGGACCAGAATCTCTTCGAAGCCGTCTGGAAGTCATTCTCCATGGCCTCCCCAAACTCCTCCCATGCCCGGGTTTTTGCCTCAGTAACCACCGAAGCTGCGTTCCGCTTGGCCTGCCGGTACCTATCAGCTGCCTCCGGAGTGCCACCAGCCAAAAAGGCCCGGTAAAACTCCTCCTTCAGCTTGATGGTATCCCTCACCGCCGGTGTCCACCAACGGGTTCTTGGATTGCCACCGTGACAGGCACCGACCACCTTACGGCCACAGCTCCGGTCGGCCGCCTCGTCAATGGAGGCGCGGAACATAGTTCATTCGGACTCAATGTCCCCCACCTCCCCCAGGACGTGGTTGAAGCTTTGCCGGAGGTGGGAGTGGAAGCTCGTCCTGACAGGGGACTCTGCCAGACGTTCCCAGCAGACCCTCACAATACATTTGGGTCTACCAGGCCTGACCGGCATCCTACCCCGCCAACGGAACCAACTCACCACCAGGTGGTGATCAGTTGACAACTCCGCCCCACTCTTCACCCGAGAGTCCAAGACATGTGGCCGCAAGTCCGACGACACGACCACAAAGCTGATCATCGAACTGCGGCCTAGGGTGTCCTGGTGCCAGGTGCACATATGGACACCCTTATGCCTGAACATGGTGTTCGTTATGGACAATCCGTGACGAGCACAGAAGTCCAATAACAAAACACTGCACTGGTTCAGATCGGGGGGGCCGTTCATCCCAATCACGCCCTTCCAGGTCTCACTGTCATTGCCCATGTGAGCATTGAAGTCCCCCAACAGAACGACGGAGTCCCCAGTAGGGACGCTCTCTAGCGCCCCCTCTAGAGACCCCAAAAAGGGCGGGTACTACAAACAGCTGTTCGGCGCATAAGCTCAAACAACAGTAAGGATCCGTCCCCCCACCCGAAGGCGGAGGGAGGCCACCCTCTCGTCCACTGCGGTGAACCCCAATGTACAGGCACCAAGCCGGGGGGCAATAAGTATGCCCACACCTGCTCGGCCCCTCTCACCGGTGGCAACTCCAGAGTAGAAGAGAGTCCAGTCCCTCTCAAGGAGACTGGTTCCAGAGTCCAAGCTGTGCGTCGAGGTGAGTCCAACTATATCTAGCCGGAACTTCTCAACCTCACGCACTAGCTCAGGCTCCTTCCCCGCCAGAGAGGTGACATTCCACGTCCCTAGAGCCAGCTTCTGCAGCCGAGGATCAGACCGCCAAGGCCCCTGTCTTCGGCCACTGCCCAACTCACACTGCACCCGACCTCTTTGGCCCTCCTACAGGTGGTGAGCCCATGGGAAGGGGGACCCACGTTGCCTCTTCGGGCTGTGCCCGGCCGGCCCCATGGGTGCAGGCCCGACCGCCAGGCGCTCGCCATCGGGCCCCACCTACAGGCCTGGCTCCAGAGGGAGGCCCCGGTGACCCACGTCTGGGCGAGACGTTTACCAAAGTTGGAAATCATCATAAGAGGTATTTTGAACCACTCTTTCCTGTTCCCTCACCTAGGACCAGATTGCCATGGGTGACCAAAAATAAATGTGTTACAAAATAAACATTATATAAGAATTTGTATTAATGGTCTTGACGGCTGTCTCGTGCCTAGGGTTTATTATAATAGTAATATCATATTTTATAATAATAAACCTAGGAATTTATGTTCTAATATAATATTTGATAGCGATTATCCATGGCAGGGGGGCATATATGCAAGATACTTTTCTTTCCCCACGTGAGTCAGTCCGCGTCAGCGCTCTTTAACCAATCAGATGTGACCTCACCATTTCAACCAACCATAACCCGGCAGGAGCGCAGCCTTAATCCTGTTTACATGAAATAAACCTGCTACGGAGCAGGTTCAAGCTTACGGACATGTTGCTATGACAACAAATGCGAGAAGCGCATCGAGGAACGAAACAATCCAAGATCAGGACAAATCCACAACAATCAAATCCAGCTAACTGAGTTAGCGACGTACGAAGAACGGACCCCTGGAGCCTATCCCAGGAGAGCAAACCAAAACAACAAAACCTAAAACAAAATAACAAATTTTTAAATAAAATAACAAAACCAAATACAATATAACAAATCAGAAAACACAACGGCAGATCCAGATACAAAAAAAAAAAAACTGATGAGAAAACACGACGACAATTCAGTCAAACCGGAAAAGGTAGGTATAGTTTGCTAATTAAATTCTTATCGCTGATTGGATGAGACATCTTTCACTCAAGACATACAAGAAGTGTAGTCATCAAGTCATCAAGTGAAGTCAGAATAACTTTTAATGCACATTTAACACAACTTAGTTGAGCAAAGTAATGTATAATGCTAAAATACTGAAATAAATCCTTAAATGAAAATGTCCGTGAGGCTGCAGTACTTCACACGTATATACGTACCATGTTTTGAGTGACAGATGTCTCATCCAATCAGCAGTAAGAATAATAAAACCGAAAAAGGTAGGTGTGGTTTGCGAATGACAGTCTTACCGCTGATTGGACGAGACATCTGTCACTCAAAATACACAGGAAGTACTGCAGTCACACGGACATTTAGACGTTTTTTTGTTTTTTATTTAAGGATTCGGTTCAGTATTTTAGGATTATATATAACTTTGGTCAACTAAGTTGTGTTAAATGTGCTTTAAAAATTATTCCGACTTCACTTGATAGTACTTCTTGTATGTCATGAGTGACAGATGTCTCATCCAATCAGCGATAAGAATTTAATTCTCAAACTATACCAAACATTTCCAGTTTGACTGAATTGTCGTTATATTGTATTTGTTTTTGGTATTTTGTTTTTAGTTTTTGTTATTTTGCCATCGTAGAATGCACCACGAGAATATACCACGAGATCACATGTACAATACATCATAAACACCCGCTCTTATTCACTGTCTATACCACTTTATCCTGTATACTGGGTCCGCGGGGGACCTGGATACTTGGGGCGCACAAGGCGTTTGCCAATCCATCGCAGGGTGCACACACACACACACACACACACACTACAGGCAAATTGGGAACACCCAATGTATGTATGTGTACTGTTGGAGGAAACCGGGGAACCCGGAGGAAACCTACCAAGCACAGGGAGAACATGCACACAGACTTAAAGCGGGAATTGAACCCAGAACCTGGAGGTGCAGGACAGCAGTGCTAACCGCTACACCACATCTTAAACACATTACTTTAAAACACAGTTCAAAGTTTTAAAGTCTATGTTTACTCAGAATGTGTTACCTCGTTCTTTTTTTTTGGGGGGGGGGGGGGCGGGGGCAATAAAAGTTATAAAGTACAATAACGAAATTGTCGTCGTCGTCATCATCATCATCATCAGCAGCAGCAGGAAGTATCTAATAACAAAACATATTTACAAGTTTCAAGGTTTATGAAACTGTAATATAAGTGTGATATAGATGTGTGTGTGTGTGTGTTATGTGGTAGACAACGTATATGCCATTCATTCATTCATTTTCTATACCGCTTAATCCTGTGTTCAGGGTCGCGGGGGACCTGGAGCCTATCCCAGGAGACTTCGGGCACTAGGCGGGGTACACCCTGGACAGGGTGCCAATCCATCGCAGGGCACACACACATACACACACTCACACACCCAATCACACACTACGGGCAATTTGGGAACGCCAATTAGCCTAACCTGCATATCTTTGGACTGTGGGAGGAAACCGGAGGAAACCCACCAAGCACGGGGAGAACATGCAAACTCCATGCACACAGAGACGGGAATCGAGCCTGGCCGGGGAATCGAACCCTGGACCCTGGAGGTGCAAGGCAACAGTGCTAACCACTACACCACCGCGCCGCCCGTATATGCCATGTTTATTAAAAATGAACAAAGGACAAAGTGTGAAAACACACACACACACACACACACACAGTCTAAGTAAATTAGGCTTAAAGCCACATGCATTTCTTCACATCCTGTGTTTAGCAGTAACACACCGCCCCCTGGTGGTTAAATCATGTGTTAAACATTGTGTTTCTGTGTTCTCACAGCTCATGAAATAAAATAAATATAAATAAAACTAAAACTAAATATTTGGGTTTATGTTGTGTTAATTTCATTCGTGGAGGTATTTTGAAAATTTTGTCATTAATGTCACGGTGCTGAAACCCTGCATGAGGTGAATAGCGTCATTGTGTTTAGCTTTTATTGTTTGTTTGTTTGTTTAATAAAAAAATTTTACGCTCTTTCTCCCTTAGGCCATTTATTCACAAGTAGTTGTATAGAGCCTTTGCTATTTCCTAGTGAATTAGTTAATGTTCATGCACACCAGTGCCTTGTGGACTGTATTTTTACTTAAATTATTAAAAAGTTGTAAAAAGTTGCAATTCTGAAAAAAGTAATAAAAAAAACACTCACACCATTCACAACACAACGTTTTTCTATAATGTTAAAAATCAGGAAACATGACAGCGCT
Source organism: Channallabes apus (assembly GCA_030522415.1). Classification (NCBI taxonomy): domain Eukaryota; kingdom Metazoa; phylum Chordata; class Actinopteri; order Siluriformes; family Clariidae; genus Channallabes; species Channallabes apus. Next base: position 44,236,092 of record CM060110.1, on the reverse strand, counting down.
GCACCTATGACCACCTAGCACTGACTTAATGATACTTACTTGTTGTTAATGTTAAACAGCATGTGCATATGCATTTATTAAAATAATTACATTTTATGAACAATGCATGCATGGCATTTTCCGTGTTTGCACCCTGCAATGGTTTGGCACCCATCCAGGGTGTACCCTGCTCCGAGCCCAAAGTCTCCTCGGAAAGGCTTTATTAGAGGCTGTAAAGATGAATATGGGATGACCAGATGAAAATTCCTGCTAAATAATATATGATATAAATAAATCTAAATAAAACAACCTAAAACATTTAGCTTAAATCCACCCACGCATCAAGTGAGCAAAAATATTAGGACATGTGACTTATCTATTAGGACAGATTGCCTGTTTATATAATCAATAACACTGAGTGTCTACAGTAAATCTAAGTGCTGGGTTCTACATGGAAATACTGCATTCGTCCCACAGAGCTGCTTATAGGAGAAAAGCAAGTCATTCTGACGCTGGAAAAAAGAGTCACTGCACAAACAAGTGTTATGGAGCACATGTGCTGTACTTCACATTGACATAACTGTTGCCATGGTTACTCAGAAAAAGTGTCCTCTAACACAAGTTTTCCCACAAAACACAGCAGACTTTTGAGGTAGAGATTGGGTTCAGGGCACAGTTTAGGGTTGGCGCATGTAATCAGTTAAAGAGCAGAGGAAAGAGGAAACACTCTGCTTCTTTTACCTTAGATTTCCCCTGAGGAGGATATGGTGTGTTGTTCTTGTTGTGCTTATTGGAAGCAATGTGGCATTAAAGTGAGCTAAAGTGGCCCTTTGGATTCGCACACAAATGTTGATATACAGTAGGTTTGGGCAGAAACTCATGTCACACACATACAGTACAAGGGGCTATATGGGAACATAAAAAAATGGGAACATAGAACCCAGACCCCGGTGATGCAGTGCAACAATGCTAACCACTACATTACCGTGTCGCCACTATGTACGGCTGGAAATAAATAAGTAAAATCATGGAATCAAATCATTATCTGTTTCAGTGTCTACAGGAACAAACTGAGCTCTACACTGTAAAAAAAAAAAAAATTTTTACATTTTACGGTAAAAAAACGGCAGCTGTGGTTGCCAGAATTCTACCATAAAAAATACGGCTATGTACCGTTATTACACTGTGAAAAAAAAAACGTAAATTTTATGGTAAAAAAATGCAGCTGTGGTTGCCTGAAGTTTACCGTAAATTTTTTTACAGATATTTTTTTATACGGTTTATAACTGTCTAATTAACATGTTTATGTTATAAAAACAGTTTATTCCCACCAAATTCCAGGGTTTACATTGTAACAAATACGGATCATAACCATGTTTTTTACAGCTCAGAACTGTCTAATTTAAAGATTTATGTTGCAGTAATAATGGTTTATTTCCATCTTTTCTACAGCGCAGGACTCACACACTCTCATCATCTATACAATGCTAACCACAATGCTAAGACAGCGCTAACCGCTACACTACCATGCTCGCTACACAGTTGCTGTCGTTGTTGTTGGACTATTTGTTTTATTATGAATAACCACAGTGAATTGATTCAGCAATTCTGTGAAAGCATCATTTTATCACACTAGCTGGAGCTAAAAGAGATAGAAGTTACATTGCTAAGCGTTCGGATTTTACTGTTAAGAAACTATTAAGAGGACTTTTATACTAATTGATGAATACAAACCGAAATCAAATCATCAAAACCCATCAAAAGTTATTCAAGACTCGGACATCAGCACGGCCCCATGCATTTATTAATAAAGACAGAAAAACAATATTTAAAGTCTCAAAATCAAATATACAAATGTCAGGGTGGACATTTTTTTGGGCAGAAAATCTAAGCATAGAATTTTATAGAAGGACTTTTATTACAACTTCACACAAAAGATTATTTTATTACACACAGTTCTGGTGGGCGGTGCCCTGCTGGCATGCGGGCACAGGCTGGTGAGCGGTGGGGGCGGGTGAAGTGGCGCGTGCTAGCGGCTGTCCTCGCTACAGTCATCAAAGGGTGGAATACCATTCACAAATTTGAAGTCCTTGGTTAATGTAAATTAGACGGCTATAAACCGTAGAAAAAACTATAAAAATCCGTAAAATATACAGTATAATGAGTTCAGTCCCGAACAAACAATAACGTTGCTCACATATTTTTTATGGTAAATTTCTGTCAATCACAGCTGCCAGTTTTTTACCATTAAATGTTTTAAGTTTATTTTTTACGGAGCAGAAATTTTTCTGATTTTTAAACTCTATCAACAAAGGTTTAGTAAAATATAAACTGATGCTCCATGATATTAGTAACAAATACCTTCTCTGAGAGTTTCCTTTATATAAATACAGTATATCATAAATTTAGTGCAATAAACCATATTTTCATATGTTTTTAACTGTTAAATTTAAGGTCTTACTCTGTAAAACTATAATTACAGTTTTTCACTGTAAATTCTACGGTTATCCCAAGTTTTGTGAAATACGGTTTTATTCTGTAGCATTTATACGGTACTTTACTGTTAGAATTACGAACATTTTTTACAGTGTAGGAATGCTGTCTCATGGTCCTCGTGAATGGCTGTGCCAAAAATATTATAATATTATAAAAGGATATAAATAAACCTTCTTTCCTGGAAGGTCTGTCCTGCATCTGCTTTACACAGACTTTCCACTAGTGTTTATATGACTCAGTATGTTGCCTTTTTCTGTTCTTCCTCTACACTTGATCTCTTGCTGAGGTCATATCCTCACATGGGGTCTCATGGCAATACTATCTAGATGAGCCATTCTGACCTTCCTTAGACACTCACGTTTTGGACCAGATATCATAAATGGCATCTCATCAGCTGCATAGTAATTTCAGCAGAACTGAACTGGTGTCAGGTTGTGATCTCACTGGAGACCGTCGGATCTCCCTTCCTTGTATGACAATTTCATCTGTTAGAAGGATTCATCTGTTTCTCTCCACATACAGTAGGCCACTTACAGTTGTATTACAGTTTTAATCCCGGATCCGACCTGGCCGAGTGAGATCCTGAGGGAGAACAAAGATGCAACCAGAAGCGGCGGCCCTGGGAACAAGCCGGCATCATGAATAGGATTGAACCTGTGCAAACCGCACGCCTCTGTCTAGCGTCCTGCTCGCCAATGTCCAGTCGCTGGAAAACAGGCTTGATGAGCTCAGGGAGAGGGTAAAGTTCCACAGAGACATTTGGGACTGCATACTCCTCTGCTTCTCCGAGAAATGGCTGAACCCAGCAGTACAGGTCCATGCTATCCGGCCAGACGAGTTGGACATGGACAGGACACGTGACTCTGGGAAGTCAGACCAGCTAGCATCTATGTTCACAGAAATATTCAACCCCTCCTTATGCCAGTCGGTATAATCCCCACATGCTTTAAAGAGTTAATCATTGTTCATGCCCCAAATATAACCCACATTTTTCCAAGCTTGTGACCAGCACTGCATTTATTGGGGTTTGGGTGGGAATTGAACCCAGGCCTTTCACATGGCAGGTGAGAAGCCCACCACTGAGCCACCAATGTCCACCTCTAACAGCTCTAATAAAAAGGTCAAATTAAACATGAAAAAAAAAAACTCTCTACTCTGTAACCTCTTATTTCAAACTGAAGATTCCTGACTGTTAGAAGCTTGGAATAAAAATACTGCATGAGAACCAATTTCCCCTGAATACTGTGTCACGCACTGTTTATGCAAAAAAAATTAAATGATCTGCTTTTCATTTGACCAAGGCAGAGCTTTTAATTCATATCAATGTCTATATGTTATTACCACAAGATATCAGTGTAGTTACATAAAAACAGCAATAACTTTTTCTATTGTTTTTTTTTTTTTTTTTGTACTTATTTCTTACTTTTTATATAGCAGAACATACAATAATGTGTTACTGACTGAGGGAATGAAGAGAAAAATGTCTGAGAGAAAAAATCAAAGGGTCTCAGGATGATAATGAGGTTGGAATAATAATAATAATAATAATAATAATAATAATAATAATAATAATAGAATGTTTACTTTTCTTTTAATTATCAACGTCTATATGTCATTCTACTCTTTTACCACAAGATGTCAGTGTTGTAGCATAAATACAGTAATAACCTTTTTCTAGTGATTTTTTTTTTTCTTCAAATCTTCTATTTCCTTACTTTTTATATAGCAGAACACATTGTGTGTTACTGACAGAAGAGATGAAGAGAAGATGACAAAAAGACTGAGAGAATAGAATGCTCTCAGGAAGGCTGTAATAATAATAATAATAATAATAATAATAATAATAATAGACAGGGAAGGATCTATACATCTAATGAACCTTGGAGAACTTAAATATGAGGAACTTGCCTTGTAGAAGAAGCTACTTGTAAAATACTAATAAAATGCTAATAATAACATTATTATTATTATTATTATTATTATTATTCGTCGTAAAACCTGTGCCAAGTTGTTGTGCGGACTGGAGCCGAAAGACCAACAACAACATTATTATTATTAATACTACTACTATTATTATAGTTAATTCATTAGCTTCGAAGCTACGAAGCTTCGACTTAATTGCATGAGATATTTGTATTAAATTGTTTTTGTGCGTATTTGACTTTACATCTGAATTTTATCTTTTGTTTTAGTAAATTTTTACATTGTATAATTCCACGTTTAATATATACTTCTTTACCTATTCCTTTATCTTAATGTCATTTTTCTATGCTTTATCCGTTGCGTTGCGTATTTTAGTCGCGTCACTCTGGCGGGTTAATTTTGTGCACCTGTTGCAGGTTGCATTACTGATATCGTCCACACGGGGGAGCAGTGAGTCCGAGATATACAGTGTAGCGCAGAAACATGCGAGTCGTTCTGCAGGAGAGGTTCAAAGAGCCGGGCTGTGAGCTGCTTTGGGAATATTCTTTAAAATATATAGATATGTGTTAGTGTTTATTCATTCCTTTGCATTGTGATTTATATTTGGACCTGGACACGGAAAACAAGAGGTGAGTGATTTTAACACTTTGAAGTAAAAGCTTCAGGTGTAACAGTGGAAAGTCTTTGATGTGTATCAGTAATGTTTTGTTCTACATCAGTGGAACTTATAGAGCCAGCAGGAAAAGCTGTGTGTTGATGTTGTTGTAGACGATTAAAGCTTAAGACTCAAATATTATAAACTTGGACTAAATATCCCAACAATCACAACAGTGCTGCAGGATTAATCGTCTAATTAACAAAGTTACAGTTTAAGGTAAAGTTGTGTTCTGGGACCAAATCCATGAAGCCTAAACACTTAAACCTCATGTTTTTGCCTTTTAAAAAGCTTCTGCAAACTTCCTACAGTCCCGTTTATTTCTTTATGCAAAGACACTTGTTCAGTTTTTTCACCTTGTAAAATCAGCAGGTCTGTTCAGAAAGTCACTAAATGACATCATACACTAGGTGCATCTGCATATTCATAGGTTGCCATGGTTATTTGTATATTTAGAAATGTACTGCATGTGGCATTAAGCAAGTTTTCTGGTGACCTTGAGATCAAATCACCTAATGTGTATCATGAGAATTTAACTGAATATTAGAAGAATAAGATTCAGGACCGACTGGAATTTTTGTCCCCAAAACAATTTTGCAAATACAGTACAGTTTTAAAATAACATTTAATTAACCTGTTGATTATCATCTCCCAACTGATATACTGTGCAAGTCAAGTATGAGTCGAAAATGATCCGCACTCACGTTATATTAAAACTTCTGTTGGCCGCGCTGTCTTATCAGCACTTTCCGTTCAATTTGTAATTGCGATGTGAGCAAAAATATTTACCCCACTTGTGATTTGCATGAAAGAAGAGCAGCGTGCAGTGATGAATTTTTTATTTTGTGGTCTGAGGGTGTACCTGGTTACCACAATGAACTGGAGCCCATTTCATTTGTACTGTATTGAAATTAGACTGTGTTCCAATTCCAGATTTTTATTTGTTTTTTGCAATTCTAAACGAACATAAACACTGTAAATTACTTTAACCACACAGGATGAATTTTCACACAAACATGTATCTATTTTAAGGTGATCAGTGATTGTTGTTATTGTTGTTGCTGGGAACAGTGCTGACCAATAATTATTTGTTGTTTTTGTTTGGGATCAATGGTGGTCAGTGATTTGTTTTTGTTATTTTTGTTTTTGTTGTTGTTGGGAACAGTGGTGACTAATAATTATTATTATTATTTGTTGTTGTTGTTGTTGTTGTTGGGAACAGTGGTGACTAATAATTATTATTATTATTTGTTGTTGTTGTTGTTGTTGTTGGGAGCAGTGGTGACTAATAATTATTATTTGTTGTTGTTGTTGTTGGGAGCAGTGGTGACTAATAATTATTTGTTGTTTTTGTTTGGGATCAATGGTGGTCAGTGATTTGTTTTTGTTGTTGTTGTTGTTGTTGGGAGCAGTGGTGACCAATAATTATTATTTGTTGTTGTTCTTGTTCTTGGGAGCAGTGGTGCCTAATAATTATTTGTTGTTGTTGTTGTTGTTGTTGGGAGCAGTGGTGACCAATAATTATTATTTGTTGTTGTTCTTGTTCTTGGGAGCAGTGGTGCCTAATAATTATTTGTTGTTGTTGTTGTTGTTGTTGGGAGCAGTGGTGCCTAATAATTATTGTTGTTGTTGTTGTTGTTGTTGTTGGGAGCAGTGGTGACTAATAATTATTTGTTGTTGTTGTTGTTGTTGTTGTTGGGAGCAGTGGTGACCAATAATTATTTGTTGTTGTTGTTGTTGTTGTTGTTATGGAACAATGATGGTCATCGATTTGTTGGGGTTGTTGTTGTTAGGAGGAGTGGTTACCAGTGATTGTTGTTGTTGTTGGGAACAGCAGTTTTGAAGTTCAGTCTTGTTACCCAAAAAATACACTTTATCACTGTAAAACAATGCCACATTGTTGTGCCCATGTATTAGTGTATTAGGCAACACACACACACACACACACACACACACACAGAAGCGAACATGCCTGATAAGGTCACTATCTTGTATCAGTGCAGTTGGTCACATGAAAGCCCAAGTCCTTGGAGAGAAAGAAACAAAGTGTTAGGACACAAAGGAGGAGTTTGACATTCAGTGTGTCTCATCCCCGCTTCTGTTCCTCACTTAGTGTCCCTCTTCTACTTAGGTTTTTTAAAATATAAGTGTGTGTGTGTGCGTGTGTGTGTGCGTGTGCGTGTGTGTGTGTGTGTGTGTTCCGACAGCCCCCCATGTGGATGTTGACGTCTCTCCTGTCCCGAGCAGCAGGGGTGTCTCTGGGAATCATAAATAATGCATGACTGTCCCGTGCTGTCTGATATTTCTGACGCAGCGCCGCATCCATATGAGCTCGCCCTCGAGCTGCTCCGCTCTGTGTGTGTATAAACAGAGACGTAAATATGTGTGGGAAATGCAGTTATGTCACAATGTGACCGGCTTCAAGAAGTTTCAAGATGTTCAAAGTGAAGTAAAGTGTAAGAGCCGTATTTTACTTTATGAATTTGTTGTTGTGTTTATTTTATTTCATTAGTTAAGCACTGAGCACCAAGTTTATTAGTAAGTTTATTAGTTAAGTATTTAGCATTGATCTATGTCAATCGTAAGATGGTCTGTGACATCATTCCACTGTTACACGTAGTTGTATGACGATTGCACTGTAAGAAGTCGGTTTAGATATGGAAGTCGTGGAGAACACAAGCTTTTGACCGTAAGCCAAGATTGTGATCTACAGATACAGCAAATAAATTGTTGTAAACGTAAGAAAACCGTAATGAGATACAGCGAATAGGTTGTTCACAGTGGATTTACTCAAGTCAACTGTAGAAAGTGTTGAATCTTTGATGTTGAAAATAAAACAAGAGACAAAGAGATCATGGACTTCCGTGTCGTGAGTAACAAATCTAAATAAAGATGCGCGTCAGAACTTGTGGACTAACATTCCCGCACATGAGGTGAAGTGAGAGATCAAGATATACTCAGCAAAAAAAGAAACGTCCTCTGACTTTCAACTGTTTTTACTTTCAGTAAACTTAATGTGTAAATATTTGTATGAACACTAAAAGAGTCGACACCATAAGACATAAAGTAAAAATGTTTCCCAATGTGTCCCTGAATGAAGGGAGGCTGAATATCAGTCAGTAGCAGTCAGTATCTGGTGGCCACCAGCTGCTTGAAGTACTGCAGTGCATCTCCTCCTCATGGACTGGACCAGATTTGTCAGTTCTTGCTGTGAGATGGAGGGATTGTGTGTTCCTGGTGTGACTCGGGCAGTTGTTGTGGCCATCCTGTACCTGTCACGCAGGTGTGATATTCGGATGTACCCATCCTGTGCAGGTGTTGTTACACGTGGTCTTCCACTGCGAGGATGATCAGCTGTCCTTCCTGTCTCCCTGTAGCGCCGTCTTAGGCGTCTCACGGTGCGGACATGGGGATTTATTGCCCTATAGCCACATCAGCAGTCCTCATGCCTCCCTGCAGCATGCCTAATGCACGTTCACGCAGATGAGCAGCGACCCTGGGTGTCTTTCTTTGGGTGTTTTTCACAGTCGGTAGACGAGTCTCTTTAGTGTCCTGCGTTTTTAGAACTGTGACCTTAAATGCCTACTTTCTGTAAGCTGTTAAGGTCTTAACGACCATTCCACAGGTGCATGTTAATTAATTGATATTGGTTAATTGAACATGCATGGAAAACATTGTTTAAACCCTTTACAATGAAGATCTGTAAAGTTATTTGGATTTGTACTACATTATTGTTGAAATACACAGTCCTGAAAAAGGGGCGTTTCTTTTTTTTGCTGAGTTTATATATACTGTATCTCTCTTTATACACTACACTATTGTATGGTACCACATCATTTACTGTAACCTAATGGATTTAGGATGGTATTTGTCCTGAAAACCAATTGAAAGGTGGCGTCTCCGCCACTACCACATGAAGATGGCGACTCTTGAAGAGTAGAGCTGAACTAAAACACTAGTGCACGTGAAAAAAAATTTTTCATATAATTGCTAAATTACCAAAATTCACTTTTTAGTCAGGTTAGACGTTCTATATTTTGCTCTCCACTTGTGTACTGGCCTGAATTTTAACGAGCCAGTTCAATTTCCTAAATCTAATGTGACCTCATATAAGAGCTTGTTGCTCAGCTCCAGTAACTCGACACTTCTGTATGGTATCACAACGCTCACCCTTAATCAGGCTTTGTCATATTATAATGATGCTTTGTATTATACTAAGGGTTTTTCCAGCTGGGGCATTAACACACACACACACACACACACACATACACACACACACACACACTTTGGAGGAGATCTGAGGCCAGTGGTAACTTGTAAAATATGGGACCTTAAAAGTATAAAGGTATTTCAGTACACATTTAATCAGAGCTTATATATAAAAGGATAAAATGAAACAATAGCTCTGAGTTTCTCATCCATTTTCCTGCAAAGTTGTGGAACTGGATTACGCTGAGGAGTCATGAGAGTCTATCCGAGCTGCTGGTACCAAATAAAATGAACACATTCATTGGGGTTAATGTCATTAAAGGCATTAAATGGACATTTATATTGTTTTTTTTTGTTTTTTCAAAATGTCACTAGCCCGGGTGGAACGGTGACCCAGTTCCAGGGTCCAGGTTCGATTCCAGCTTCGGGGTCTGTGTGCATGCAGTTTGCATGTTCTCTCCCCGTGCTGGGTGGGTTTCCTCCGGGTTCCCCGGTTTCCTCCCTTAATCCAAATACATGCAGATTAGTCTAATTGGAGACTTTATCTATATAGCTACTGTATATCATCTATATTGCCTGTAGTGTGTGAGATGGAGCGTCCCAGGACCGTTTTTCTCATATATACAGTACAGTGTTCATCTCAAATGACAATAGATTAAAAAAAAAAAAAAGATGAATAAATAAATAAATAAGCGTTTTTTTATACTTTTTTTTGGCTATAACAAAAAGTATCTTGTAATTTGATTGGCTGTTCAGTCTGCAAGTAAAGATGTTTTTTCTGTTTTGAACAAAGGTTCATAACCCCTTTCTGGAGAATCTACACTCCATGTGTGTGTGTGTGTGTGTGTGTGTGTGTGTGTGTGTCATTGCTATGGTAATACGTTGAGTAAATTCAGATGAAAACAAGACCTAAAGGCCCAGACTAGTGTGTGTGTGTGTGTGTGTGTGTGTGTGTGGAGGCATGTCCCTGGCTACCTGTCTCTATGAGCAATGTATTGAGCAGGTACCTCTTACAGAGGTATGAGAAAGCACGGTTATACAAAAGCCCTAGTGTCTCTCTCTCTCTCATTCTCTACCCCTTTCACTACAGTAGACTCTTGTACATTGACAGCCAGGTTGGTGTGGGTTTTGCATGGTTAAGTATTGTGTGTGTGTGTGTGTGTGTGTGTGTGTGTGTGTGTTGCATTCTTGAAATTGCTGAGCTGTAACCTGGTGATTAATTGCAACCCTTACAATACATTAGAATTCTTCTGTGTGTGTGTGTGTGTGTGTGTGTGTGTGTGTGTGTGTGTGTGTGTGTGTGCTCTCGCCATATCCTCTGACCATAACCCCAGACTCTGAGAGTGCTCTGTCCTCTGTCCTGCCATGTAAATCCGTCAGGACTGGCCTTCACGCGTTGCTTGTGTACTCTGATCACACTCGTCCATGCCAGCGCGCATTCGTCTCCCGGGTTTCTTAGCAATGCGGCGCTCTGGAATGCGGGCACAAGAGGCAAGTAAAGTGCAGCTGCACTCTCGGACACGCCTCCTTCAGCTCCTCTCATCGCATGATCGGGTTCCTTAAAAAGATTTATGCTGGAGAGAATTGAGCCTGACATTATTGTTATTTATAATTTACATTGAAACCATTAACAGGATTATGAGCTTTCGGTCGAACTTGAGTTCTTCTTTCTGGAATTCCTTAAAGATAAATAGTGATAATAGTGATAACCACTATTTTTATTTAGTGGTTAGACGTGATGCTGTAAAGTTTAAGATGAACTTTTTATCTAATTACACTTTCAAAGCTGGTTAAGCTATACTGGATAAAACTGTATCTAAATACTAATTATGTAAATAATAACACTTTTGGAGGGATATTGGAGGGAACTTCTAATTTATACTGGTGAAGCAGCTCTAATCTGGTTAGATGAGTCCAAATTAAGCCTTTTCCAAAGTGAGGGGGCATCAGGGTAAGAAGTGATGCAATGCACAGGGTTAGGGTTAGGCTTAGGGTTTAGTGCAGTGCTTCAGGTGGTCAGGTGTATGCTCTGGGGCAATAATATGAAGTCAGCTGATGACCTAAATGTACTGAATGATCTGGAGTTTTTCTTTGCTGATGTGCCATGGGTGGGTAGTGTATAATTCACCCTGTGTCCATTAACTGTGCTCCTGCTTCATCACCACAAACTGATACAGCAGCTGTAATGCTATGTCACATATTAACCTCAAGACAGAGAAAAGGGGGGAAAAAACACCCGTTGAAGTTGTTTATGAAGCTGCCCTACTGTAAGAACAGGAACTAACCCGTTAAATATATATGGATAAAACAATGATGTGTGATAAGATTCTTTAAGACATTTCAGTCTTGAAATGAACTCCAGGTACATGCTGTCAAGTTGTCAAGATGCTCATCACATCTGTCCATCATTAATAAACATATTTCTGTGTTTAAAACTTTCTGAAGAATGCTATAGAAAATCAAATCCCAGTCTCAAAGACCTTTTCAAATAAAATCAGTTTGTGTTCTTACAGAGCCGATAAGCTGCGACGTCACAGCCGTGTGTGTGAAATGCAATGAGCTGTAACTAATCCCAGATTCCTGATGAGGATGAATTGAACTCATTACACATTAACAGTAACTGCGTGATTGTGGGACAGGAAGTCTAAACCTCACGCTCGTTTATTTCACCTTCATCAAAGGTTATACTTACTGTATGATGTACTATATGATAACAACGTATTGATTCTATAACTGTGGTGATTTTGATTCCCTTTAACTGTTAACTTTTTAAAATATATATATTTATTTATCTTTAGAGTATAAATTGTGTAGAATACTGTAGCTTGTACAAACCGGATTCCACTAAACAAATTGTGAATAAAAACTGAATGCAATGATGTGGAGATGGCAAATGTCAATATTTTATTCAGAATAGAGCATAAATCACAGAACAAAAGTTTAAACTGAGAGAATTTATAATTTTAAGGGAAAAATATGGTGAATCAAAATGTCATGGTGTCAACAAATCCCAAAAAAGTTGGGACGAGGCCATTTTCACCACTGTGTGGCATCTCCCCTTCTTCTTACAACACTCAACAGACGTCTGGGGACCGAGGAGACCAGTTTCTCAAGTTTAGAAATAGGAATGCTCTCCCATTCTTGTCTAATACAGGCCTCTAACTGTTCAATCGTCTTGGGCCTTCTTTGTCGCACCTTCCTCTTTATGATGCGCCAAATGTTCTCTATAGGGGAAAGATCTGGACTGCAGACTGGCCCTTTCAGTACCCAGATCCTTCTCCTACGCAGCCATGATGTTGTGATTGATGCAGAATGTGGTCTGGCATTATCTTGTTGAGAAATGTAGGGTCTTCCCTGAAAGAGATGACTAGATGTTGTTCTAGAAGCTGAATATATTTTTCTGCATTGATGGTGCCTTTCCAGACATGCAAGCTGCCCATGCCACACGCACTCATGCAACCCCATACCATCAGAGATGCAGGCTTCTGAACTGAGCGTTGATAACAACTTGGGTTGTCCTTGTCCTCTTTGGTCCGGATGACATGGCGTCCCACATTTCCAACAAGAACTTCGAATCGTGACTCGCCTGTCCACAGAACAGTCTTCCATTTTGCCACACTCCATTTTAAATGATCCCTGGACCAATGAAAACGCCTGTGCTTGTGGATCTTGCTTAGAAATGGCTTCTTCTTTGCACTGTAGAGTTTCAGCTGGCGACGGCGGATGGCACGGTGGATTGTGTTCACTGACGATGGTTTCTGGAAGTATTCCTGAGCCCATTCTGTGATTTCCTTTACAGTAGCATTCCTGTTTGTGGTGCAGTGTCGTTTAAGGGCCCGGAGATCACGGGCATCCAGTATGGTTTTACGCCCTTGACCCTTACGCACAGAGATTGTTCCAGATTCTCTGAATCTTCAGATGATATTATGCACAGTTGATGATGATAACTGCAAAGTCTTTGCAATTTTTCGCTGGATAAAACCTTTCTGATATTGCTCCACTATCTTTCTGCGCAACATTGTGGGAATTGGTGATCCTCTACCCATCTTGGCTTCTGAGAGACACTGCCACTCTGAGAAGCTCTTTTTATACCCAATCATGTTGCCAATTAACCTAATTACTTTTAATTGGTCTTCCAGCTCTTCATTATGCTCAAATATACTTTTTCCAGCCTCTTATTGCTACTTGTCCCAACTTTTTTGGGATTTGTTGACACCGTGAAATTTGGAATCAACATATTTTTCCTTTAAAATGATAAATTTTATTCATTTCTAGAATTTCTAGAAAAGGCCTTGTGTGTTTGTTGAATGTTTACAGTATTTAAACATTCCCTGATTGACCGATGCAATATTTTATTGCCGGTGTATTAACCTCCGAACAATCGATCAGTTTGGAATCAGCCAGTTTTCAGCTTAACCAGTCCAGCCCGAAATAATCCATAACCCATTTCCTGTAGATTACGCGGCGCCTGAATGGGGCAACAAAAATGTGTTTGCTCTATAAGCCAGACATTACGAGTTTGAATCCAGCTACAGCCGTCTGCTATCAACGAGGGGTGCAGTCTCGCACCAATCATAGTGGTATGGGCCAATCATGTGAGTTTGTGCTTTATTACCGCTCCTAATGGTGCATGAACAGCAGTTTAAGAAGCTCATGTCTCAGAGGAAGGATGTGATCCATGTTGGATTTTCATTTGGATGATATTTTTACAAAAATAAGCTCTGACTGGTAACCTGAAGAAAGTTCTTGTGTGTAACCTTGTACGATATGGGAGAAAATGTAAGTTATTTAATAGTTCATTGTTCATTATATATAACAGAAAATTAGAATCAGGCATAATCAGTTATTCGACAGGTCAAACTTAAAACGTAAAGAATCTATAAAGCTTTTGAGAAATGAAGAATTGCAATGAGTGGATTTCTACAAACGTCCTGTATACAGTGTATCATAACATGTATTGTGAATCAAAGAAATTAAATTAAGTACAGTAATGATATGATATGATATGATATGATATGATATGATATGATATGATTGGCATGCTGTCCAGGGTGTACCCAGAGTCTCCTGGGATAGGCTCCAGGTCCCCTCGACCCTAAATACATGATAAAGCCGTATAGAAGATGAATGAATGAATAATATAATATAATACAGGACAAAGCCAATGAAATGCAAATGATAATTTGAGGAGAAATATAAAACAGTAATTAACAATAAAGTTAATACAAAAAAAATAATAATAATTTTAATGATCATTTTATTAGATTAGATTAAATTAGATTAGATAAGATTCAACTTTACGTCATTGTGAAAAATTGCTATCCAAAGCAAATTAAATGCATTTTATAGTAAATTATATACAAACTACATTTATGGTGACGTGACAAGAAAACTTTAGCTATAATTAGCATGTCTTTTTCCTGTAAAGATTTCCAACGTAGTATACATCTCTCTCTCTCTCTCTCTCTCTCTTAGTTTCGCCTCTTTCAAGGCTGATGTGTGTACACACTTCTCCTCCTCCTACAGCATGTCAGGTCACCGTGGGAACAGTGCAGGGCACAGGTGGCGGTCTGGTCAGACCTGAGCGTTTCCCAGCATGCACCAGCTTTTCCAGCTAGTTCTGGGTCAGAGGGACCTGTCCAGAGCAGGAGATCTTTTCTCTCTGCACGACAGTGAGATCGAGGACTGTCTGTCTCAGGCGCTGGAGGAGATCAAGACCATATCCTGTCATCCTGTGAGTGATATGAGTTGGGGAAATCTTAAAAGTCCAGCTTGTGGTTGTTTAGGTGTACATCTATTTCTAGCTTAAGTGTATATCTGTCTTGTGGAAATAAAAAAAAAACATGCTGTAGTTCGCTCTTAAATATAAGGCACATCATTACTTTTGTAGCTTTAAAGTTTTACACTGAAAACTAAATAAAGGTCCAAATATACAGTTGCAGGTGATGGATACTTACTAAAGATCCAAAACATGTTCTTTTGATGCCTCCAGACCAGCAACAAGCAAACTCTGCTCTGTGAGAGTCTCAGATTCAGGTCCTCCAGGAGTGAAATCTACAACATGCTAACTGTATGTTCAGTAAATAATTCCACCATGGTGCTGATTTCAGCCAGCTCTCAGGAATTGTCTCGGCATGTTCTCACAAGACACGTGTCATCCCAAAAACGTTTGCATAATGTATGTGGAATTTTATCAACAGTACAATCTCTTGCATTGTTTGGATTCAAATCTCGTACTGAATACTGTAATATAAAAATATTTATAATGTACGTTTCCATCCATCTATCCATCCATCTACAGTTTGAACCTCTGTAGTCCAACTAGGGAGGCCTATGGTGACCATTTAATTTATTCCCATTTTCTGACTTTGGTAGGTCCTCCAGTCAATATTCATACACACATTTACACACCATGGACAATTTGGGAACGCCTGTTAGCCTAATATCCATGTCTTTAAACTGTTGGAGGAAACTGGAGTACCCAGAGGAAACCCACCAAGCACGGAGAGAACATATAAACTCCATGACCTCAAATTGAGAATCGACAGTGAAGGCGACAATGCTAATCACTAAGCTACCACACAGCCAATGTACATTTAAGTGAGAGTATTTTGCAAAAGTCATTTTTAGTGTCGCCAGTCTACAGAAACATTAAAATGTTGTTGTTGGTCTTTCGGCTGCTCCCGACAAGGGGTCGCCACAGCGGTCTATCCAGTCCGCACTACAACTTGGCACAGTTTTTACGCCAGATGCCCTTCCATTTTATCCGGTTAGGGACCGGCACTGCATCCAGTGGTTGGGGTTTGGGCACTGGCTGGGAATCGAACCCGGGCCTTCCGCATGGCAGGCGAAACACCTACCACTGAGCCACCAGTGCCCTTACAGAAACATTAAAATATATGAGGGAAACAAAGCACCTGCTGTTGGTCATTTTTCCATGGTTTAAACAAGCAAATCAGATTTTCTCCTTGTTGTGACCTCATTTATCAAGAGACCCTCTTTATTTTTTATTTATTTATTTTTTTTTACAGTTTTTGGACCTATAATTAATAAGCCAAAACTAGTTGGTAGCAGCTAACTGCTAAATGCTAAGCTGGCGATCTTTAGCATTTAAGAAGGGCTACTGTAGGTTAGCTTTTAGAGGTTAGTAGTTACCTAGCCAGCTTTAGCTCTTAGTTGGGTTTTCATTTTAATTTCACTAAATATTGAGGATGTCATGAGTTAACGAACTTACATATATTTTTCCTTGTTTTTTGTTAGTCAGAAATGTAGGTGGTAAAAACCTTAAAAAGGGTGGGAAATGCTTGATAATGTCCGAATTGTGGACGATTCCAATTCCTGTGTTCTGATTGGCTAGGACAATACACTTTGTCCAAGGGATGTTCAGAGGCATTTAAACAGCATAATTGGAAAAGTGAAGGAGGAAAAGAAACAAGCCAAGAAGCGCAGTATCCGAGGCACAAGCCTTTATGGGCCCTAAGCAGAATTGTACATGGGGGCCCCTCTGTGCTGCTAATATGATTGACTATTGTCAGTGCCTGAGTATAAATCTAACAGTACCCTGGAGGATACGCTCCACCTACTGTATAATATTTTACCAGTGTTCCTAGGGAAGTTCCATAAGATGTTAAGAACAGAATACTAAGTAATTTTTACACAGAAAACAAAAACTTTAATCTAAAACTATCTTAGTAATTTGTTATTTTATAATATATTAAGATGACAAGTTTTATTTAAACAAACAAGAACCTTCCTAAAACAAGACGACAGGCTACCTACTGAAACTGTTAACTAACTAGCCAGCTAACGCTAGCTCACAACATAGCTTAGTTTACATGAATTTTCTCATTAAAATTCCTTTATCTTGCTATTTTTTTTCTCTTTCTCACTATTCTTCTTGTTTTCTGTTCTCTGTATCTGAAAAATGTGCCCTTTTTGTGAAATTTTATGATGGTTTTGCTGCAATTCTGCTGCTCCTTCAATCAGTGTCTTCATTTGCATCCTGCAGGCTGGCATAGTATTATTACAGGGTTTTTTTTTTTTATTTGCTTAATATTGCATAGCTGTTGTTTATTTTTTTTTCATTTAATATTGTGTTTTGTATAATTACCACTGTATAAATAAATAAATAAATAAATAAATAAATAAATAAATAAATAAACACTTTTATTTGTCACTCTTGGGTGCCCCCTGGTGGCCACAGGGGCCCTAAGCAGCTGCTTAGTTTGCTCATGCCTTGGGCTGTCTCTGATCTGAGGTGTATTTCAGCTTGAACATTAACACACATTTTGGAAAGCTGTAAGAGTTATGGTAACTTATTTAAGAAGGAGTCTAATGTGTAATGCTGTGCAAACTTTTTTGAAACAACTTTCCTGTTAGATCATTCGACCCTGAATAAATGATTAAGAATCCTACTGATCACAATTAATAAAGCATCTTGACGTTGTGTCTCGAGTTATTTTGTTTGGTCATGTAGTCAGATGACCTTGTCTATGAGCTCTGATATCAGCATATGTCCATCTGAATTGATTCCATTATGTCCTGACTGGTTGCAGGATTACGTGACTAATGACAATGACCAGGCGGTGGTGGAGATCTGCATCAGTCGCATCACCACAGCGATCCGGGAGACGAGCTCGATGGAGCGCCATGGCCCTGCACTGGTGGCTCTGTGGGAGTCGTGTCTGGAGCACAACCTCCAGCCACAGCGAAAAGACGAGGACACGCCTCACGCCAAGATCGCCTCGGACATCACCAGCTGCATCCTGCAGGTCAGCATGTACCAATACTGGACCTAATGTTTCTATATAACAGCAATGGTACTTTCAGGACTGAACATAGAGAATTGGACAAAAAATGGATAAAAACATGTATAGAGGTGAATTGTCTATGCTGAGTGTGTCCGTGTGCTTCTGAAGTAGTGATGTGATGCCTTATGATGGACTGTTATGTCTTCTTGCATCACAGTTTTCTCAGACAGGAATAAAGGGGTAGAGAAGATCTGAATAATCTGTTTAGTGCACTTCAAGTGAAGTTAATAGTACTGCAACTGGCCGCTGGATGGGGACAAAACCATCTTAATTCTTCATTATGGTCTCCAATGTATGCACAGTGTAGACACAGATACTCTACATGGACAAAAGTATTTTGTCAAACCTGAAATGACATTATATCCAAATACATATATTTCAATATGGAGTCGTTCCCCCGTTTGCAGCTATAATACTGTAGCTTCCACTTTTCTGTGGCACTGATTTTGGCACTGATTTTGGACGAGAAGCCCTGGCTCGCAATCTCCGTTCCAGTTCATCCTAAAGTTGCTCGATGGGGTTGAGGTCACAAGGCTCTGTGTATGGCTGTTCCACACCAAACTCACCAAATCATGCCTTTATAGTCCATGTTTTATGCACAGGGGAGGAGTCATGCTGGAATGGAGAAGATGCCTTCCCCTGTTGCCACAAAGTCGGAAGCATAGAATCGTCCAAGACGTGTTGATATGCTGAAGCATTACGATTGCCCTTCAATGTGGATAAGAGGTCTGAAACACTTGGATTTGATAATTTCACAGGTTTGGCCAAATACTGTACGTTTGTCCATATAGTGTACAGCAAATCATTTGGGATTTTTTTCTTCTTCTTTTACTTATTCAATAGACTTTCATGAAAAAAACCCACGCAGTTAAAGATCTTGACTTAATTCTGATCATTTTATTCATTTATTTGTTTAACATATGGACATGTTAATATTAATGGCAAAATAATTTTGAAAGCTTCAAACATATTTCTTCCTTCCTTCCTAAATACAGTCAGAAGAAAAAGCTAAAACACACATCAGTCCCTCCTTTAACCTCAGCCTTATCTTTCATAATGTTTTAGTACAAATTAAAACAAATTGCTATGTATTTGTACATCTGATTAATTTTAGGTTAGTATTATTACAATCAGTAATTAAACTCACTAAATACAGTTGGAAGTGTGTGTGTATACCTTGTTCTGATCAACTCACTGAGTGTGGAAGTCACACAACCAAACGAATTTCAGTTTAATAGCACTGAGCTTTCTGTCACTTCTTCTCCTCTCTCTATCAGTATTTGACTTTAAAAGGGGGCAGAGGTGCATGCTGGGTAATGCGTGAGATCAGAATTCTTTACAGAGTCACGCTGTGACAGCTCGGTTGGCCGCATGAATATTTCCAGCGAGTTGTTGACAAAGTCTTTGATCTAAACACAAGACGAATATTAAAGTGACGGGCTTTTATAACGAGCTACATTATGCATGCAGGCATCCCTTTGAAAAGTGCATTTTGGATTCCTACGACTGAGCTGAAAAAAAGAAAGAAATGCAGTGGCTCGTTTCTGTATGCATATGTATTCACCCGTACGCCGTCTGTCACACGTGCATACAACAAACCCTGTAATAAAAACGTGATGGGAGATAAAAGCCGTAGTGTGCAGAAAAAAGTTGTGATTGCGTGAGATTTCATATGAAGTCATTCCTGATGGGTAAAAACCACAATATTGGCTATTGTTGATGCAACAAAAGTTGATTCCAGGGGTACTTGCAGCCAAAGTTTGCTCAGGGTTGATACAGGGGTAAAACACGTTTCCCCTGGCCAAGCAGCTGCATCTAAGCCTTACATCAGCAAGTGCAATGCAGCTACCCAGCTGTGTATGTGACAATGGCACGTTTAATGCGGATAATAAGATGACTGAGGTGTGATGATGGAAGTCTGAATAAAACTAAAGTTGACTGCTTGTGCTACCTTCAAGGTGAATTATTTTTAGAAGAATATATGTAAGATGTGGGAGCGGTGGCTCAGGTGGCTAAGGCTATTGATTTTCAGAGCTTAGGATTGAGGTTCAAGTTCCCCCATCGGTGGGTTGCCACACCTCTATTCAAGAGATTTTAATTTATTAATTCATTCATTCATTTTCTATACCGCTTAATCCTGTGTTCAGGGTCGCGGGGGACCTGGAGCCTATCCCAGGAGACTTCGGGCACTCGGCGGGGTACACCCTGGACAGGGTGCCAATCCATCGCAGGGCACACACACATACACACACTCACACACCCAATCACACACTACGGGCAATTTGGGAACGCCAATTAGCCTAACCTGCATATCTTTGGACTGTGGGAGGAAACCGGAGTACCCGGAGGAAACCCACCAAGCACGGGGAGAACATGCACACTCCATGCACACAGAGACGGGAATCGAGCCTGGCCGGGGAATCGAACCCGGACCCTGGAGGTGCAAGGCTAACCACTACACCACCGCGCCGCCGATTTTAATTGAACATTTGTTAAATGTTAATGTTTGAGATATTATGAATCTGCATTATCTGTATAATTTCTTTATTCCAACATTGCACTTTTATAAGTGGATAGCACTCTGGCCTTGTACCTCCAAGGTCGAGGGTTCGAATCCTGCCTCAGATTCGTGTCCAGGGAGTGTGCAGATTCTATGATTCCAAAATTGCTCGTAGTGTGTGTGAGTGTGTGTGTGTGCCCTGCAATGTATTGCCACCCTGTTCTGGGTTCCTTACGCCACAAGTCCCCTGGTTTAGGCATGCACCTACTCCCCTGGTCTATTAAAATTAAATCACTCACGAGGCCCTGATCCAGTTTAAATACCATTGAATGTGTGACCTGATAGTATACACACAGGCTGACAGGTTTAAATGGCCATCAAGGGTAAGTTTCCACACCTGTGACTTGTTTGAGTGTAATTAGTGCCTGTCTATACATAGCTGATGAGTGTTTGAGCTCTTGGAAGATCCATTTCTTATACTGAGCCATGAAAACAAGGAAAAAAGAACTGACAAAGTAAAAGGCTGTAGAACATTATGAATCACGCATAGGCTATAAGGAACTATCCAGAGATTTAAAAATGTCAAAGTCTAATGTGCAAAATCTCATAAAGAAGTGAAAAATTAGGGGTCGTCTTGACACGTTCCTGTGAAGCAGGAAAGATTTCAGACAAAACTGCCAGGAAAATTGTTCAGGATGCAAAGAAAAGCCCACAAGCAACTTAAGAAAAAAAATGGTGTAGCTGTTTCAAAATGCGCAACAAAGAGGTACTTAAACACACATGGGCTGCATGGTCGAGTTGCCAGAAAACAATGCCATAAAACAGCCTGCTTACATTACACCAAACAGTCAAACCACAAAACTTGTGACTGGAAGAGAATTGGAGTGATGAGACGAAAACGAAACATTTTGGCCCCAACCATAAACACTGTGTTTGGCGAGGAGTCAACAAGGCGTGTGATGAGAAGTAGGCCATCCTTATGGTGAATCATGGACATGGATCTCTGATGTTCTGGCAGTGTGTGAGCTGCAGGGGTACAGGGAATAGAGACAAAACTGACGGCAAGACGAATGCAGCATGTTATCAGAAAAACAAAAATTAAAGTGGAGTTCAGTTTGCATTCAGCTGCTCATGAGACCCACTTGGACCTTCCAACATGACAAGGATCCAAAGCACCAAGCCAAGATGAGCCTTCAGTGGCTGCAACAAAAAATGTGTATATGTTTACATTTAGGCATTTGGCAGATGCTCTTATCCAGAAGCGACTTACATTCTTATCTCATTACACATCTGAGGGCCTTGCTCAAGGGCCCAACAGTGGAAACTTGGTGGTTGTGGGATTTGAACCTGGGATCTTCCGAACCGCAGTCCAATGCCTTAACCACTGAGCTA
Source organism: Channallabes apus (assembly GCA_030522415.1). NCBI lineage: Eukaryota > Metazoa > Chordata > Actinopteri > Siluriformes > Clariidae > Channallabes > Channallabes apus. The sequence continues at coordinate 44,214,128 of CM060110.1, read as the reverse complement.
CCCCTGACCCCTATGTGTGTCCCCTGTGTGGCCCATCCATGGTGTACTGTACCCTAAGTCTCCTGGGATAGGCACCAGGCCCCCTGTGACCCTGTACACAGAATAAAGCAGTATAGATTATGTTTTGTTTCATGTTTATGCCATTCTGTGATGTTTTATGTTTTACTTAATGTAATAATAAAATTATAATTTCAGATTTTTATGGGTTTACATTTTAAAAAATATATGTTGGAAATATATTCAGAAGCTCCTGCTGTGTCCTCTTGGGGGCGCCAGAGCATTTCACATACCATTTTCACTTGGGGGGGGGGGGGGGGAGACACCCTACTAATGTTGCGCTTTTTGGATTCCATCTGGTCACTTTGGTCAGAGTGCAGTCTGTGTATGATGGTGTAAATAGGCAATAATGGTAAGTGTATTTAGGTGACAGAGCTTGTCGGAGGTCTTTACGTTGGAGTTCTATCCATGTGTAGTATTTAAATGTAACCAGAAATTCAAGGAAACTGGTGTTAAACCATGCTTTTAAGAAGAAAAGTCATGTTACGACATACAGTACACCAGCTGTAAATAGTTAACGAATTGACACTTAGTTATGGTTCAGCTCACCCGTTGCTACAGCTACTGGATTCAGCTCAGTAATGTAATTATGAAGTTTTTCGTTACGTGATTGAGGTTTGTTGGAGCAGTGGAAATAGTAAACTGAGTATCATCATTCATTCATTCATTCATTCATCTTCTATACCGCTTTATCCTGTATTTAGGGTCGCGGGGACCTGGAGCCTATCCCAGGAGACTCAGGGCACGAGTCAGGGTACACCCTGGACCGCGTGCCAATCCATCGCAGAGCACACACACACACACTCATTCACACACTATGGTCAATTTGGGAACGCCAATTAGCCTAATCTGCATGTCTTTGGACTGTGGGAGGAAACCGGAGTACCCGGAGGAAACCCACCAAGCACGGGGAGAACATGCAAACTGAGTATCATCAGAGCTACAAAACACAATAATGCCTCCCATTAATGCGCTCCTCACCACGTATGATAGTTGACCAGGGCAATTTAGTCTTTCGATGATGCTCAGGGTGGCTCGTCCTGGGAAATAGGTACATTTATATTAGAATTTCCTTTATGTGCTGCAGTAAATCTGAGCCTTTATGTCACCCGGAGTGTTATTATAAACAGACTGCTGTGGTCATAACAAGACTACGAAGTTCATTCATTCATTTTCTATACCGCTTAATCCTGTGTTCAGGGTCGCGGGGGACCTGGAGCCTATCCCAGGAGACTTCGGGTACTAGGCGGGGTACACCCTGGACAGGGTGCCAATCCATCGCAGGGCAAGACTAGGAAGTTAATATTGGGAAAAAGGTATTATTGAACATGTCAAGTAGTGACAAGCAAGTGTTCATGCACCACTAAATACAAGAGCCAATCATGTTTCAGGATGCAAATTACAGAACCGAGATACAATACAATAATAATGCATTGCAGTGCAGCCAGAGCTAACCAGTAATAATCGACTCATTAGCATTTTCTTTTACATTGCCTTGCCAAAAGATAAAAATAAATAAAGTCACCATTTCAGGAGGGGTGCAATTATTGGGCTGCTTCAAGCAAAGAAAGCAACAAGAAGTTAGGATTAGGGTTAGGGTTAAGGTTAGTTTCTGGAAGTGGGTTAAAAAGACTTCAGCAAAATAATCAAAACCTGGAAGGATAAAGGTGAAGTGCTAACTTTGTGGAAGAAATGTAATCAGAAAATAAAAAACTGTAAAACTCAGTAAAAAAACAGTAAAAATGTAGTGAAAATAAGAGTATTTCCATACACTCGAACACACACACACACACACACACACACACACACACACTGGGAGAACTGGGAAGAGGATTGAGGTGAAACAGCTGTGTCCATAAGAAAACCACTTGTTAGTGAGACTCATCAGAAAAAACCCTCAGTGTACTAGGGTAAAAAGGTCATGTGACCAGATTGAGTCTATTCCAGAGTGATGGGCGTGTCAGGGTAAGAAGGGAAGCTCATGAAGCGATGCACCCGTCATGCATAGTGTCCACTGTACAAACCTCTGGAGACAGTGTTATGATCTGGGGTTGATTCAGTCGCTCAGGTCGAGACTCAGCAACGTTATGGGGCAATAAAATTAAGTCAGCTGACGACCTTAATGTACTGAATGACCAGGTTATCACATCTATGGAGGGTTTCTTCTTCCCCGTATGGCACAGCCGTATTCCAGGACTCAGGTTCGAGTGTGAAAAAGTGGTTCTGGACACATCTGGAGAAATAATTTTCACTTATGGGGTAGACATCACACTGTGTGTTCTAATCAAAACTAAAAGTGATTGAATTTTTTTGGCCAGACAGTATATTTTGCTAAATTCTGAAGATTAGTCATGCTTGCAGTAAGAAATTAATAATTAGTTTTAAGATGAATTACAAAATTATAATCCAAAAGTTAGGGTTTAAATAATGAGCAATCCAATATTTCCACCAGTTTTATGCTACTCACATCCTCACCGTGTGTGTTTCTGTTCCCTTGTGTCCAGAACTACAACAGAGCTCCCATGATGGCGCTGGCCGTCCCGGTGGCCGTCCGCTTCCTGCAGCAGGGGAATCACGAGCTGAGCCGCAACATGTCCAGCTACCTGAGCCTGGCCGCCATCTCCAAAGCCGAGCTCCTCGTCCAGCACGCCCAGGCCATCATCACCAGCGTGCTGGGAGGTAGGGGTCAGGTCAGAGGTCATAAAGGTTCCATCAGGCCACCTACAAAGCGCATAGATTGTGAGGAAACAACATCGGCCACGATCGCTGATTCAACATTATTGTTGCTGTAGAAACGTTAATTGATTTAAATGAGTGAGTTAATGTAAACCTGTGGTCTGGAGCTGCGCTACCTGCTAGAGCTGCTTTTAGAGAAAACCAATCAGAAACCAGTCTCTAACAGCGCTGTGGCATGACAGCACTTTTGTGTGTGTGTGTGTGTGTGTGTGTGTGTGTGTGTGTGTGTGTGTGAGGTCTGAGTGTAATTGTATCATTTAAGCCTTTTCATGCGGAACATATCAAGTGAACTTTTATTGAGATTTAAAGGGCAGCGTTCCTCACCTAAAGGTCTTTGTTAAACAAATCCCGTCGGGTGTGTAACCTTTTGCAGGAGTGCTGAGGATAGATTCAGTCCTGTAGGAGAGATTTTTTTTACCTTGTTAAAGTTATTGGATCTGGATTATTATTATTATTATTATTACTATTATTATTAGATACGAACAGCGCTGCGATATTAACACAACCATTTGGGTCATGACTGGTCTGAACTAAATCTGAAAACCCGTTTTGTCCGAATCTGTTGTTCTAGTGAGATGTATGTTGCAGTGTATTATGTGCCGAGTGAAACGTTTGTGTGATCCCGTGCCTCGTATCTCAGCTGTTCAAACACAGGAACGCCTGGACGGGGCGGGGGAGATAATGACCATCTCAATCGTGTGTGTGTGTGTATTGAGGGACGACTTCTTCGGTATTTCAGGAGTGGAAAGAGGCATTAGGACAAGGTGTGTGTGAGATGTTTGTGTGTGTTCCTTGCCCTGAAAAAACACAATTTCAGAAAGGTCATGACGATAAAACCGTTACACAATATGGATGGCGGCACGTGTAAATACAGGTAAATGAGCAGCGTGTTAGTCTAGAGCAAACACAACTCGGTGACGCCATTCCGACGATCCAACCAGTCTGTCCGCTGACCTTTAACCTCTTCCACAGAGCACATAGAGAGAAGGGTCATTATGGGTTCAGTTCAACAGACAACCTTACCACTAAAACACGAATTCTATTATATATCAATCAATCGACACCCTCTGACCAATCAGAACCCAGAATTCAACAGAGCCATCTTGTGTTCTGATATCTTTTTAAATGATCCGTAGCAAAGCGTCTTCCTTCTTCAGACTAAAAAAAACAAACAAAACAGTGATTTACTAGTTTTCCTTTCACCTCCATGCTGTTTCACCAAGAGATCAGCCGAGCTTTTTACGAGCCTCCACTTCTAAGAGTATCGCATGAAAGGTGCTTAACCTGCACCTCATGAGCTCGCAGGAGGACAACCGATAAAACCTCTTTACAGTAGAGCTCATTAGAGGCTTTCGTTGAGTCCGTGTGCGTCAGTTTGCAGGGAAAGAGTTGGACGCTTATGTCTCACGGACAAAACTGGTCTGCCGAAACAGTTTAATGAGGGCTGCTGGAGATTACCGTCTAACAGAGAAAGCCCTACTTGTTTTGCACAGATTTCCTGTTTCCACCCCCCATATGAAAACAAGCACCCCAGACTCCAGGCAGTTGTTTGTTTAACAAATGCCGAAAGCCAAGCCAGCGATTAGCGGCTGTGCAGTAATTGGGTGCAGAGGGCCCTCGGCCATGCATTCATAGCATCATAATGTCTTCAGAACACCAGAACACCGCGGTCGGGATTGTTAAGATCTATACAACGAAAGTGTAACATCTAAGAAAAACCTCCAAGTTGGCTTTCGCTGACGACCGACCCGGCCAAGACCGACTTACATAACGAGCAATTGTGAAATCGTCATGGTGATCTACGATCCACAGCTCGTGTAAATGAAGGCTGAGATATCTTTGGCTGACTATGAACAACGTGACCGTGTGCCCAGGGTTTTATTTCAGGTTTACCCGCTCTGTGCCCACAGCAGGAGAGGAGAGTATGTACGTACGTACGAAACCCAAGGCTTTGATGAGTGCACACTCGCCGGGGAGTCGGGCAGACAAAGGGCGATCCGTGAGCAAGCACACAATGAGCAGAGGTCATTTATGGTTTTATAAATCAAACGTAATTGTTGATACGGTGCAGGTTTTCTGTAACGAGATGTTTATTTAACGTTTATGAAAAAGGCCTCTCCGGGCTGAAACTTTAAAAGTTTTCCGGCATCTGCAGGATGTCTCGCGGTTCCTCAGCAACGTGACGTGTTGTGTTAATTCCAAGCAGGAAGAAAAGAAGAAAAAAAAAAAGAAGTCGTCTGGTGAAGGAATGAAAACAGGAACTGACTTGTCTGGGGAACGTTCCACCATCTTACAAATGAGAAAAATGTTTTCGTTAATTATTAGAGAATTTTATAGTTGGCAAATGAAATGCCATGTAAATGAAAATGAAAGTAAGAAACCACGCAACAGAGCATGCTTTTATATGAACTTCAGTGCTGCAGTTGATGTAATAACGTTTCTTCTCCTAAAACGTCCCGACAACATGGAGAATTTCTTCTTTGCATACAGGATCTTTTTAAGAAAAGCACTTGCACGTTTTAGAGGTTCATACCAAATATAATCTATACACTTTTCCATCATTATGAAAAAAAAAAAATATTTCTGAACAGTTATCGCTACAAGAAATTATAATTATACTATTTATTCCGATGATGCAGAAACCCTCAGAACTCAACGCAGTGGACTTTTGGAGGTGTTCAGATGCTCAACATCTGCGCTAGCGTTCCGAGGAGAAGTGTTGAGTGCTTCTTGTTTTTCTTCCTCATTCCGTCACTAATGACATCCAGACCGGTTGTCACTTACCCACCCAGGCAAGCAGTGACCTCTATCCAATTCCCAGCAGAAGTGGAAAGGGCTGAGGTAATGGAGTTCACGTCGGGTCACACTTGGGTACGAAACGCACAAAGGTACGAGTCATGAGATAACCCTGAACGAATGTTTCTTTTACTTTTTTAACTTCCCGTATCATCCTAGCTGGCTCAGTGATCACTTTTGTGTTCTGCAGGCGTTTCAGGCCGAGCCTGAGTGTTGTGTTTCTTTACGATCGCCTCGTACAGCGGGCCTTCATCAGTGTCAGCGCAGGGGTTTCGTGTAAAGTTATACTGCAGGAAGTGTGCTCTGGATGGCGGCGGTCTGGGGTTTGTTAAAAGTGCAGAACTTCTGGGTGGACAGGAGCGAGCGTGGGCTCCTCAGGGGATGCTCATTATGAGTTACATCCTTTTAAGAATATGGGGAGTTTGTCAGCTTTTACCTGGGTTTTCAGACTCAAGAGGATCAGGTTTCTCTCTTCTACTGTATATAACCTCATGCATTATCAATTATTAAACGTAAAACCTGATCTTAGTCTTATTCATTCATTCATTCATTCATTCATTTTCTATACCGCTTAATCCTGTGTTCAGGGTCGCGGGGGACCTGGAGCCTATCCCAGGAGACTTCGGGCACTAGGCGGGGTACACCCTGGACAGGGTGCCAATCCATCGCACACTCACACACCCAATCACACACTACGGGCAATTTAGGAACGCCAATTAATCTAACCTGCATATCTTTGGACTGTGGAAACCGTCTGTACCCGGGGACTGTGGGAGGAAACCGGAGTACCCGGAGGAAACCCACCAAGCACGGGGAGAACATGCAAACTCCATGCACACAGAGACGGGAATCGAGCCTGGCCGGGGAATCGAACCCAGACCGTGGAGGTGCAAGGCGACAGTGCTAACTACTACACCACCGCGCCGCCGATCTTAGTCTTACTCAAATGAAAAAAAAAAGGAAATATATCTATATAGAGGTGGCACAAGGCAATCGCCTTGCACCAGGGTCGAGGGTGTAATTTCAGCCTTCAGCGTTTGAATGTTCTCCACATGCTTGCTGGGTTTCTTGCGGTTGCCCTGATTTTGCCCCACAGTCCAAAGACATGCAGATTAGTCGAACTGATGTTGCCCGTAGTGTGTGTACAGTATTTGTGTGTGAATTTGCACCCTGTCCAGGATATACCCTGCCTTGTGCCCAAAGTCTCCTGGTAAAGGCTCCAGGCCCTCTGCGACTGTCAACAGGATAAGTGGTATACAGTAGAAGATGAATAAATGAATGAATGATGAATAAATATCTAGATTCACTATACTACAGTATTGGGTGAACCTGCAATATCTATTTAAGCTGAAAGTATGAATTTACTCCAATCTAAAGATTGTCACTGTAGATACTAGGGATGGGAATCACCAGGGATCACCCGATACAATATTATCACGATATCTAGTCGTCGATTCGATTTGTGTCATAATTTCTTTTCTTTATTTATTTTTTGTAAAAAAAGAAAAAAAAATCTTGCACAAGATGCTGTGCTGCCAACCAGTGAGTGAGTAGTTTAGAGCACCACCTGTAGGAGCATAGAGGAATGGCAACATTTTACCACCTCAAATGCAAAAATAATGTATATATATATATATATATATATATATATATATATATATATATATATATATATATATATAACATCTATTCTGGGGACATATATGAATTGCTGCTGAAAAAAAATTATGATCTTTACTAGATACTAATAGAAATGTGTGCTTTAGAACTGTTAATCTCATCACTTGAAGGTCTTGTAATTTGCTACTTCAACAACATAACACATGTCTGAGAGTTTCGCCAAAGTTTGTGTGTGTGTGTGTGTGTGTGTGTGTGTGTGTGTGTGTGTGTGTGTGTGTGTGTGTGTGTGTGTGTGTTAATGCCTTAGCAGAAATAACGATCAGACAGTTTATAATAAACCCTCCGACGTTTATGTAAATGAGCTACTGTGAGCCACGCCCCTTCAACGAACAGCAGAGACGGACAACAAGCTGGGGGAGGAGTATCTTCTTATATGAGGTCACATTAGAAGGAAAATCTAATCAGCTTTTTTTTTTAGCACCAATACAAAAATGGAAAAAGTACAAACAGGGATGTTTTTTTTTTCATAAATAATGGCTCCTCTTTACAGCATATTATTCACCTGCAAAATACAGGTTTATATGAATTCACGCATCCTATTGCATTATCTGTGCATTTCCTGGACTCAGAAGCTAATTAAAAACACGTGTCAATGTTTTCTAGAGTCTCCAGCGTCTGTGCTTTACACCAGTCAGGAGTAAAGCGGTAACTTTTTCAGGTAGAACTGCATTAAACTGCAATAAATAGCATTATATGTGGGAAAAAATATAATATTATACAGTGTATACTGTATACTGTAAGTAAAAGTACTGTATAATGTATAATGCCGTGCAACCGATGGCAAATTGCTGTATTGTAACTGGAATAAAAGTTATAATTTTGTGCTGTTTAAGGGGGGAAATCCACCTCTTCACACCCCATTAGGGTGGATTAGTTTCTCGTGACTGCATGCCCTGAAGCAGGGGTGCTATAAATCAAGGGGTAGTAAGCATGAAGTGTGAGGGAGCCCTGGCAATTGAAAAGGGTTCGTCATGGTTAGGGGCAGTTAGGTTTTCCAGGGGCCCAGGATCTCTATGGAGGTGTTTCATCATCTAACTGTGCATCAGCTTCTAACTACAGTGAATCTATTAAGATCTGTAGGAATCAGGAACCTCTTACGACACGTTCAGCTCTTGAAAGTGTTACTGTACGTACTACTGTACTAGTTAAAGAAATACTCTCCATAGTCGACATGTACCATATTTAACAATTTTCTTTATTAAACTCCACCATTTTCACTCATTCAGTAAGAGTAATAGAAAAAAAAAGAAATCTATATACAATATAGGTTAATTTCATCCTCGTAACAAAAATACAGTATAATACATTTCCTCACATTAACAGAACAAAGGAAAAGTCTCGAGAGACTTTGTAAACATTTCACACAGCTCATTTATCAAAATATAGCGAGCGTCTTTGTTTGTCAAAGACAAACAAAGGGGGGAAAAAAGTTACTTAGTTTAAAAAACAAAAGTAGTTTCAAAAGATTATGGGATGAAAAGTTTGTTAGCTGAATGTAAACATTCTGATAAATACGATAAGAATAAACAGGTTGTCTTGATAAAACGAGAACACTGTCCAAAAATGCCGGCTTGTTGTTTGTTTCCTTGCTCTTTGGTTCTCCTGCTTCTCAAGGACGTTCCAAAGACTCTGGAACCATGTGTGTAACTGAAAGACGTTTGCCAAAACAAGCAAGTAGGTTTCATAGATCTAAGCAGGATGTGATCGTGATATTGTAGTAGTACAGTGGGCTAGTCATGTTCGAAGTGTAAAAGTTTTAAGCGTGCAGGATTGTTTTTTTTTTAATCGAGCAGCTAGTAGATGAGTTTGACTCCTCCTCTCTCCACGATCTGGGACACACCCCACGCCACTAGGTTGCCACGGGAACCGCAGCTCCATCCATCCTCCTGCGCTTGTTCCAGAATCACACCATCCTCTAAGACACGGTCCCACACATTTACACCAGTCAGTTTCCCTGTGAACCCCACATTGAACGTCTCCTGGGAGCCGAATCTCTTGGCCAAACCCTCAACGGTGTACTTCTGGCCGAGGATAGTAAACCCCTGGTCAGGAATCTCATGCCCCTTGGCCACATCATAAGATATTGCTGCTCTCCGGCCGTCAACCCATAGCGACGCCATACCTTGTTCCGAGCTCCAGGTTCCACACAAGTGTGCCCACAGTCCTTTAGTTACAGCATTGTGTACCTCCACTAAACTCTCTTCAGCTCCTACTGTGAAGAGGACGCTACGCCCACTGAGCAGCAGCTGCAGCTCCATCGGGTTGCTCGTGGTGCCGTAGGAGAACAGCACGGTCTTGGTAAGGGTTTCGGTTGGTTTAATCCACATGCATACGGTTAAGTCATGGGTTTTCATGGAACGATCGGGAATCATCTCGGCCTGCATCTTTGTAGAGCGCATAGGGAAGAAGAGGGCCATGTCGCACCCTTAATGGAGACAAAGAGAGAGAGAGACATGAAGAGACAGAGAGGGAGAGAAATGTTAGTTTTGGATGTCAATATTGCATTTGAATATCTCAAGCAAAATACTAAACCCTATGGGACAGCATAAATCCCTGAGGTAGGCCATGCCAAAGTATAAAAGCCAATGGGAGGATTCAGGCTTTTTCAGAAACAACATCATTGCCAAAGTTTGTCTCTGATGAATTAGATGCATACAGGACAACTTTCTCTTCTTTCAGGAGGTCTGACTCTGATGTAATCCACGATAAATCCTCCCTTTCTGATGCCGCACCTCTGCAATCTTATTAACATTTTAACATCTCGGCTGTCTTCCAGCCGAAAGAGGAAAGATCATCCTCCAAACATCTGTTAAAATGTCACATTTGCCCCACTCTGTGTTCCCGCTGTGGGGCGATCCACAGATCCGGAGGCATCCTTCTGCATTTGTTAGCGTTCTGGGTTTATTACGTCATTTATTTAGGAAGAAATGGTTGTTGTAAATTTCTCTTCCAGATGGCCGGCCGTTTGGGATGTGTGTATATGTGGGTGGGGTGAATGGAGGGGTTGGGGGGGTGGATGGGGGGGTGGATGGAGGGGTTGGGGGGTGGATGGGGGGGAGGATGGAGGGGAAGATGGAGGGGTTGGGGGGTGGATGGGGGGGAGGATGGAGGGGTGGATGGGGGGGTTGGGGGGTGGATGGAGGGATTGAGGGGTGGATGGGGGGGATGTTTGTAGATGATTGAAGCAAGTCCAGCAAGAAAGGGAATCTCTAATTCTAAGATAAAGCAAGCATAGTGTGGTTGTTTGTTTATGTGGGTTGGAAAGCAAGAGGCTTTATGGTGCCCCAGTCGTTCAGTGTAGCTTAGTGGTTCATTCTTCTTCATCTGTATTCGGTTATGACAGCTCGTAATCATTCTGTTTTACCAGACATCATGTTTATCTAGTGTTTCCTAACTTCACAGTTGAGCGATGAAAAGAGTATTGACTCGTACGGTTTCCTCCCATCGTTGTTTGCTGATTAGGCCTTCATGTGTCCCCTAAATACACAGATTGTATTGTTTCCATCTGAGCTCAGTTTTAGAAGTACAGATTTGGGAGTCTTGTCTCATGAAGATAAAAGGTAAGCAAATGACGATTGCACCAGTTAGAATGGATATTCAATCACCTTATGGTTTGAGCTACAGTATGTAATGGTAAAAGTGGTAAATCAGGGCATAAACAGGTTTGAGCATGCAGTCATCTCCTTAACCGTGTTTTTTTTTGTCTTCTCCAAGGCAGTTTTGTTTTCCCAGAACATCATTTAATTTCCACATTTTTGAAATCTCTTTTAAACTTTACTGCCAGATCTTGACACACTTACTGGCCCCTCTCTCCCCTCGGGATCTGTCTGATTCATCATGATGCTTTAATTCTACACTTGTGACTCACTTTGTGTATGGTTTATGATCCCACACTGACACCTTAAACATTAATGCGTCCCAAGTTCCACCTTTGCCTCAGTGGATAATCTCAAAGGAATACTATAAATTTGTATTGAAAAGCTGCTGTTGTAATTATAAATAGGTTTCTATTGTTCGTCCCAGTACAATCTGCACATGCTAAACATCCTGTAAACAACGCATACTTGTACTAATATATCTGACTGTATGTACAGTAGTGTCATACCTGCAGGTAGGTTTTGGCCAGCTGTGGCTCTTACGCAGAAGCTGAGCTTCTCTTGTAGGCTTTGCAGCTCAGCAGAGATGACTTCCAGCTGTCCTCCGCTTTCATTTTCCCCATCGCTTGTCTGGACACTTTTAACCTGGGCAGGTATACAGTTTTTCTCCACCTTATCGAGCTGTGCCACCTGTGCCCCAGTGCTCTCCAGGATCTGCTGCAGCGTTGCGTCATACCGTGCCTGATGACGTGCCGTGGCTTCATGAAGATTCGACTGAGCCTGCAGAAGTCTCTCCTCGATGTGCGCGTTGGTCCGACGGGCCGAGTTCTCCACAGCGGACGCACAAGTGCCGCTGTTCTGCGCTATGATCTCCAGCACCTCGGCGCGCAGGGACTGCAGGCCCACCTTCACGATGTCGTCTGAGTACTGCAGCAGCATGTTCTCCTTCATCTGCGAGTTCTCCAGCATGGTGAAGAGCTTGTCCCACTTGGTGTGCTCCCGGGCTTCGCAGGGAGTCTCCGGAGGGGCGGTTACTGTTACTGTTACTATTAGGGCAGAAATTAGATTACAAGTTACCCTTGCACAGATTATGGTAAGGGAGGGTGGTTATCTGTTTTCATTAATGCAGAAATAGTCAGTAACGGGCGGAGCTGTTTGTTCTAATGCTTGTTTGTCAGGGGTTATCATAATACATGGTGCAGTTGATTATGTACCTTTTATTGACTGCTATTGTACGTAGGTGCTTTGATGAGAAACACAATTAGAATTGAGTATTTTACAGACGGGGAAAAGAGATTGTGTTTCATGAGATACAATTTTTCATTTTTGCTGATGTTATTTTAATAATTTTCACCGGAACTGTCATTAACATCATACTGTATATTGGAAAACAATCATAATTTCATACACTGGATTAATGTCATAAATTCAATAATTAAATACCCTCCAAAAAAATAAATACACAGGTCCATACTGTGATTTAGATTAAAAATGATTGAATGTATAAATGACAGATTAATGCCAGAACTTGGCAGACACCCAGAATGCACAAGGCTTGCCCAGTGATTTTATTTAGTATTTATTGTTTCCTTCCCTGAAATTAATTCCTGATACATCACTTGAAAAGGCAGGATGTAAATCTTTCACTTACTGTCTTACCACCCAAGCTGTCCATAACCACAACTTTAGTTTCAGTGTGTGTGTGTGTGTGTGTGTGTGTGTGTGTGTGTGTGTGTGTGTGTGTGTGTGTGTGTGTGTGTGTGTGTGTTGATTCCTGAAGCAGATCTACTACAGAGAGAGGTTTTGTTTCTGGTGTGTGCTGAGGGCCCCTGAGTGTTTACATCATTAAACAGAGACCTCGGAGCTTTTTAGTGTCTGTGGCATAAACACACATACACTCATAGACTCTACTGCTGTAATCACACACACACACACACACACACACACACACACTGATTGCTGACTCACCCTGGTTTAATAATGTGACAGCTGAAAAAACTTGACATCACCAACTCAATTTTCTTTTTCATTGTTGTTTTTTTTTTTTTTTTTTAACACACACAGCAATTCTTGTTCATTTCCCTCATATCTTCATATAGCGTTAGAGGCAAAAACACAACCGTTAACTTTCCTGAAGTTCGACTCATTTTGATGTTTCATCACTGAAATTTGTTACAGAAACACATCATATTTAACCTCAGGATCAGATGTTCTGTATAGATCATGAGCAGCTCTATATAGAGTAGACGCTCTTTGATCTATTAGATCTATAAAGTTTGACGTGACTGTGATAAGCATAACATCTAAATGTCAGTTGGGTTGACTGAGGTATTGAGTTCTTGGCCAGAGTTTCCATAAAGAGAATTATTATTATTTTTTTTTTTTTATATATTATAAGCATTATAACTGATATAAATAAATAAATAAATAAATAAATAAATAAATAAATAACCGATATAAAGCTGAACCACTATACTTATAAACTTTTTTTTTATTAAGGATTTTTTTTCTCTGCCTTTTTTTACTTTTACAAACTAAACCAGTAATTCTAACACTATAATAACCCAATTTGAATGAAAACATTTAAAATGATGATCTCTCTTCTTACACAAAGTGAAAAAATCTTGAATATACTTATAATTTATACTTAAAAGCGACTGCACTGTATATCTAGGCATTTTGTTCATTCCAATTTGCCAGAAAACTTTGGCAAAGTATAACTAATTTAAGGATTTAATTCAATATAAAGCCTTAATTCAATTTACAATGACCAGATATAGGTTTCATTCTTTAATATACTTGTATATTAAATGCTTAGAAGACATAGATTAAATTCAATATATTTTCACTTATCTTTCTTCTTTCTCTTTCTTCTTTTTTGGGATTAATATCAGATCGAAAGATATTTCCTTTCTCATTCAAATTCTTAGAGTTTTTACTTACTAGCTGTATTACCACATGTTACTGATGTTTCACCCACATCCTGTACAACCGCAGAAAACCTCTCTGAACATCTACAGTACTTCTGCCTATCTATCTTTACAGTGCTGTTAGAAATCTATCCGATTAGCGTTCAGATCTGGTATGTCTTGAATTCACTTCACTTCATATTTTGGAGCAAAATCTTGTTTCACGACTCCAAGTTAACCTTGTAGAATAAATATAACTACAAACGATGGGGGCACAAATTTCTGCATGTTCCACATTAGACATAAGACACGTGTTCAGTCAGTGGGTCGGCATGTTTAAGGTTAAGGCACTTACCCTCGTTTTGCTCTTCCTCATTAATCGCATTGTAGTAATCACTGACATTAATCTGATCGTCGTAATTCTCGGACATCACCACGCTCGCCAAAACCACCAAACACACCACCTGGAGAATCCTCAACGCTGACATGCTGCCCGGCTGGAACCCCATGGCCACGTGTGTGTACAGTATGTATGAGTGTGTGTGTGTCTAAGCTACAGTGTGTGTCTGTGCAGAGTGAGTTTTAAGTTTGAGGTATGCTCTATGCTCTCAGACTCTGTGTGCGTGTGTGTGTGTGTGTGTGTGTGTGCGTGAAATGCTGAGCAATCTTTTGGCAGTGCTCCGATGTGCATGTGTGTGAAAGCTGAAGCTGAATGGAAAGTGAGCAGGACAGAGCTGCTGCATGCGCTATATAAACATGTGCAGGCGCGCACACACACACACAGAGTGGAGTCAGCCTACTTTTTTTTTTTTTTTTGGAGGTAGTGTATGTGGTAATTACGGAATCGCCATCCTGAAGTTACTAGAGCAGCTTGGGGGCCCGTGATGAAAAAAAGGAAGAAAACAGAAAGACAGATCTGACTGTGACAATTTCATAATACTTCTATCGTTTCTTTGATTTTTCTATATAAATGAAGATGAAAATTACTTGGGAAACCTGGGATTTCCCTCTTCCGTGCTCTACTCTTTCACTAGTTCATCTCATCCTTTTTATGAAATATTTTTTACCCACTTATCCTTCCTTCCTCCCAGTCCACATTTCTCAACTTTATTTCTGTTCCTGAGAAATATCCCTCTTTCCCTTTTGATGAGTGATTTAAAGATTCCAGTATCATTTTGTTCTTAGAATTAAACCTATATTATTATCATATAGTTTTTTTCTTGTAGCTATATAATAAAATATACATTTACCAAATCAGTAATATCTAAGTTTATTTTCATAGACAGATCAAACGTAAGGGACGCGCTGACATGTTGGCAGACAGAACACCTGGGCAGGACACTGGTCCTCTTTTATTTAAGGGATGCTTTGGAAACTGGTGCTTCATGAGGTGAACGGTGAAGCAGGATTGTTGGTCCAGAGTGGCACTGGTGGGATTGGTGGTGTCGAAACGTAGGTCCCTGTTAAGGTGTCTATAAGTCTGGGGAGGGGTGTTGACAAAAATTGTCTTAACTCTGTCTATGACCTTCCAATACTCACTTGAGTATGTCACTTTCACAATTGTATTTTTTCCCATAAGCTCGCAGAGGGTTAAAAGCAGAAGAGACTCATTACAAGGTGATCAATGATTATATCACCAGCAAACAATACAGAGTGCCGCAGTTCGTCGTACCACTTCACCTGCAAATCCGCATGGGACTGAACTCGAATCTCTGTAGCGCTGATGTATACTTAAGACATGCTGTCAATTAAAAAAGGGGTTCCACCCTTTAAACAGCTCCTCCAATCATCATGCAGCAGCCCAGCGTCCTGTCCCACCCACTGCTCCAGTCACTCCCAGAGAAGCTGAGCGTCCCTGGAAGTGATGATTTTGGTGCGTTTATCCAATTACCGTCCAGCTTTTCTGCAGTGAAAAAAGCTCCTCTGTGCTTCGCCATAGAGCTCCAGTGAAGCTGGGCTTCAGAAGAGTTTAACGCGCTGTGCTGCACGGGAATATATGGGACAAGAAAATCGCGTCAAACAATCTACAATAAATACCTGATTCTGAACGAGCTAGTCATGAAGTTGAACGCGTTCTAGCGCACTTTTATTAAAACCAATATAAATACGACAGTGCATATATGAGCATTTATTTTCTGACATAGTAGAGGAAGCTGAGCTTCCCTTGTAGCCTTAGAGCTGCCGCCACTGCTACCGAATTAGTGACGTCCTTTAAGCACCCACCCAGCAGGGTGTCGAGTACCAACATTGTACCCGTGTGACCATGACGGCTTCAAGTTGGTTGCCAATGCTAGCAAGGTTCCCAGTGCATCCGAGCCAGGACAATTGTGTTGTGTACTGTACCTGCCCTGGACTGGACCTTGAACTAGGAAAAGAAAAAATCAAGCCGTTGTGATATTTGTTTCATTTGCGTTTTCCATACACTGTAATGGTGCATGATCAGTTATCAATGTGAACTGCTAGATAAGATACAATACTCCCCATATCTACAAGGGCTTTAGTGGGATTCCTATCCCCTGTTGACCTGAGGAGTAAGAGCTTGTGAAGGGGTAAAAAAAAGCTTTCCAGATACAGTATTAGTTTTCTTACCTTTAGGGGGCAGCAGCTCCGGCATCAGCTTAATAGCAGGGGTACCCCACTTTGTTGGGGTATTTCTATCCACTTTCCCTGCCTTCCCTGCTTTAATATGATCTTGGTCTTCTGGGGGTTTTTAAGATGGCAACAGCAGACACCAGAGCCTCCATCATTTAATCACTCAGAGTTGATGCCCTCATGCCCTCAAATGCCCCAAAGGCCATTTTAATGCAGCATTTTCATAACATAATAGATGACTCATGGAAAATTATGTCAAGATGTTAAATAGATTCAGATGTTATCAGACAATGAATTATTTTTTTAACAGTGTAGTTTGTGTGTTTAAAATGTATTTTAATTTGACTTAAGTGTAAATGATATCAGTGGACCACAGCGATAATGCAATCATCTTCTTACCTGACATTTTACAGTTTAACGTTTAATGTAATTAGTACATGCTGTGTGTGTGTGTGTGTGTGTGTGTGTGTGTGTGTGTGTGTGTGTGTGTGTGTGTGTGTGTGTGTGTGTGAGATCGTGTGTACTCGTGTTTATACAGCTCAAGGCAGCTCCTCTGAGATGACCAGGGGTCAGAGTCGTCTTTCACCCTAACAAGGCGTGATGGAGCTGGGGAGCAATTATTCTGCTGACCTTGGTCTCATCTGTACAATCTTACTGAGTGCAAAGTGTTAGGGAGAAAAAATAAACACATACTTTTTTGGATGCACACACAAGAAAAAAAAAAACTGAAAATAAAGGGGAAATGAAATTAGAAATCATCCTGAAAAAATAAATAAATTAGAAACCAATTCCAACAGAAAATAATCTGTAATAAGGAGCGTTCAAGTCAAAGCAGGATTTTTGATTGCATAGAATAACAACACAGTAATGAGAGTAAAAACTCCCTTTATTTCTCTATATAATCCCCTCCTACACTAATGCACTTATCCCAGTGTTTTACTAGTACTTGGACACCATCCAGGTAAAAAGTTTTCCTTTAAGCTACCTCGCCCGGCATCATCAATCACAGATGTACAGCTTCCTTTAAAACCTTTGCACCATTCAAATAGTTTTATTAGAGATACGAGTCTCATCACTGTACTGTGCTTGAAGTCTTCTGTAAATTGCTTTTATGCCTTCATTCCCATGCTAATGTAATGAATTAGAATTTCTTGCCTTTATAAGGAGAGCCTTCTACCACAAACGAGGATTTAGTTCAATGCTTTTCCATTAATAACCCAGTAATAATAAAAACTATCTAATATCATTTGTGCACTTTTCCAGTCTCAAGCTTCAGGAGCTGAAAAATGAGGTTTCTAGAAGGCGCACCAATTTTAAATGTAACACACTGAGCGGACCCATGTTTAATATTGAAGGTGTTGAAAGGTGTGGTTTGCAGCACTTGCAGATCTAATGTTTTGCATGTTATGTTTGTGTCTGGGCTACAGGGAACCGTATATAGTTGGTGATTGTTTTTTGTGAATGTAGATGGTGAAAGTACCGAGAGATCCATGTTTTTTTTTTTGAGAATAAGATAAAGAAAGTAATTGAAACCTTTCGGTTTATGTTGCATATTGTGTGGTCGTTACCTAAAAACTGGAGTGTGTTTGGCTGAGATTTGCTAACAGCATGACTGGGGTCTTGCAAATTGCAACAGCGCTTGTTTTTCTTCTCATTACAGTAAATGCTAAAATGTGACACTTATTCCCCATAATGAAATTGTGAATCAATTAGATTGAAGCCAAGACTGGGGGTGTGAGATGATGGATCAGTGATCACAGCACTATACTATGCATGCTTGATCATGTTATATTATCTAGATATGAACATCATCGTTGTTGGACATCTCGCTGACTTCTTTACAAAAGCAGTCTCATCGCCAAGATTAGATCACATGTAGAGCTTAGAAGTACTGTAGATGTCCTCCAAACGCTCAGCCAAGCCTCCAATCAGTTTGACATATGGGACACTTCACTGAGCAGGACTATGAGAAACATTCGCTGCACTGTAATATTGTCCAACTTGAGTTTTTTCACAACTAAAAAGTGGATCAGGAGACACTTCTGAGTCACCTCGATTTGAAGCGGCCCATAAACATCCAACTCGGACTCTCTCCGACCCCTGAGGTCTTCTCACCTGACCGAGGAACCACAAGAGCTCACGCCAGGGTCCCATCTCAATACACTAAGCACTAATAATAATAATAATTGTGAGTAATTTGTTTCATATGGAACAAACATCCATCCTTTTATCCATCTAAGCGCATGTGTATTTAGTCCGTGCATATACTGTACTGTATGTGTGTGGAATGCCATGACCAAACCCAGCCAAAGCCACAAACCCGACCACAGGAATCTCAGTTTACTAATTAATTGCACAGTTTCCAATCCTGGTCCTTTTTGCCAATTTCTAATTCATTGTTCCAGCTCAGTAACACAAGTTAGTCAACCAGGCTGTGTGTGTGTGTGTGTGTGTGTGTGTTTACCCTTGTTCGTGTTCCTCAGGCATGATTGTTGTCCATGTGGTGCAGTGATTTCGAAAACCACCTGCAGGACATGCAGAGGCGTTTTTGAATGTGGAAACTCCTGGAAAGCACTGACTCAGGGCAGCGTAATAAGGCTGGCCTTGTTGTCCCGTTGGTTATGCATGACATCTGCCATCGTGGAATGAAACGTGCTGCTGAAATGAAATGCCACTGGCACCTACACTATGCATGGAGGTCAAGCACAATACGGTTCTCTCTTCCAGCATCCAGTATCCATGTAAAGCTAATGTACAGTACAGATTCAGGAGGGATAAGAAAAGGCTCGTTTTTCACTGTCATTGTTCATCACACTGTTCATCGCTAATTGTCCACTTCTGTTGCACATCGAATTGGCCAAGTAGGAGGTTCTTACATTTTTATGTTGAGGTTTGCATCAGTGATCTCTACGTGTTGTACAGTATGCACTCTGTGTATTATAAGAAAATAATCAGCCATACCATAGTGTGATGAAGCAAAGTCCAGCAAACGTAATGAGACTGACTGGTACAAAGAACTGAAATGTAAGGCTCCTATAAGGATTCTAGAAATGCTGAATCATAAAGTCATACATCTCCTTCCAGAAAATCTCACCATATCAGTGATTATACACATCGTCAATCCCTTTTGACTGTAGTGTAGTTGTTACTGTAGAAACAATGATAGTTTATAAATTATTACGAACCTGCTATTTGCAGCGGCACTGCTGTCAGTTCTGCTGTTATAGCAAATGATTGAATACCATTTGACCAATCAGAATGCAGGAATGGGTAACATTACCAAGAAATTCTAAGCCCAGGTAGAATCATTCCATAACTGCACACGTACTATACAATAATACAACAGCTCAAGGAGATTTATTATCCGGCTGTGTTTTTTAAACATTTCCACATCTGGATTCCTTAAACAGCCATTAAAACAGATATCGGTCAGGACCTAATGCAATCCATAAGCTGAAATAATAATACCACGACTAAACACCCCAGACGGTGCTCCGAGCTCTGTCTCCAAACCCGCAGTGATCCCTGACAACCTGATTTTTACGCAGCTTTGATGGAGACACTTCATCCATCTCGCGTCCCCACTGAAAGGGATGACGTAGATGTTGCATTTGAGAGTCCACACATAATGTACCTCTACAGAATGTACACAGCCCTGAGAAACTCCTGAGAGTTTGCAGGTTGCATGAAAGCATGAGGTTTTTACAAGCATGTTAGGTTGAATGTGAAAGGCCAGAGGAGTCGGAGAAGAAATGAGCTCTGAGAGCATTTATACGCAGCGGAGCTTCTTGATCCCCGCAGTGCTGCCCACCTTCTCCTGTAAACACTCCAATATAGGTCCTTATTTCTTTCCCTCTGAACCTTCTTTACCTTCTTTCCAAAAAAGGGTGGTGGAAAAATAAATGTACCCTTGGAATTATTAACTGGTTGACACCCCCCCCCCCCCCCCATGCTCCCTTGACAGCATTAACCTCAACCAGGCGCTTCCTGTAGCTGTGGATAAAACCTGCACATTGGAAGATTTAGGAAACTTCTCAGAGCAACTCTGAGTCAGGAAAGTACAAAAACCTTTATCTTAGTGAGGAAGTGTGGTCGACCCCATTGCTAGGGATGATGCAGCAATTCAAGGACTGTGATTGGTTGATAAACAAAAATCTGTAAAGGTCTTAAAATGCACTTTTTGTGTAAATAGAACATATAATAACAGAATAGACAAAAAACTTTTTGTATATAAAGAAATTGTATAATGATAACTGCAGTCTAATTTATGCAAAGTTTTTATAGGCTAAATATCTTAAAGTTCATTAAAGCAGTCAAATGTTGAAAATTTCCACAGAGCAGGAAATGTATATTAAAGTTCTTACATTTATTTATCATACTGATTTTATTATTTGTAATCCATTTCAGATTGATGGGAGCGAAATGGATCACCAGTTTACATGATTGCAGGATGGTTTATTTAAGTTGCACTTTTGGATAGTATGTAGCCAACAAGCCAAGAGAAATGTAAGGAAGTCAAAGAATAAGAAAAATAAATTGGACAGAAGAGCAGTGTTTACTTTTATGTTTAGGTTCAGTGTTTGGAGAATGTTTCCTCTTTCCGCCATTTCGTTCTCTTAAGCCTCTTAAAAGTCTCCTCTCTACACTCTACAATTTTTACATTAGGAGTTGTTTTTAGGGCTAAGACGTTTCATGAATCATTTTTATATTTACTAAGATTTAGTCCTAAATGTAAGGGGAAATTCTAAGAAAAATATGATCTGAATTTTCTCAGAATTTCATCACTAGGAGCAACTTTTAGGTTTAAGACGCTTTGTCAATACAGGCCCAGGTGTGCAGCAATGTTGTTTTTCTTTTAGTAAGAATCAGCTTCTTTTGTGGTTCCTATCTTGCTTCTACTTTTTCAGTGTTTTATGTATTGTACTGTAGACTCATGAACACAGATGGTAGCCAGTTCCAATGATACCTTCATATGGCTGTCACTTAGGGTTATCTTTGAAATCACTTTCCAGCTTCATGTAAAACGCCTCAGGTTTGCTGTAACCCTGTTCCCTGAAAAGGCGGGAACGAGATGCTGCATGAAAACGCTATGGAAAACATATTGTCATGTTGCCTGTTGTGAAGCATGTGTGAATAAACATGCCAAATTTTGTCCTATATAACCTCGGTCAGGTGATGTCATCTGATGAGACGCACCTGGAGAGTTATAAATAGGAGTGAGCCGGAAACATTCCTCAGATTGATTTGTCTGAACGGACGTTGGGTCACGTAGGCAGTGCGGCATTGGGACGCAGCATCTCGTTCCCGCCTTTTCAGAGAACAGGGTTACAGCAAAGTAACCCCAAGACGTTCCCTTTCAAAGGCTTCACTTGATGCTGCGTGAAAACGCTATGGGAACGAGAATACCAATGCCGCCGCACTGCAAGTGTCTGGACCCCAAGGTTGTGTAGCGTGTGCGCACAAGGCCAAGAAGGTCTCAGAACTATGCCTGGGCTAACTCGGGGACCGTGAGCCCGGAGTAGCATGAACATTCATTAATTCATTTTCTATACCGCTTTATCCTGTATTTAGGGACCTGGAGCCTATCCCAGGAGACTCAGGGCACAAGGCAGGGTACACCCTGGACAGAGTGCCAATCCTAGCATGAACATCCAGATTATAAATGTAAGAAATGTGTGCAGGGAGGACCAACCCTCTGCGCCACACACGCGCCTCAAAGGAGAGGGCAAAACATCTACTAGGTGTAGGGGCGGTCACTCGCCGGTGACGGCCCCCAAAACATGCAAAAGCTGCTCTGACCTACACCACTAGCTGATGCGGTGGACATAGATCTGAAGAGCACATGCTGGATACAGTAAGTGAAGTCTCTCCTGCTCCGAAGCTGATAACGCAGAGGACAGAAGGCTTCAAAAACAATAGGGTGCATGTTGGGTTTATGCAACTTTTGGAAGATAGTTGAGAGAGGATGCAGTTACGTATGTCCTGAGAGTACTAGGGCACAAACCCAAGGACAGAAACTCCAGCACTGAGGCAATTCGGCAGTGGACTGGGTTTACCTGCTAAGCAGACACTTGCTGCAGGGAATACCTCTTGCTAGTGCAATAGATGAGGCGATCTCCCTGGTTGAAAGAGCCCTGATTCCCAGAGGCGAAGTGAGCCCACGCGCCTCATAAGAGAGGGCAATAGCATTTCTCATCCAAAACATGTAAAAGCCGCTCTGACCTATGCCACTAGCTGATGCGGTGGACGTAAATCTGAAGAGCAGTAAAAGGCGAAGTATCTTGCAAGGCAAGAGATCCACCTCTGTTACATGAAATTTCTCCCTGACTACTTCGGAGTGGGGTTTCCATTCCCCATGTGTCAGAGATAGACTGGAGAGTACTGCTCCCACATTCATGCTGGAATGTAAATCGCCCTGAGGGACAGGAACCTGGTGCGCTAGCTATTAGCAGCGCGAGCACAGTCTGCCCTGGCGATAATATATGAGACTGCCATAGTGTTGTCCACCGGCACTAGGACATGGCAGACTCTCAACTGCTGGAGGAAGTGCTTTAGGGCCAGAAATAGAGCCATCATCTTGAGGCAATTGATGTGCCATGTCTCCAGCTCCCTTGGGCTAAGACCGCACCCCAGCCTGTGAGGGAAGCATCTGTCGTTAGCATCAGCGACGACAAGACGAACTTAGAGTGGAACCCAGAGTAGAAACCGGGGTCTGAACCACAAAGAAAGGGTACGAAGCACCTGGCGTGTAACCTTTATTGGGGATTGGCCCTAGTGAAATCCCCTGGTTCTTAGCCACAACTTGAAATGCTCTCATGTGCAGAAGGCCCAAAGGTGTCACCGTGGATACAGCTGCCATGAGAGCTAGGATCTCTGAAAGTGATGGTCACTTTCAGGTCTAGCTTTTTTCCTTGGTGTTGAGAATGGGTTGGACTCGAGCGGGAGACAGCTGTGCCCACTTATGATCGAATCCCATATGGCACCCAATGTGTTGTCCTCTGAACAGGAAAGAGCACGATTGGGTCTCAATCCTAAGAAACAGAGAAGAGCTAGCTACCGGATGCCCTGGGACTCTCGTAAGAGCCAGGACTAAATCCATGCATTTTGTATATGTGCAGGTGAGCTAGACCAATGGAAGGACCCGATACTGGTATGCTTCGCCCCCGAAAGCGAACCTCAGGAACCTCCTGTGTTGTGGCATATTTCTATATGAAAGTAAGCGTCCTTAAATCGATTGTCAGAAATCAAACGCTTGGTTGGATTTGAGAGCAATCATTTTGACAGTCACATTTGAAGCTGTATTTATTGATTTTCAGATAGCGGAAGAGCCCACAAAATCAAAAAAAATTGGACGTAGCCCCCGTTCCTCTTGGGAACCAAGAAATACAGACTGTAGTAGCCTGTCTCACTGTCTGGTAGGGGAACATGTTCCATGGCCCCATTCCCCAGCAGCTTCTGTCAGCAGATGCACACTTTCCGGTTTCATAGAAGTGGAGAATACGCCATTGAAAACATGGAGGGTGAAGTGAGAACTGAATCCTTTAATTTCTCTCTCCAGTGCTTAGTACCCAAGGAGATATACTTGGCAGTAGCTTCAACGCTGCCAGTTTCTCAGAAAAGGGCAAAAGTCTCGGAGGCTTGGTTAAACGGGGGGGATGTTAGATGTTCGGCATCCTGAAACAGGGTAGGAAAAAAACGAAGAACTAACAGCCTATTGGAGACTGGCGTTGCGTGAAACACCAGTGGTGGCGGAGCAAGAACACCGACCTTCAGGGAGAACACTTCATTCGTTTGAAAGGAATTCTGGGTGCCACCCCCATTTTTTTTTTTTTTTGTCTGACCTCTTTGAGGCGGATAGTGCAACGCGGCGCACCCCAATCTTTATGAGGGCGTGCCCGGCTCCAAAAAACACCCTCCTTGTGTTTTTGCAAGATTCAGACCCAGTCGAGACTGGGTGGCCGACAATCCCGACTCTTGAGCACGGCGGGGAGGGAATTTCAAAAAGGTTGTTCGTATAACTTCGCCTCAGAACCTAGTGGTGACCGAGTTAACGACATCGCTAAACAGGCCAGAAGGTGAGATAGGGGCATCAAGGAGGAATGCACAATCCTATCCTTGATGCACCTGAGATTTAGCCACAGGTGCCTCCTGTGAAAACCATAGCAGCCATAAAACGGCCGATAGCACGAGCCGTCTGCTTTGTTGCATGAAGAGACAAGTCTGTAGCTCGGCGTAATTCCAATACGCCTTATCTTGAAGAGCCCCGCCAGTACTCAAGTCTCTCAGCAGGCCAGCCTGGTAGGCCTGCAAACCGCCATGGTGTGCAGAATAGCACCAAGCTGACCTGCTGCCTGAAAAGCTTTCCCCTCCAGGGAAGATGAAAGTCTACACAGCTAGAAAGGAAGTATAAGCTTTCCAGGAAGGATGATGTCCCAGTAGAGAGCGTCATCTATCTGGGCGTCATCATATAACCCCGCGTTTCCACATCAACTATATCTAAATAAATAAATAAGTTGATGGCAGGACAAACACGGGATGAATACAGCTTACTCAATGAAAGGGTTAACTCATATGGAGATAGATAAGAGGGGGGAGAGAGCGTCGTTGAGGCTCCGTCCCCCAGCCACCCGATAGAACCAGCCGTCTACTGTTTGTAAGTACTTAAGGCAATTTCCATCTCTGCGGATGACAAGAGAGGAATTCCCGTGATGAGAACGCGAAAGAAAGGAGCTTACCTCCGTCTCCCGCAGCTCTGTCAGATGCATGAGTTTTAAGCCAGGAATGCGCGGCGGCTCGAAGCTTCTCAAGGAATGCACTTAACCGAAGCAGTAAAGTGTAGAGATCGCCCTCCGATATGGATTATCACACACGGAGGGATATCTAGTTTAAACTCCGCCATATTGGTTAGTTAAACACTTTCTTATTTTGCTGGTTTAAACACAGACACGCTCGCGACAAGGTGAAGACAAAGAATCTGAGGAATGTTTCCGGCTCACTCCTATTTATAACCCTCCAGGTGCGTCTCATCAGATGACATCACCTGACCGAGGTTATATAGGCCAAAATTTGGCGTGTTTATACACACATGCTTCACAACCGGCAACATGACAAGATGTTTTCCATAGCGTTTTCACGCAGCATCAAGTGAAGTCTTTGAAAAGGAACAATAATTCATACAGTAGGCGAGGCATGGCATTAGCATATTCTTCTTGTGCATAGCAAAGAAATTTTATTGTTTTTTAATGAAAGTAGCTCTAGTCCACACATCCAAACTCATTTCCTTAACAAGACTCTGGGTATGCTAACACTAGACTCCAGTTAGATTTTTAGATGTCATTACCTTAAGGATTCACCTACTTTTTCCACCAGTACTATGAGGAGTTTATGGTTCTCTGTAAAGACATGAAAGATCAGAATTTCGTTTTGCATTTATTATTTATATATTATGATAAATGAATGCAAAAAATCATGAAGTTCTAAAGGGTTTCATGTTTTGTTTTGTTTTTGCCATTGTACAGTACATAGTAAACATACGTAAGGGAGGACAAGAACATACAGTACTTGTCTCTTACATGTTCCACCAAATTAAATGTAACTACAAAGTGATAAAAATATATATAATGTGTCGTTCTTTGGTTACTAAAAGTGTGTAATCATTGAAAAATTACAGTGGAATAATACACATTATTCAGCTTTGAAAACTTTGGTATGGTTACAATAACTCTTCTTTATCACTTCACTCTGTCATTAATTCCATGCATCTATCTAGTAACCTGTGTAGTCCAACTAGGGACTATGGAGGCCAACGTTGCCCATTATAATTATTCCCATTAATCCCAGGAATCAAACCCGAACCCTGGAGGTGCAAGGTGACAGTGGTAACCACTAACCGATCTTGCTCCGTCTGTCATTAATCATTTTACTATAATTGCACAAGGTGCTGTGTTTAAGTCCTTATATGTCCTTATAATTACAATTTATTTTCATACGAGCCCACTGGCTTGAAGCTTTATTTCAAGCTCCTCTTTAAATCATGAGTTTGACAGTTTGTTCAAAACATTTTCCTGCAACATGTTTTCAGTGCTTGCACTTTATAAATTAAACAGTTTAGCCTTATTGATTCCAGGCCTGTAAAAGTTGGCTAATCTTGCATGTCAGATATTTGTAACCCAACACAGAGTGATTTGGTTGCTTATTTATGTTGTAGTGTTTATCCCATTCATTATCGTACTTGTTGATTGGCTGTTGTACGTCTTGAATCAGCTTACAATTTGATGGGCATCAGTATTGGTGTTTGATTTCATACTGTTCTTGAAATGCAGTCATTCCGGGAAAGCTTTAACTGTAGCTGGGATCAATTCTCAGATGGATTGCCAGCGTATGGATCAAGCAGGAGATGCTTGAGCTGGAGGTCCATGCTTTTTATCTTTTAAGCAACAGGAGTTATGCAAGAAACTGGGCTCTTTTAGAGTAAGAAATTATTCAATAGTCTGTCAGGAGCATATTTCGGGAATAAAATAAGTTCCAGCTTTGGGCACAACGGGTGGCTGTTCTGCATCACGGCTCATTGATTTGATCCTGTTCTCAGATTACCATCTGCCTTAAGTTTTGCATGATCTCCTGTGGGTTTCCTCCAACCTTCGTAAAACATGACAGTAAACAGATTTACAGCTCTAATTTACCCCAGGTGTGAACATACGCTTCTGTGCCCTGTGATGAACTTCTGTTATACTCAGTCCTGGCCAGGGTTAGGGTTATCCTATAATGATGACACTTCCTTCAAGTCTGGGAAAACAGTGGTACAGTAGGAAGCCCCATAGTCCATGATTTAATCCTCATTTTGAGCTGGAGGTTAATACCATCTCCGTGTCCATGTCGGTATCATCCAAGTTCTCCCACCTACCAAGTGAAATCAGTCCATCCCATGGCATCAAACACAAACACACATTCTCACATTCCTTCAGACTTGGAGCCCACCCAGAAGGTGAAAAGAAACCAGCGAACTAGCAACAGCCTATATGAACCTAAGGAGAAATAAAGTGGATTGGTTTAAATGAATTGCTCCTAGGAGCGAATGCTCTCCTTGGCTCTGTGTTTGTTCATCCCAGATTCTCCCGTGTCTTCCTACCTCCCAGTGGGATTTTTGACTTGCCCCTAAGTTTGAATGAGAACGTGTGTGTTTGTGTGTTTGCATGATACCCTGGTATAGTTTGGCATCCTATCCAGGTTGTATCTATGAGGTCTGGGTCATGGTGGCTCCAAAGTCTATTTCATGAGCATTGCTGAGGATCTAAGCGCTGACTGAAGATGCATGAATAACTGAAGTTTAATCTTTTCCAGTGTACTGATTACTAAATATGTTTCAGCTTATACACCAAGAATCAACCAAAGACTCAGGTCACTGGTTCATATTTATACAATGTCCTCAAGGGATGCTTCCATTTGGTCATGTTCTTGAAGATACAGTATGAACGACCAAGACTGCACCTATATCAAGTGTGTCAGATGTGATTCATAGGATTATAAACTATAAATTGAAAACACTCAGTTCATGTTCAAGAGGTAACAAATTCATCCCTATCTTCCTCATTTGGCCAGACTTCACCCTCTGGAGTTTCATGCTGTTACGGCTCTATGGCCTTCCTGTTCCCACATGTGTTTGTTATCCTTGGGAGCGCCTGTGGAAACTTATTGTGTTCGAACTACAAACAGCTCTTTTTTTTTGCACAAAGTCACCTATAGGAAGCTGAGGATTGCTCCCAGATGAGAAGGCACTGCTGACAGACATGTTTGGCTGAAGTAGCTGAAGTGCTGTGGTTTGGGTTTAGGGTAAACTTTCCTCTCCTTTTTTTCTTTTGTCTTTCTCTATGTATCCTTATATTCTACTCTTTCACTACAGTATGTGTGTTAGGGTTCTTTTGTCCCTCTGAGCATTTGATATTCTATATTTACGAAATTCTGGATTCTGATTGGTCGGAATGTGATGACTAATTTTCCGTAACGGCAGCTCTGCCAGAAGCACAGCTTCAAACCACAGCATCAGTTCTAATTTACTATTGTTTTCATACAGTGCACAAGCCAAAAAAGTAATAAAAAATCACACACACTAAAATTTCATTGGACCACCTTTTATTTTGATTACAGCCATGGCATCATTTCAATTAACTTGCAGTGTGCAAATGCAATGTCACATTTATTTTGCATTTAGTTCTCTCCAAAATCTTATATTGATGACGGAGGAGACAGACCACTGCGTAAAGCCTTCTCCAGAACGTAAAGATTCTGAATGAGGTTAAGGTCTAGACCCTGTGCTGGCCAATCCATGTGTGAAAATGCACCGTGAACCGCTTTCACAATTTGAGTCCGATGAATCCTGGCAATATCATCCTGGAATATGCCCTTGCCACCAGGGAAGACTGCATGGAAAAACAGTGGCCTTGCACTGTGGCCTTGCACCTAATGGTACCGAATCGGAGAACCGACTTCGGCTGTGTGTGTGTGTGTGTGTGTGTGCGCGCGTGTGTTTGGCGTTTGCATGCTCTCCATGTTCTTAGTGAGTTTCCTCCCACAGTCCAAAGACATGCAGAGTAGACTAATTGGTTCATTTCCAAATTGCATGTAGTGTGTGTGATTTGGTGTATCCTACCTGAGATGACTGAGTACATTGCTTGACTGAGACCAGGATTAGCAGTATAGAGAGTGAGTGTATTGATGGCTTCTTGTTTGTTGTTTTCCATTGCTAGGTAACAGCATGTTGCTGCGGGTTCTTCCGTCCGTTTATCCTCTAGAACCAGATCCAATCCACCAGCACATCCAGGACCTGGTACTTTTGATCCCTGAGCTTGATCAAATGAGCCGACAGCATCTAATCCGATTGCTCCAGATGATCGCTGATAGACATCCACAGGTCAGTGTTTGTGAGTGAAAGGAAGGTGGAGAGCTTAGAAGTTTCTTAAGAAAATAGAGTGATCTATGATACTTTCTTCCAAGCTTTAGGTCTCTCTAATCAATGAGTTGTTTCATATGATGGATTATACTGAAAGGACAGTTATTTTAGTTTTTTTGTGTGTTGGTTTATTAGATGATGTTTAAATGCGTGGAATAGAAAATCTCACTTTACATCAGTCACATTTAGCATGACTAAAGATTTGTGTGATAGAATAAAAGCAAAAGGTTGGTTATTTTGAGTGCAACAGCAGAGGAAAAGGCTGAAGAACAGAAGGGGAAATGGAGAGTTGATGAGTGAAAATGATGCAGTCATATCTACAAATATTTAGGTTCACATCACAGGAAAAGGTGGACCAGTCAGATGTCTGAGCGATTGTACAGTAGGATGGGCACACCTGCACATATAGTTTTAACGGATAGGGAAGAGGACATGAAAATGTATTAATCATCAGAAAAGCTAGGCGTGCGGAGAGAGTTATGTGACGGGAAGTTGGAGAAAAAATAATCAGTATTTTCTTAAATGTGGAAATAATGGTTGTTCTCTAGAGGCCGCTTCCAAAAGCACCAACAGAGTTAGGAAGACAGCTGAAAGGAATGCAGAAAATAAAATGTTGATCACCAGGGCTGTACGTGTTAGCGGAACCAGCAGAAGCACACAATGCTGAAAGCGGCTGTGGTTGCGCAAACCTCAGTGTGTCCGGTAAAGCTGGGAGGATAAAAGAAGAGCCATTTTTAATGAGTCATGTTGTTGTTTTGAAGAAGAAAACAGGGAGTGAACTTATTTAGAATAGGGGTGGACAAATAATAAATTCACTAGCTAGTTTAGCAGGCAAGTAAAAGCTCACGTCTAATTATTAATTAGAAACATAATAGGATATGCGGCGCGGTGGTGTAGTGGTTAGCACTGTCGTCTTGCACCTCCAGGGTCCAGGGTTCGATTCCCCCGGCCAGGCTCGATTCCCGTCTCTGTGTGCATGGAGTTTGCATGTTCTCCCCGTGCTTGGTGGGTTTCCTCCGGGTACTCCGGTTTCCTCCCACAGTCCAAAGATATGCAGGTTAGGCTAATTGGTGTTCCCAAATTGCCCGTAGTGTGTGATTGGGTGTGTGAGTGTATGTATGTGTGTGTGCCCTGCGATGGATTGGCACCCTGTCCAGGGTGTACCCCGCCTAGTGCCCGAAGTTTCCTGGGATAGGCTCCAGGTCCCCCGCGACCCTGAACACAGGATTAAGCGGTATAGAAAATGAATGAATGAATAATAGGATATGGCAGGCGACTCACAGTAATAAAAATATATAAAACTATCAAATAATTTAACAAGTTCATGATTATTAATCTCTTTTAACAAAGTATTTAATGTATTACATCCTGCTTGTCTGGGAAGTGTCGGGAAGTTACTGGATTAATCCTTGCCAATCACATACTTCGTGCTGACGAAACCATGTGCTCTCGCGTTATTCCTGAATTGGTACATCTGTGTCTTTTTTACTTTAGTGTATTTTATGTTTCGTTTTGCGCTGTTTTTGTTTTGCTTCTTGTTTTTTTTTGTTTTTTTTGTATGCTTATGCAAGCTTAGTTAACGTCCTGATCACAGTTCACAGCCAGTTTTCTGTCAAGAGTTTATTAAAGAAGAAATGCATTTTTGTCCGGCTTCCCTACTCATTCGTGACAGAAAGTGAGACCAACTGATAGAGGCAGCAGATTGGCCCCTGCTGAAGCCGGTATTGGAGTAGTTGAGGGAGTCAAAGATGTTTCTGCGGGACCACAGGGACTGGAGGTTGGCGAGACAGAGGCAGATAAATCAACTTCAACCAACTAAATACAGGGCTCCAAAGGTGGAGTGACAGCCAGAAGCCAATGGGATGGACTCTCCTACCAAGCGCACACCAAGGTTGAAGAGACAGCAGTGCTTCTTGAGCCAGAGGCTTAGGGATTATCCTGTCAAGCCCACAATAGGGGTTAATGATGTGCCATTGAATGGATGGCCTGTCACACCATGCTCCTACTAAAGGGCAACAGGGCAGTGTCTTCAATTATCACCAAGTCAGTGGGCGAAAAGGAGGCCTCTGGTGGCCAGGCCTTTCCAGCATCTGACTCTGGAAAAAGGGTTTCGTCACCCCACCAATCCCAGCCCTGTTGATGGTATATTTTACCACCCTGCCCCTTTAAAAACATTGGTCGGTCTCTCTGGCTCACTGAGAACACCATGCTGCCACCCTGCCCTGCTAAAAATGATGCCATGTCCCTCTGTCCTGGGGAGAGCATTGTTCTGCCACCCTGCTTGGCTAAGTACTGTAAGTCACTCCACCACCCTGCTGTGCCTTGGGCATCGCTCCCCCGTCCTGCTTTGTAGTGGCCCCCACGCACAGAGTGGTGAACTTTGCTTCTCCCTCTTGTGGTGAGGAGAATTTTGCTCCCCCTTTTGACTCATGAAGGGCGTTGCTCCCTTTGCTTGCTTTGCAGGGTTGGGCATCCAAGTTTCAAACAATTGTTCCAGACCTCCTCCAGTTTTCACATCAGGAACCACAACTTACGTAGAGATGGGTCTATGCCAGGAAAGTCCCAAGAAGACATTGGACTACACTGGATACTACTACTGGATATCACATGTCCTGGAGCTCATCCTTTTGTTGGGAGTTCTTCCTAATTTAATGTGCCTGTGTCTTGTTCTACCCCTCTGTTTTTGACTTACTTATGCAATTATTCAATCAGCCAGTCATGTTTCAAGTCCAATATCTTTTCCTACTGTAGCAACAGATTTCTGTGATTGGCTTTCTGCTGTTGTACAGCCTGAGAACCTTGAGATTTGACATGATGTGTGTTATGAGATGCTTTTCTGCTCCCCATGGTTGTAAAGAGTGGTTATTTGAGTTACTATATTTCCTTCCTATCAAATGACAATCATGGTAAGTCACTAAGATTATATTTTCATTCATTCATATATTTGATATGAAGATTGCGTAAAGCTGCAAAACTTTATCCATTGAGCTCATGCTACGCCATTGGCTGATTGGATATGTGCGTGAATGAGCAGAATTAATTAACTTTACTGTTGTACACTGTTATGTTGTGTACTGTTCTACATATTTGATTTTGCAAAAGGAAGCCATTGTACTGTCGGAACTTGGCAGATATGCACTGAGCCTCAGCCAACAATTCTCACGTTGTGCTTAGTATTGAAACTCCTGAGTCACATTCCACACGTAAGCACAGACATTATTCCCAGTCCTCTCTACCTTTTTATCTCTCTGCTTTGTCATGTCCGCTTGCTTGCAGATGCTTGTGACCCTCTGCCAGAGCTTGAGGGCATTTTAATGGCTGAACATATTTATGGTCAGTGCTGAATCCTGAATGTCCACACAGGATAAGCAAAGGATTATTTATAACACTCTAAAACATAACCTTGGAGCAGATGTGAAAGGTTTGGGTGACTCAGGATTTTTTTTATTCATTTTCACTGTAGTCCTTGTGTCGTCACCAGATGAGTAAACAATAAAGGTTTGCTTGATACCTCTGTCTGAAATTCATTTCAACGCATTCCTTTGTCTGTCTTTTTGTGAAAATGAACTGCAGAGAATCAGGAATTCATTAGGGGGTGGGCAGCTCTGCAATGAGCCAATCACAATGCAGCTCATACTGGACAGGACCAGATCTTAAAGCCTCCTGAGATGTGTTAAATAAAAAAGGTTTTCTATTTTTACCAGACCCACTCTGAATCCAGAGGCCGTATTGTTAAACTCTGTTGGGTCTGGTGATCAGAACAGCATGCATTCTTGTTGAATCGTATTGTCTCAGGAATGTAGTGTGTAATCACTTCATAAAGTTTCCTTTTCCCATTGTCCCAGGTGTTGACTTCTGTCATCCCATCTCTGATTGGTCACCTGAGCGACGCCTCTTTGAACGATGCCGTTCTCAACATGTTGGTGGATATAGCCCAGGTTAGCCCCGCCTCCCTCATCCCGTTTCTCCCCGCACTGAAAGTCGTGGGTCAGCAGACACCAGGGCTGCTGGGACATGTAGCTAAGCTCCATGGGGTGGTCGGTCTGACCAATGAGGTGAGCACACACTTTTTTTTTTTTTTTTTTTTTTTTGGAGTGGAATACTTCAATTCTCAGTGCAGTCATCGAAAGAGCTTAAGTTAGGAAGGAAATGTCAGAGTTGCATCATAAATGCACATTTTTTATTATTTGACATGCCTCACATTGTGCACCAGGGACCAATTTGGCAATATTGAGCATTGACCTTTTTTCCGCACATGTGATTCATGACACAGTTAAATCTACTTGGAACAATATCTATCAGAAATTCTTGTTTTCACCAGAAGCGTTTCGACATAGCACACATAGCGTTTAACAACTTCATCTCGAGTTTGTTTAGTGATGTGGTAGTGTGATAGTGAATAGATTAGGTATTAGTTATCAATCTCATTCTGTAGCATGCTAACATTTATTGATCCACTACCAGGTGATGCTATGCGACGGAAGCCTACAGTAGTGTGATTGTCATGCTAATGAATGACACACAACGGCAGTGTTCTGGATGTTCGTTCTTGATTATTGATGGCAATCAGGTCACTGCAGACTGCACTCTCTAAACTGTCGTCCTTTGTGAAATAATCAAGAAGAGGAACTACAGTTATTTATCTATAATACATTTTTTTTGTGGTAAATTATAAAAACTCAGCACTAGGACTTTGTGGCTTGCCAAAATTGTAAAGGACTGGGGGTGTTCAAGTCAAACTGGGACTTGTGGTGAAATTTCTGACACTTGAAGGCAGAAAAAGCTATTCATATTCATAAAGGATTTCTAGCACGGTCCGGTGATGAGCCTTTTACAGTAAAACATTTGAACAGTGTAAATGTTTTAAAGAAGGCCTTACATCATTAAATAGTGATCCTGGCCAAGCTGGCTTATTCGTTCCCATCAACATTCAGCGAGATCTTTGAAAACTGGCTTTGTGGAAGTGTCATATCTGTCTGTGGGAACTGCACACACAATCATTCACCAACCCACTTGCACATTACAGGAATTTGGACCTACCATCCTGACCTCAGGAGTTCCTGGGAGGCCAGTGTTTCAGACATGAATTAAGCAATCCAATCAGGTCTCTGGCCTACTGGGAAGGTTTTCTACCTTGATGATATCCAGGCACTAGTGAAACACTGGAATAAGTGCATTAGGGTAGCTGAGGATTATATGATGAAATAAAAAGGGGTTTTATTCTCAGAAATGTGTTCTATTCTTCTGCACAAGTCCCGGCTTGCCTCGAACGATCCTCGTACATTATATTTTGAAAAAATCTTTTTACATTGAAACGATACTCGAATTAGCTAATTAATAGAGTTAGCTAATGCACTTTGTTTAAAACCAACTAGAATATGCATAATTGCCTACTGTAAGTGCATGAACACTTTTTCATAGTCATTCTTTAAACCTATAGGCTAAATAAAATGTCATAAGATGTCCCTGATTGAATTTGAACTATTTAGGTCATTTATTTATATTTTACTGATGCACGCTTAGTTAGCATGAAAACTATATTTTATAGTTTATTTAACTGTTTTCTATGTTTAATAATGTTTTCATTGTTGAAGAAGTTGCTCAAGACAAACAAAGCTGAAAGGCACAACCTCTACATCTCATCTCACTGATGTTTATTGGTCACATTTGCATACAGGAACATGATTGGCTGTTGCATTTTATGATGCAACAACTCATGCCTGTCACATGCTGTGAGATGTTTTTTACTTCACCGTAACATTTTGCACTCTTGTCTAAACTGTACATTTAAAGTTTAAATTTAAACCATCACAATTTATAAAGTATAGAGAGGATTCATTATATCGTTTTTATTTGCAGAGTGTATAAATAGTCATGCATGTCCGGTAAGATGTTGCTTCATGTCTTTGTGTGCTGGCATGTGGCTTTGTTTGCTCCAGCAGATTTGGTGTATTAACTGAATTGTTTCATTGTGCTGGTGAAAGCAAGAGGGCCGAATACGAGGCGTTTCTCTCTGCTCTTCTTGGCCATTGGACTGAATCCGTGCATGTGTGTTATTACTGAACTGCCTCTCGTTTTGCAAGCTCCCACTTTAACCCACTTCCTGTGTTTCTCTTTGCCATATATCTCGCACTCTATTTTAATCCTTTCTCTTCTGTTTCATCCATGTTCTGCTCAAAGCCATGGCAAGTTAAACAAAAGCACTTTTTATAAATGAAAAACATAATCAGGAACATGCCTTTTCCTATATGCATGCTTGCAAATAAATCCAACAAAGAAAATTCAAAGCGAACAAAGGAAGTCGTTTATTTTCTATATATGTACAAAGCCATGATTCAATGGATAGCATCAGAAATCCTAAAGCAAGAGGTTCAAATGGTGGGCTCGAACGATCCCTTGAAGCAAATCTGGTCTGACTGTTTGTTTTTTCTCATTTATTGTTTGGAGCAAAAATTGAGGAAAAGATTATATAATTGAATTTAACAGTGGAAATTGAGGCAAAGCAGATTACAGAAATATAAATTCACTATATAAATTTTTAATTTATGTCAAGGAAAAACTCCCTGTGATGACATGAGGAAGAAACATAGCCAAGCAATTGCAGTCACAAGTCATTAGAGTCAAGATGTTTGTATCAAATGCATCTTTATACTGTCTAAGTGGAACCATCCATAGCAGTCTCATGTATCTTTAAGCAGACTATGTGGGTCCATCCTCAACAGCAGAGTGAACTCCATGTGGCATCAGAATGGATTGGGTAGGTCCGGAGTGCAGAGTGAGTCAAAATAACTGGAATCTTATGAGTATATAACGAGAGAGAGAGAGAGAGAGAGAGAAACCTATATATGTATACTCACTAGCATTACAGATAAGGTTAATGTACACTATATGGACAAAAGTATTTGTCAAACCTGTAAATGAGGTGTGTCATGTAAATTGTATATTTAGGTGTTCCAGTCATGTCCCTTATCCTCAGTGAAGGCAATCTTAATGGCTCAGCATACCAAGACATCCTGGACAATGCTATGCTTTGTGGAAGCAGTTTGGGGAAGGCGCTTTTCTATATTAACATGACTGTGCCCCAGTGCACAAAGTAAGGACTATAAAGACATGGTTGGATGAGTTCAGTGTGAAAGGAATTGACTGGTCAGCACAGCACAGAACCCTGACCTCAAACCCATCGAGAACCGTTGGAATAAACTTGAATGAGGATTGCAAGCCAGGCCTCTCGTCCAACATCACCATCCTTATAAATGCTTTACATTGGATACAATGACATTCCAAAAACCAAAAATCTATGCATTCTTTTGGAAAGTACAATTCCAGCAGGACTACCAATTACAGCATAACTAAATGGGAAACACAGATGTGATGGCACCCTGGGGCATAAAGCGGCCTGCCACTTTACCATCAGCAAAAATCTCAGTTTTTAGCATCAAGTAAAAATATATATATACTATGTTTGTGTCCCAAACATTAATTGGAAGGTTATTCTATAACTGTTGGGCTTTGTACAAAAAATATATGCCCCCTACTGTAGTCTTCATTAAACAAGGTAATAGTAAATACACTGCACCTTTTGATCAACATACTGTAAGTATGACAGATCGTAAAATACCAACAGTTCATTCTGACACTCTGGTGTGAGCCCATTCAATAGTTCATAGTTCAACAGTAGTACTGTATTATAAATGTAACATTGGATTGGGAGCCAATGAGGTGTGGATAAGAAATATCTTCTGGTATCTTTATATCTTCTGGTTCCAATAAGGACTCTGGATGCTGCATTCTTGATTAATCAGAGCTTGTTTTAGGACCTACTGTAGTTGAACATCCAGACAGTAATGCATTATAATAATCAAATCCAGAGGTCAAGCATGTTGTTTGCATTGCATAAGGACATTAAATATAAGCGTTTTCTGAGATGAATGAATCCTAGCTTAGTAATATTATCTGATATTAATCAATATGATTGGAATCTATAATCACACCAAGGATTTTTATTGCTGCACATGATAAAATATAAAAGCCATTTAGAGTTTCTGTGTGATCAGAAATCTGTCACGAACTAACCGGGATGACCAGAATGATGATCGTGCTATCTGTCACGAACTAACCGGGATGAACAGATAGCCTTAGCAGTTAGCCCTGTAGCGTGAATGGTAAACCCAAACGCGGATAAACACGAGCAGGCAGGATAATCACGCGATTTACTATAAGGACTCTCACACTCAATGAGCACAGGAAAGACACAATCTACCCCTACTCCTATAAACACACACTCAGTCTGAAAAGATAGCCAAGAAAGTGAGTACTCACATATACTGGAACGATTCCGAACAGACATGGGCTTAACTCAATGACAGCGCGATGTGCGGCGCCATCTTGTTTCCTTTTATGCTTTCAGCTTCGCGACCGCCTTACTTCCGGGTCCTGGTGCCGGTCGCGGCTGAGTGTGCATGACAAAATCTTCCTTCTACTTCTACATGTGGACCTAGTACCAGTCTTCTCATGTCAGAATTGGGTAGATAACAATGATTTCATCATCTCCTGTCATGTACAACCTCTCATTAAGTGTGTCTAAAGAAAAGTTTGGCTCTGTTCTGTTGCAGGAAACACTTAAACACTTAAACACTTTTATCTCATTATAGTTTTTTTCTGAGGTTTTTGTTTAAGGTCCCAACAGTGCCAATTTGGTGGTGCTGGGGTGCGAACCTGGAACCTTCTGGCCAGTAGCCCAACTCCTAAGGTACGCCGACTCCTAAGGGTTAACTACTGAGCTACTGTACCTCTACCACTAATAGACTGCTCTATCAGTGATTTATTTTCCTATGATAACCTGGCCTCAAGTGTTTTATTCCTTACTTATGAAACCTTTGTCCCAAATAACTGCTTATTAAGTGCTAAATACGAAAGCCTGGTTAAATTGCTTCTTTTCCCCTGTATAGATTTTAATGCTGTGAATCTTCAGTTATCTGTTCAGTCTGCACATGAGAACATTTTCTTACTATGTCTTACGTAGAACGTACAAAAATTTAGTGTTCTTCGAAATGATGCAGCCAGCAGCATTCCTGTGTCTTCTCCAATGGGAAATTCTCACATCAATTTCACAACTGCCAGTTCACTTCAGTGATTCATCGCTGGCAGGCTGCTCCGAACCACAAGACAAAATGAGCCTGATTTTCAGGTTCAGAAACTGGTGATAATAAAAACAATTGCAAAACTTTGTACAATACTTGCTACTTTAAAAATGTTAAGGGGAAAATAGATACTGTATGTTTCCAGATATTCCCTCTGGTCAAAAACTTTCAAACTGGAATGCGAGCTAGAATGGGAACTGGAGAAGAAAAATATGTCGAGTTTTGTAGAATGACGTTCTTTAACAAGTTATCTCAGGAGCTTCCCCAAACTGTGTGTGTTACTGCTTCAGCTGAAATACCTCTCAAATAATGTACTTCTTAAACATTCTTAATTCCTTTAAATCTAATTTCCTGTACTTCACTTCTAATACACAGTTTCACTGTTTATGTAAATGAGCCACTGCTGAGCCAAGCCCCTCCAGAGTAGAGCTGTAATCGGGCTTTAAAAGTTAGGCCCGACAGGACCCGAGCACGACAGATTTCGGCCCGAGCCCGACAAGTACATTTTAATTGACAGCCTTTTAAAAGCCCGAACCCGTTTACAGCCCGACATTATTCAAATGTGCGCAAGGACACAGCTCTTGCCTTTGGTCAAGAATGAGTCATTTATACATGTTTTAACATCATTTATTTATGACTATAACGTATAAGCTACAGGCAACTTGGAACAAAAAATAAAAAACCTCCTCAGCATCCATTTTCGCATTTCTCTCGCGCTAATCAAAACGCATCACATGACTGCTCACTTACCGCCCGAGCCCGGCCCGAGCCTGTGTAAAATTATATTAATTAAGCCCGAACCCGTCGGGTCCGGTCGGGTCCCGTCAGGTTCGGGCAAAGATCTTCAGCTCTACTCCAGAGCACAGCAGAGCTAATCAACAAGCCAAGGAAGGCCATATTCTCATACGTATGAGTCACATTAGGTGGGAAATCCAATCAAAACGTTCCTAGATTAGTGCAGCACAGATCCCATCACTTTCACTGTACTTCCTCAGATGCCTTAAAACCTGGCAGTAGAATGCGCTATTGACGGACTGGCCCTTGGGACGAATTCTTGATGCACAATGCCACAAACGTCGAAAAAAGACAATGAGCATGCACTTGGGTGAGCTACCCACACACCCAAGTTTTGTTACCGGTAATGAATTTCAACATGAAGAACACCCATGGGAGCTGACTTTGATGCGATGTTCCCTCTGATCTAGGGTCAGCAGCCCGGAGATGAACTTGGCAGCAACATGGCGCACGTCTCCACACTTTTTGATACCACCTCCTATGCTTGTTTAAGACCTGATCAATGCAAAATGAAATAAGTACAAAAACAAGTAATGTTTTTTGTTTGTTTGTTTATACATGCAGACTTTAGACCCATCTGAATGTCTGAAAGTGACTGAAAAGAATTTTGCATAATATGCATGTAATCTGTGTAGGCCTCAATTAACATTCATTAAACATTAAAATTGGGAAAAATGTGAAACACTAGAAATGTGAAACTCTGACCACGGGTTTTGGTTTGAATATTTTTTGAAAACTTCTGAATTTCCACTTACATCAGTCTTATACAGAATAGTGCAAAAATCCAAACACTACATGAGAACCAGTTCTAATGGCAGAGACCCCTTGGTAATAAAGAAGGCCAGACTGCTCCTTTACAAATGTTGTGAACAGAAAAGCATCTCAGCCCGCACAGTAGGCTGAACATTGAGGTGGACAGGAGACAATAGCAAAAGACCATATCATGTTCCACCCATGAACAGGAACCTGAGGCAGCAGGGAGCACTGAAACTGGACAGAATCATCTTTAGCCAGACTTTAAGAAGCCGAATGAGTTATCTAAGTCCAACCTACTGAGCTTACTTATCCACAAGGCAGCTACTAATCAAATCTTCAAACCCGGAGGACCTCAAGCTCGGGCTACTGACTTGTCAACCC
Source organism: Channallabes apus (assembly GCA_030522415.1). Classification (NCBI taxonomy): domain Eukaryota; kingdom Metazoa; phylum Chordata; class Actinopteri; order Siluriformes; family Clariidae; genus Channallabes; species Channallabes apus. The sequence goes on along the minus strand of CM060110.1, from coordinate 44,173,744 downwards.
TGCAGGTTATGATTAATTAAAACATGATCTATTTCTTAAGGTTATCTTAAAGCACTGGTATCAAGAAAAAATAAGAAAACAAAGACAATCTATACAATCCAACAATGACTACGGATCGCATAAAGTATCCATTTGATCCAAATCCTGGTTACATCCCCCCCCCCTCCCTGTCATTTTCCTTCTATTTTTAAACACTACGATGAAGAAATAATGCTTATTTTTTATTATCTCTGGCACCAAGTGCCTAGCGTAACAACAGTGGAATTGTCAGGAATATTTTACAGTCATTTCGATCTGCAGCGATGCAGATGGTTGAGTAACTGATTAACGATTGGATTATGACCATGTGGAGAGAGTGTGATGTACCACGAAACATCTATCAAGTCACATTACAGCTGTGAAGCAGTAAGATGGTGTATTCCAGCTCCACTACGTTTGATTGCTGTACACTGATGGATTGTTCGCTCAGACGAATGTAGACCAGTTCATCATTCATTCATCTTCTATACCGCTTTATCCTGCATTAGGGTCGCGGGGACCTCAGAAAATGTGTTAGAGTATGTTTAAGCTGTAGAGAGAGAGAGAGAGAGAGCGATGCGAACTCTGTCTAACATCAGGACTTGGAAACAATTAAGTTATTTAAAAAAATAATTATTGAAATTGTGGCTTTGTGGCATTTAGATGTTCAAACGTGATTAGCATTTCTTAGAAGTAGTTTTGAAGCAAAAAGGAAACAACGCAACTAACATTCCTCGCAGAGCATGCAAACGATGACCTCACGGAAGTTTTTTTGTTGCAATATCAGGAATCCTGCAGGACTAACACGAGAGCTGCGTATGTCAGACTCAGAAGGCATTTGGACACCACATGCACACCAACAAACTGCTCTCCGAGGGATCATCCATCACATGCTCTGAGGACGGGTTCTCCGAGTAATCAAATAAAGGTGTCCGGAATGTGTCAGTGGAGGCATGAAGTGGACGCTTGGGGGAAATGGTACCCATTTTCCAGGAGCTGGTTGTCAATCTGCCATCACTAAACGCTCCCCATTGTTTGGTTTTGTAATCTTGGTTTGGCAAAAAGCAAATGACTCTAAACAAGATATTATGGGAATAACAGAAAAAAAGACATTTCATGACTCAAAATATCCACATTCAGGATGCATGTGGCTTAAAATCTGAGTTCTGCAGAAACCTCACAGCTCCACAAATGAACTATTGTGTTTGTGTGCTTCGTAACCAGATTCGTGTTTGTGTGACTCGTATGCTGTAACTATATTTCTTTATTAGTAGTAACAACAACAACAACTTTTTTTTTTTGTTGTTGCCATGTCATATTCGACCACTAAACAACATTTTAAACACTGGACCCTGAGATTTTGGTTTTAGAAGAGGGGGTGTACTGAACTACATATTCACACACACACACACACACACACACACACACACACACACACCATATATATATATATACAAACAAGCAAAACAGATTTTATGTATTCATTAAGTTCTTATTGATCATGAATAAAGTCAAATAGTGTTATTCATGCAGCCAGGAGAATCAATAATCTATACTATCTATCTAACTCAATAATCTATATATTTACTATTATGATGCTCGATGTTGTGTTCTGGACTTCTGATTGGAAAGTTATGACTTTGGAATCCATTACATCATAGCTCTCATGGCTGGATTGTTGGGCACAACGCTTACCCCTTATCTGATTTGTTTTTAGATGAAAATGTCACCTAGCTGACTACAATGTAAGGGACAGCAATAGAGTATGTCATGTCTTGTCTTTGAGAGAGAGAGGAACGCAGGTGCAGGGAAAGACAGCTTTTTTATTTTTATTCTTTTTCAGTTCAAACAAATAAATCAACAGGAAACAAAACAAACAACGACTCTCTGGTCGTTCTTCCAGGGGCGGTCTGCAGGCGAGAACACTAGAAACACGTAATCTCAGGAGAACTTATTCGAAATATATCTTCAACACAAATGATTGTCCTTCGGACCTTGCCTTGAACTTGAAGCTGACCGGCTACTCGCCGTTCGCCTGCAGATACCGCTTAACCCTAGGAGGAGAGAAGACACAGAAGGGTTAGTTACCACATTCAGTTTGTGCGTGCACAATGGTGACCAGACAAAGTGGTGTGGGTTCGGCTGGGTTAAATACTGCGACACATGAGGTAGACACAGGTGATCTCCATTTGTGATTAGTGAGGAACAGTTACACACGCAGACACACTAGGGGGAGACAAAGCTACGGCTCAGTAATCCAGTGAGCCCGATCTTACTCCCCAGGACTGAGGAGATTCAGATGTGACCGTACCCCCCCCCTCCAGGACCGGCTTCCTGAAAGTGAGGTGGGCGCTCTCTGGGCATTACCGGAGGGAGTCGTGACCCACCGGCTTGATGGAATTGCCGGCGGGCGGGTCGGCCCAGAGGTCGTGGTGCCGGGCGATCCGGCCGAGCTAAGTGGAACTCGGAAATGAGTTCTGAGCTCAGGATGTTCTTGGCCGGGACCCAGCTGCGTTCCTCTGGCCCGTACCCCTCCCAATCCACCAAGTACTGGAGGGAGCCTCCTCTCCTCCGGGAGTCCAGTAGTTATTGGACTCTGAACGCCAGGGCGCCCTCGATCTCCACAGCCCCAGGGAGCGAAGGGTCTATGACACCTCCATTAGACTCGAGGTGATAGCCTGACATTAGACTAACAGTGGTCCCCAATTTTTGGAAAAAAGCTTTCCATATTTTTGCGATAAATTGGGGACCACGATCGGAAACAATGTCCACTGGGATACCGTAGTAGCGAAACACTGTCTTGAATAGTCTCTTCCATATCATCTGGTCATGTTCCTGCTGCTTTTAAGAAGGCAAGGGTTATTCCCATCCTCAAGAAACCCTGCCTGGACCCATCAGAAGTTAACAACTATCGCCCGGTATCACTTCTCTCTTTTATTTCCAAAATTCTTGAAAGAACTGTTTATAACCAAATGTCTCTTTATCTCTCACAGAACAACCTTAATGATCCCAACCAATCTGGATTCAAAGTGGCACATTCCACAGAGACTGCCCTTCTGTCAGTCACTGAGAAGCTCCATGCTGCTAGATCTGCTAAACTGTCATCTGTTCTCATCCTCCTGGACCTGTCAGCTGCATTTGACACGGTGAACCACAAGATTCTATTATCTATTCTTACAAGCCTTGGAATTTGTGGAACAGCGTGGCAATGGTTTGCTTCTTACCTAGAAGATAGGTCATATGAGGTAACATGGAGGGGATCTACATCTGCTCCACATAGACTATCTACTGGTGTCCCACAGGGCTCAGTACTTGGTCCTCTTCTGTTCTCCCTCTATACCCAGTCTCTTGGTAAAGTCATATCATCACATGGATTTTCATACCATTGTTATGCAGATGACACCCAACTTACTCTCTCCTTTCCTCCCTCTGACACTCAGGTTTCCACCCGGATCTCAGCATGTCTGGCAGACATCTCATCCTGGATGACTGTACATCAGCTAAAGCTCAATCTGAGTAAAACTGAACTGTTGTTCATCCCTTGTGACTCATCCCCAGGTCAAGACCTTGTGATATCCCTGGACAACAACCAAATCACTCCTTCAGCCACTGCCCGCAATCTTGGGGTAACCGTGGACAACCATCTGTCATTTTCCCCACACATCGCTAACCTTACTCGCTCTTGTAGATTTCTTCTTTACAATATCAGAAGAATTCGCCCATTTCTTTCTTCACAGGCTACTCAGGTGCTTGTTCAGTCCCTTGTTATTTCAAGACTGGACTACTGCAACTCACTTCTGGCAGGTCTGCCTCTGTCCACGATTCGTCCTCTACAACTGATTCAGAATGCAGCAGCACGTCTCGTTTTTAACCTCCCCAAGTTCTCCCACACCACCCCACTCCTCCGCTCCGTGCACTGGCTTCCTGTAGCTGCCCGCATCAAATTCAAAACGCTGATGCTTGCCTACAAAGCTAAAAATGGCCCTGCACCCACTTACCTCTCTGCTCTAATCACACCACGCACTGCACCACGTTCCCTCCGATCCTCCAGCACTGCTCGCCTCATCCCACCATCTCTCAGGGATCGAGGGCGACATTCATCCAGGCTCTTTTCTGTTCTGGCACCTAGGTGGTGGAACGAACTTCCTCTAGATGTCCGTACAGCAGAGACTTTGACTATCTTTAAACGACGACTCAAGACGCATCTGTTTCTCCAGTACTTGGACTAACCCCCCCCCCCCCCCCCCCCCCAAAAAAAAAAAAAAAAAAAAAAAAAAAAAAAAACTCTCTTCCCAGTTGTGTTCGACTAATGGCACTTAGTTATAAACCTAGTTAACCCAGTGTAAGTATGTATCCAGTGATGTTAACTTTAAAGCACTTTTTTGTAAGTCGCTCTGGATAAGAGCGTCTGCCAAATGCCTAAATGTAAATGTAAATGTAATAGGGTGGGAGAGAGCAAAACGGAATAAAACGACAGCCTTTAGGGAAGCGGTCCACCACTATTAAAACTGTCGTGTACCCTTTAGACACTGGCAAATCCGTTACAAAATCCACCGCCAGGTGTGATCACGGTCTGTTAGGTGTTGGTAAGGGCATTAATTTACCAACTGGCAACCCTCGAGGAGTTTTAGTAGCTGCACAGGTAGCGCAAGACAAAACTACTGTTTTCACTGTGTCCCGCATTTTTGGCCACCAGAACTTAGGTTCCAGTAGTTTTAATATTCTAATCACCCCGGGGTGTCCTGATGACAAATTAGTGTGGGCCTCGATCGTCACCCGTTCTCGTAGTGGATCCGGTACGTAGGTTCGACTCGGAGGACAGTCCGGTGGCACGGGCTCGGACTGTGTCGCTTGGGCGATCTCCGAGTCGAGGTCCCATACGATCGGAGCCACCACGAGTGACGCAGGCACTATTGGATCCGGGACCATGTCGCGGTCCGGCGCCGGAAAACAGCGGGAAAGCGCATCGGCCTTGAGATTTTTCGAGCCGGGGCGATAAGTAATCGTAAAATGGAAACGAGTGAAAAACAGCACCCACCGGGCTTGACGTGTGTTTAGTCTCTTTGCTTGTTGGAGGTACTCGAGGTTTCAATGGTCCATCAGTACCACAAAGGGGTGGTACTGCCAATGCCTCCACTCCTCTAACGCCGATTTTTTTGCTAGCAGTTCGCGATTACCGATATCATAATTGCATTCGGCAGGTGACAATTTCCTCGAAAAGAAAGCACAGGGGTAGAGCTTCTCTGGGTGGCCTTGGCGCTGTGACAACACAGCTCCTAATCCTACCTCCGATGCGTCGACCTCGACTACGAAGGGCTTATTAGGGTCGGGTAATTTTAAGATAGGTGCAGATGTAAATGCATGCTTTAGACGCTGGAATGAGGTGCGCGCCTCCAGCGTGAACGCGCGTAACCTATGCGGCTTACCCTTTAATAAACTAGTGAGTGGTGCTGCCAACGTGCTGAAGCCCCTAATGAAGCGCCTATAAAAATTGGTAAACCCAAGGAAGCTTTGTAGCGCCTTCACTGTTGAGGGTTCCTGCCATTGTTGTACCGCCTTGACCTTGGCTGCGTGGTCCTATGCGGTAGCCGAGAAATGCGTTCTCCCTCTTGTGAAAGTCGCACTTCTACGCCTTCGCATAGAGTCCATGTTCCTGCAGTCGACGCAGAACGGCGGTTACATGACGGACGTGTTCAGCATATGACCGCGAGTATATCAGGATATCATCCAGATATACTATTACAAAACGGTTCAACATATGCCGAAACACGTCATTCATGAACCCCTGAAACACCGCAGGTGCGTTTACCAGTCCATAAGCCATCACATTATACTGATAATGACCTGATATCATGCTAAACGCAGTCTTCCACTCGTCTCCCTTGCGAACACGAACGAGGTTATATGCGCTGCGGAGGTCGAGTTTGGTAAAGATGGAAGCGCCGCGGAGCAGGTCGATCGCGGCCGGAACCAGGGGCAGTGGGTGCTTATACTTTATTGTAATTGTATTGAGTCCTCGATAATCAATACAGGGCCTAAGACCCCCGTCTTTTTTCTCATAAAAAAATAAACCCGCCGATGCTGGTACACGCAGATTACAACATCCCCCTCTACTTCCTTGACCCACCTCCTTGAGCTATCTTTCAGTAATGAACTTTAAAGGCGCACAGTTGTTAGCCATCTGAAAAAAAGATGCATGTTTCCTTTAAATGATTACACATACACTGACACCATCTCATGTTCATCTTACAACCTTGTACTGTACATAAGTCTCGCTTTTGAGAGTGCCCATGCCTCCCATATGGAGTATAGTAGCATAATAGTGTGAATGAGTCATGCTGACTGTTACACACATATTATTATTCTGCATATAGCCACACTAATGTGGCTATATGTGGTTTTGAGGTATAACTTACTGTTTTAGCTGCTCAAACATTATGACACATTCTTTCCAGACTTAAAGCCATTAGAACAAAAGTCCGCATTTAGAACCAAGTGCAGCCATTAGGAAGAGATGTTTGATTTCCAGCCAAACGTAAGGGTAGATTTACAGAACGTACTGTGAGGTCTTAACGGGCAATGAACACCTTCTCGTTATGGTCGATTGCTATAGTAATTATTTTTTGACCCACAGTGCTGGGGTTCCCAGCTTAAGTGGCAGCTCCAGCTACAAGGTTATGCGGGTTATGGTTTCCATAGTAACCACATACAGCAGCACTTCTTGCATGGTGGACCCTCACATTTAGATTAGATTCAACTTTATTGTCATTACACATGTACAAGGCAATGAAATGCAGTTTAGGTCTAACCAGGAGCGCAATAAGCAGAAAGTGCAGGATTTAGGTTTAAGTTGTTAGCATGGTTGAGGTTCTGTAGAGCAAATTCTTATATGTTAAATGTTTTAGTCAAATGGTATATTTTCCACATTGCTGCTGTTTTGCACTTCCGCTCTCAAGTTTGGGATCTCTTGCTATTTTTTTGTTTGTTTGTTTGTTTAGTGATTCATTTTCTAAATTCTACAACAATACTGGTGATTTCAAAACTATGAAATAACACATGTGAAATTATGTACAGTAATTATGTAAGAACAACAACTGTCAGTTGTTATTTTAAAACATCCAGCTCAGCCTTTCTGGCATAGTTCTTGCAAGAGCAGTATCGTCAAAAGTGCATTGTGACGAGTGCATCAAGCACCATGATCAAACTGGCTCTCATGAAGACTTTTCATGGAAAGCAAGACCAAAACTTACCTCTGCAGTAGAGGAGAAGTTCATTTGTAGGTGCGAACAGACACGTATACACACTTAAGCACCCAAGAGACGTAATTTAGATCTGTTTGCGAGTCAAATTCAGTGCGGTGATTCTGAACCGATTTTGCTGTTCTGAATTACTGTAAATGTGTCTTGCTTTTTTGGTTATACTGTTATGTTCTGTAGATGTGACCTACTAAACTGAGGCAAAGTACAGAGCTGTAGCACTGGAGAAATAATATGTAATAATAATATGTAGTAATGTTCTGTAGACTCAGATATCCATCCATCCATCCATCCATCCATTTTCTTCCGGCTTATCCGAGGTCGGGTCACGGGGGGCAGCAGCTTCAGCAGGGATGCCCAGGCTTCCCTCTCCCTGGCCACTTCTTCCAGCTCTTCCGGGGGGATCCCAAGGCGTTCCCAGGCCAGCCGAGAGACATAGTCCCTCCAGCATGTCCTGGGTCTTCCCCGGGGTCTCTTTCCAGTGGGACGTTTCCGGAACACCTCACAAGGGAGGCGTCCAGGGGGCATCCTAAATAGTTGCCCAATCCACCTCATCTGGCTCCTCTCGATGCGGAGGAGAAGCGCCTCTACTCTTTGCCCCTCTCGGATGACCGAGCTTCTCACCCTATGTCTAAGGGAGAGCCCAGACACCCTGCGGAGGAAACTCATTTCGGCCGCTTGTATTCGCGATCTTGTTCTTTCGGTCACTATGTGTGCATTATATATACTGTATATATATGGCTCTGATTCAGACTCAGAAAACAGACACAGAGGACTAAAAAGTTGCAGATGGCATGCAGATTTTAATGATATTTATGAAATGATTTGGCTAGATAAAGATCCTTCTGTCAGGCTCATTGGGGAGGTAAGTGGAGAGTTGACTTCAGCTTTATTCAATCAGCAGGCCTCCGGAGCCGAGCTTGTGTCTGAGTTAAATACTTCCAGATGTTTATACGTGTAGTCAATTCTCGGGATTCCTGGAAAGTTCCAACACTTTTTTGACACCATTTTTACTCTGTACTGTAATCGAGTCACCATTACAGAGTAAAACCATGATTATATGTTGACTTATGCTTATTTCACTGCTTTACTCTATGTTCCTTTTAATTAATATCTCTTACTCATGATATGACAATGAAGCAGCCAAGACTGATTCCAAAGTTGTTGTTTTTTGTTTTGTTTTTTAATAAAAAAGAAATGATGTCTTAATCAATTGCTAGATGTCAAAATGCAACATGGCTGAATCACAGCTTCATGGACAAATGCACTTTAACCGGAAATGACAGACTAGTGACTGTACCGTGTTACAGGCAAATGGTAGGAATCTGAAGCAACTTGGTTTGATTAAGCAAGAAAACATGCTGTTGGTAAAAAAAAAAAGTCCTTTATAATTCATGGGAATTCATTAACAGAAAATTAGCAACGAGCGTCCTAGGAGCAGCAATGCTTACGCTTGTCTCTCAACCATGATCATTTTTAGCATACATTTTTCATAAGCTTCTTGGTGTTAACGAGACAAGAAAAGCCGCTTTACTGTACTTCTAACATTGTGTTCCTAGGATGAGGCGCGGGATGCTCTGCAGTACCTGGTTTCTCTTTTGGCCTGTACGGAGCACAGCGTCCATCACATCGTGTTGCTGGAGGTTCACAGCCTGACCGAGCGTTATGTCTCCATCCTAGGCGGAGGCGCCAAAGACATCTACCGCATGAGCAACAGCTTCAGCGCCATTGCCTGGCTTCTGGGACGCAGACTGCAGTCTGATGCTTTAAAACCATGCGAGTATGCAATACACAAACACACATTCTCTTCTCTTGCAGTACCTTCATTTTCTTATTTTAACCCCTGTTCGCTTTCACTGAGTGCTAAAGGGAGTAATAATGAAATGATATAAATGAGCTGTTAGTATCATAATGACATTTCTGCTTTTGTTACAGTATTAGAGCTACTGCTTCCATTCTTCCCACTTGCATGTTTTTTTTTCTCCATTTAGGAATAGAATAGTAAAAACACTTCTGACTATCACATTACTATTGGCACTAATACAGTAAATGATGGATTCCTTCAACGTTTTCTGCAAACTCTGGTCTCCAATTCCCGAAAAAAGTCAGGCTGACTGCTCCTTGGATAAAATGTGTACTGTATGTGGAGAAATCTGTTTTTTTTTAAGATGATGATGGACAGAAGAATAAAGGGAGTGCAAAAAATAGACTCATGATGTAGGAAAGATGGGAGTCATGTTTGTGGTGTTCTTCATCATTCTGACTGCTGAAATCTCTCCCTCGTGGCCTTCTTGGATTTTGCGTTTTGCTAAATGCTAAGAAAAGCTTAATCTAATCTCTCTTCTCCATCTGAGGTCAGATTGCCTAACCGAGGACTAAAACACAGTGTGTCATCCTGTTATAAGACTATTTTACTGCTGTTCTAAGGCTATATAAGATCATTTTCCAGTAGCAGTGTTTTATTCCTTTTGTGCACGAGCATGATGCCATATTAACAATTATTTCTTAAATGAAGAATATCATGTTGCACAGTTTTTATATGTTTAAAGTTGCATTCAAAGATGTAGAACCTTAAGAAAACAAGGTAAGATACGTATAGAAGAGATCCTCACTACACTAATGCACTTATCCCAGTATTTCACTAGGGCTTGACTACCTCAAGGTGGAAAGATTTCTCAGTATGTCGGAGCCATGATCGGACTGACTGCTTTACGTTTAAGACACATGGCCAGAAATAACTCCAGTTTCAGTAATGTACAATTCAGAATTTGAGAATTGGCCGCCATTCAATTCATGAGTTGGAATTTGAATTGAATTGACTCCCCCCACAGGAAGTTGAATTTGAATTGGAGTTGGAATGACAGGAAGTGGAATTAAATTCATGGCAATTCAAAGGCATTCCACACAGTCACACAACAGTAAGAATGTGTTGAATCTCACATACAATTCCATTAATTTTGTAATTTAATAGCATCATTTCATGACACATAACTACTCACTCCTCAACCCTACATACATTTTGTTCCAACATATAGATAATGACCAAATTCTGGAAATAAATTACTCCCTCAATGTTTGATTAGTTTTGTTCAAAATGTTATTTTCATTTCAAAGTAATCAAATAACACAAAGTCGAGTGTTGACCATCAAATTGTGTAGAAAAGAAGCTTTGAAACAAACGTCCACCTCAAATTGTTTGGCAACCATTTTAAATACTTGGTTAAAGCAAAGCATTCTGGGATATGGAGTCACGTTCCATTGTGTTCCACAAAATTACAATTCCAATAATTCATTCATTCATTCATTTTCTATACCGCTTAATCCTGTGTTCAGGGTCGCGGGGGACCTGGAGCCTATCCCAGGAGACTTCGGGCACTAGGCAGGGTACACCCTGGACAGGGTGCCAATCCATCGCAGGGCACACACATACACACCCAATCACACATTATGGGCAATTTGGGAACGCCAGTTATCTTTGGACTGTGGGAGGAAACCGGAGTACCCGGAGGAAACCCACCAAGCACGGGGAGAACATGCAAACTCCATGCACACAGAGACGGGAATCGAGCCTGGCCGGGGAATCGAACCCAGACCCTGGAGGTGCAAGGCGACAGTGCTAACCACTACACCACCACGCCGCCACAATTCCAATAAATCAAACTGAATTATGTGTTCTGTGATTAGAGCTTTTAACATTCATTGCTGGGGGGGAAACATTTCCTGTTAATGTAATCTGTACAAGTAGTTCAAACTAATATCATTTATAGATTATGGAATAAAATCAGACATATATTGTAAAGCTTCATTGTTAAACACTTCACTTCATTCATCTTCTATACCGCTTTATCCTGTATTTAGGGTCGCGGGGACCTGGAGCCTATCCCAGGAGACTCGGGGCACGAGGCAGGGTACACCCTGTACAGCCAATCCATCGCAGGGCACACACACACACACACACACACTCATTCACACACTATGGTCAATTTTGGGAACGCCAATTAGCCTAATCTGCATGTCTTTGCACTGTGGGAGGAAACCGGAGTACCCGGAGGAAACCCACCAAGCACGGGGAGAACATGCAAACTCCATGCACACAGAGACGGGAATCGAGCCTGGCCGGGAATCGAACCCGGACCCTGGAGGTGCAACGCGACAGTGCTAACCACTACACCACCGCGTTGTCTAAACACTTCACTTATGTATTTGAATTTCTTTGAATTTGTATTGAATTGCAATTCTGCTTCCTTTAATTCAATTCCGAATTGTAATTCTAGATCCTGTTTTTGACATCAATTCAATTTCAATTCAAATTCAAGTATTGAATTGGAATTTAGGAGTCATTCTCAATTCCGTTCTGAATTGTGCACAAGCCTGGTGCAAGTGGTGTTGGTGAATCCTTGTGCGTACAGTCCCCAAAGACAGATGCATCTCTAAGTTATCTGTCGATTTTCAAAGATTAGATAAAATAAATTTCATCACATGTCCAAGTTTGACTTGAACACCGCTTTGTACAATGCTGAGTGTGTGTGGTTTTGTGCTTGTGTCTTTGTATCTGTGCATTTAAGAGGAAACAAGGTGGTTGTAGATCTGAAGAAGTGCAAAACCGATACCAGGAGTCATGATGAAGACCAAGTGAAGAGTCTGCAAGTGAAGATCCCAGCTTTCAAGGAGAAACCGGAGGAGGAGGCGGCTCAGGTGGAAGCTGAAAGGGACTCACCAGGACAGCAGAGGTGTCACAGCCTGGGCCAGGTGGCACGAGATGTACGCCAAGACATCAGGTTTAGTCGGTGAGTGAGGTTTTGTCACATCAAGTCCTAAAGATGTCAGAAAAAATTGTTTGCTTAACTCTGATTCTTACAAAGTGCTAAAACTGGAGACTCCTTCCATAAATGTCCAAACTTTTTTTTTTTACATAGATCACTCACAGTACATGCTGTTACTATAGAAACGTCAATGCCTTAGAAAGGGCAGATGAATACAGTATAACTCATGATTTGTAGAAGTGCTACTGTCAGAGCTGCTGTTATAGAAAATTAATCCACACATTTTGCCCAATCAGAATCCAGATTTTAAGAACACTATGGTATTATGGAAGATAGTGGTACATTAAGCACTTCATGTGGAATTGGTGAGTGAAATAGTTTTAGAATAATGTGCAGTTGAAGCACATTTGGTTTGCATTTGAGAGTAAAAGTCATTCACACTGTGTATCAGCTGCTTACTGAAGGTTAGCGAGTGAGTATAAATCTTGCCTTGCTCTTATTTACTATTTAAAGAATTTCATAATATATTGTTCTGTATATTTTTTTATTGCACCAAAAAAAAAAGCCACACTGCTCTTCCATTAGAAGGAACATATAAGCGTTGCTGCTGAAGGTTTTAGTGAGCTAGCTTAAGCCCTACAGTACATGCCAAGGAACATAAGCAAAGATTGTTGTTTTAGCATCCAACTCTATTACCCGCAATCTTTCTCCTTTCTGTCAGGTCTAAGAGTCTGGCTCTGCATGCCGTGCAGTCACGTTCCAATAATCCTGACTGCATCCAGGACGCAGAAGGGGAACGAAACACTGAAGACTGCCCGAGTGAGGCTGCCCTTTGCCCTGAGACAGGTCCATCACCTTCCTCTACTCAGGAAGAGCACAGTGAGCACCAGGACTTGGGGTCTCATGAGGAGGGAGGACAAACAGACAGGCTGGACCCTCGGGAAAGCGACAGGCTATGGAAACACCTCCGGGACAACTTGAAGAAGATCCGAGCCTTCTGCACTGATATGGTTACACTGATCCCGATACCCGAGCGTTGTATCATAGAAGGTACACACATCATCTAAATCATAGATGATCATTCAGTCTGCTGGCGAGTGTCCGTACTCGTACTTGTACTCTGTACTTCATTAACCGAAAGTCTCGAGTGCAGACCTTCTCGAAATGACAATTTACACCGAAAGAATCGAGTAGTGGGTGGGCGTTTGTCTTTGTTCCCATCGCTCAGCAGTGGTATTGGAAGGGTCAAACTCGTGTTCGGGTTGCTGTGCAAGCTCTGGCAGGCTTCCTGTTCTCCACACTGATGTAACTTAACACTCTCCCACACCACTACATTAAGGCAATTCATCAGTCTGCTCTAGTTTGTCTATGAGCATAAGGCTAAAAGGACTAAGGACATGAATGGGCTTCAGACTGCAGACTGCGGTGCGGAGATTGTAGCTAAAAGAATTTAATTTTGAGGGACCTTAGGGTGGAGAAGATTAAGCAGAGAGGACAATTTAAGATAACAAAGCATCATAGGATTATGTTACAAGGTAATGTAAAAATAGTCTGGGAGAAGTACAAATATAGGGGGATTGACTAATGGATAGGCTTTAGGCTGGGAAGTACTGTAACTAATGGGTGTTAGGATGAAAGGATTGACTGGAAAGTGTATAGTGAGAGGATTGAGTGACGAGATAAATCTAAGCTAAAAGAAGACTGAGAAGTAAGTGGTCTTGAAAGCTGAGAGGTTTGAGTAAACTGAAACGAGACAATAACAAGTGAGCCATACAATGAGGGTAACCAGTGGAATATAAAATACTAGTGTTAGGTAATGAGTAAACTATAAATTGAGAGGATTTGTGTAATGATGAGATATATGCTTAGTGGACTGAGTAATGAGCATGATTGTGGTTTTACTACTTGTTACAGTAATTGAGTAGTAAGCGGTTTTACTCGGGTTAAAGAAGCTTATGATTAAGGGAATTGGATAATTAATAAGTTTTAAGCTCAAATGATTGATTATGAGTAAGTTTTAGATATATGCTGGATATGTTTAGGGCTGAGAACATTGAGTGGGATGTACTGTAGACTAGTGATGGGTCGTTCATGAGCGATTCGTTCTTTTTGAACAAATCTTTAACATGACTCAGATGAACAAGTCGTCTCGGAGAGTGATTCGTACATTTTCTGCATTGAACGCTTCTCAGCAATACGTTTTCAAGTCTCGAGTCGTTCGTTCTTTTGACGCGTGACTCCCATATACTCTATGCGGTGAAATAGATTCAAAAGAACGAACGACTCAGATTGGTAGATATAAGAGGAGAGCTGCTCATTCTGTTTATTATAATATGTCCTTAGTTACATTGTAAGATTTTCATAACTGGAACTATAGCCAAAATTTGTGCATGTAGACGTATTGGGGGTATTTTTATTGAAAACGCAACATTTTAATTTGTTTCTGATCAAAAGAAGGAAATGAACAAAATGACTCAAAAAAAGATTTGTTCATTTTGAAGAATGAGATTCAAAGAACCGAGTCACTAAAATGATTCGAACTTCCCATCAATACTGTAGACTGGCAGGATTGACTAAAAGTGGGCAACAAATGGAGAGGTTTGAGTAATGACTGGGCTTTATGCTGGGAGAATGAGTAACAGACTTGTGTTTTGAGTTGATTGTGTATTGAGTGGTGAGTAACGATTAAATCTTAAATGAATAAATCTTTGACGATCGAATAATAATTAAGTTTTAGGCTGAGAGCATTGATTAGCAAGTGTTTTTTAAAAAGGTTAATAGCTGATTTAAATCAACGTGTCAACGTCCTGGTGCCAGACACCACAGCACACCCCTAGAGATCTTGGGGAGTCATGCCCCGAGGGGCCAGAGATGCCCAGGCGGCAAAAGGGTCAACCCATTCAAAATAAAGCATACACCTTTGTGTTATAAGCTTATGGTTAAATGGTTTACAGTGCATGCTGTCCAGGGTGTACCCTGCCTCGTGCCCAGAGTCTCCTGGGATAGGCTCCAGGTCCCCGCGACCCTAAATACAGGATAAAGCGGTATAGAAGAAGAAGAAGAGGTTTACAGTGCAAGTGACTGTAGCACCAACAATAATAAAAAAAAAACCATTATTGATCTAAAAACAACCTCAGAAATAATCACTCCTTACGATATTGTCATCGTTCTGTGCGACTTCAAAGCAAAAATTGGGCATGACAGTCACCTCATCAACCCAAGAATAGTCTTCTTTTACACTTATCAATAAAGGACAGTGGACTTCTCATGATCAAGCCATGAGAGAGCTTGTCCTCGACTGTAAGTCTGCTACCTAATGGACAGACAACTGCTTTGCCAACTAACCAATGATGATTTAAGGCTGAGGACGATTGATTAGTACATTTGTGGCTGAAGAGGACTGTTAAGTAAGTACGTTTTTGTGAAAAGAATTGATCATTTCCTGTCTACAATGTACAGAAGCAGAAGATCAGGATTCGGAGTTGTCCTGAGTCTCACGATTTGCTGATAGAGAGAAGAGTGGTGTAGATTTTTCCCTTCGTCACCATTCCAACAAATAATCCTCATTCACAAGCACCAACAGAAGTTTAGAGCTTGAACTCATAAATTGTTGTTAAAATGGCACTGTTTATATCATGGACTATACTTTTCATAGATTTCTATTGAAACAGTTCTGGGGTAGGTCTGCATTTCTCTGGCCGTTCCACCGCCGATTTCCTGTCCTGCTCGCTCATAACTTCTGATCTCCCCCACAGAGCTACAGTAAGGTAATTCATCAGTCATCATGTGTGTATGTGTGTATAGTGTGCATGCGAGGCAGCAGGGGGTACAGGGGTGAGTCATATTCACCAGAACATGTGGAAACTGATTATAATATTACACTCAGATGTGTTGGGTTAAGCAGTACCCTGCATGAGGAGCTGAGGAGCACTGAGTGGTTTAGGGTCAGGCCAGAAACATGGCAGTGTGTGAATTGGCTAAGATAAATTACCCCAGGTGTAAATACTGTTGCATGAAAATCACTCACTGCGGCCGAGGAAAGCTTTGTATGATTAGCCTACAGGGCAGCATGGGATTACTGGTGAGACCGGTAGCAAGATGGCTGTGCAGGTTCTACTTTTAAGACAGCTGTTGCTAAGAACAGTTTCCCTAAACTCACAATTAGTGAACTTCATTTTGATATGATAGACTTAAATTTCTAATGATGCTCAAGTTCCTTTAAGATAATCCCTAGTGTGCATTTATGAAGAAGGAAATATTTATAACCGCAGCTCAAGTGGTAGGTTTCTTGCCTAGCAGGTGGAAGGCCCAGGCTCTGATGTCCAATGGATCCAATTCCCAAATCCCAGCCACTGGATGCGGTGCCAGTTCCAAACCAGAATTTTTAAAAATGGGACGGTTGTGTAAGGAAGGGCTTCCGGCATAAAACCTGTGCCAAGTTGTGTTCGGATTGGATGGTCTGCTGTGGTGACCCCTCGATAGGAGCATCGAAAGACCAACAACTTAATATGATGAGAATGTATACTGAATGACCAGGTTATCACATCTATGGAGATTTTCTTCTTCCCTGATGATACTGCCATATTCCATGACTCATCATGGAATATTCAATTCAATTCAGTTTTATTTGTATAGCGCTTTTAACAATTGACATTGTCTCAAAACAGCTTTACACAATCAAAAGAATTATTTAAGTTTGTATGGAATGTGAATGTGTATGAATCAAAATGGTCAGATGGTCCCTGGTGAGCAAGCCCGAGGGCGACAGTGGCAAGGAAAAACTCCCTGAGACGGTAATAGGAAGAAACCTTGAGAGGAACCAGACTCAACAGGGAACCCATCCTCATCTGGGTGAAACAGATAGCAGGAAATTATCTGCATTTATACAGTGTGTTAGGTGGCAGGCAGTTCAGCTATAACAGTTGATGTAAAATGGAGTCCAGGTAGTTATTGGAGACTCAGATAGACTTGTAGAAAGTTCCAGTCCTGAACTATCGAATTGTCAAGTCCTCAGAGAAACAGCTGACCAGTCGAGGCCAGAACCATCTTCTAAGTAGATAGAATCATCCCCAGACACCAGACGCATCCCAAAGAGACGGGGGGACACGGGGCATCCATGCGACGAGACCTCCAACCAGAAACGGGGCACCAGGATGGATCAGACAGGTCCGGAGGGCAGAGGGAGTTTGGATCACTGGCAGCTCAGGAACCACATGTGTAGCTCGACAGAGAGAGAGAGAAAGAGTGAAAGGGGGAGACAGGGGGAGAGAGGAAAGAGAAAGAGGGGGAGGAAGAGAAGAAGAGGAGAGATGGCAGTTATGTATGGTCACAGTCACATAATGTCTAATGTGAATGTATATTTACTGTAGAGTGCAAGCAGGGACTCCGGCAGGACTAACTATGACAGCATAACTAAAAGGGAGAGCCAGAAGGAAACACAAACATGAGGGGGAACTGAGATGTAAAGCAAACAATCACCTCACCGTCAACAAACCGGAGTGATCAAATGAGAGCAGGGGGATGAAGTATCATTTTCAACTATGAACTGGACACCACATCGAGTGTCATAATCCAAACTACAATGTGCGACTGTTGTTTTGACCAGATGTTTTGCTTTATAGGGTCTCTTTAAACTTGTATGATTTTGCGCCTTTTAAAATGGCAAAATTAAAAAAAAATCATTTAGCCTGTATTCGTAATTTAAGATTAACATTTCGTTTTGTAGGAAATGTTTTGCTAGACGTTGATATGCTTGCATAGAGCGTGCGGATGCTCACTGTCCTCTGTCGGCAGTGTAACCAGCAAGAGTGGAACATCCCTAAAATCTCCATGTGCCAGAATATCACACTTTCAGGAAGCTGTTAGAGGAGGGTTACATGCTGTTTTTCTTTTAGCATTCGTGCTTACATTTTTCAGTGTGCAGAGAATGTCAAAAACACCCAAGGCTGTAATAAATCTGTCATGTCCAGGGCTGTAACTCAACAGATGACATAAGTATTAAACCATCGATTTAAAGCCTGTTGCTGTTATCTGAAGCAGGGTCCAACCCTCCATTTTATATTCACACACACACACACACACACACACACACACACACACACACCATTAAAAACCTTGTTTGTTTGTTTGTTTGTTTGTTTGTTTGTTTGTTTGTTTGTTTATTTTTAAATCCCACAACATGTCCAAAAATTTCTGACATTCAAATTTTTCATAACTTTTTCGCAGGTCTGATTTCTTTTTGTGCTACAACCCTCTTCCTCACCCATGTGCCCATAAACTCCCCCTATTGGTTAATGATTAAGAGGAGAGAAAGTATGTAAATGTCCTAGTCTTGGCATGGCTGTGACGTAATCTGTGTGGACCCAGAACTCGGCAGAGAACACATCTTTGCAGGGGTTTACAGTAACTAATCCCTCATTCCAGTAACTAAATGTAATGAGGGATCTCCGCACGTACACGTTGCTCAATGAAGATTTCTCCCATCTGGCATTTTATGATGCAGAAGGGGAAAAAAAACAAAAGAGTCAAGTACGGTTAAAGGGGAGTATTTAATGTACAATATGCAAGGGGTGTTCAAGTCAAACTTTTGATTGTGCAGAATAACAGAACATAGTTATTTCTCTATATAATCCGCTGCTACACTAATGCACTTATCCCAGTGTTTCACTAGTGCTTGGACACCATCAAGGTTTTCTCAGCACTCCAGGGCCATGATCAGAGGCTTCACATCTGTAACGCTGGCCTCCAAGGAACTTGGCGCTAACATGTACAGTAAAAATGGCTTGGGGCGAGGTCAGAACTCCCAGCCAAGGTCCTGTGATGTTTGAAAAAAAAAAAAAAAAAAAAGTGCTGTTGGGGAATGATTGTGTTTACAATTCCCAGAGACAGATTGCGCGAGTTAGCGACACATTATAAATTGATGAGGCGTTCCAGTCGATGAACAGTGACTACCGGTGCCACCTCGGCCGGGATCGTCATTCACGGATGTACAGCCTGTAAAGAGTTTGCACCATTCAAATGCTTTACTGCGGCTCAGAGTCTCATCACCGCACTGTCCTTTAAGTATTTTGTAAGTATCAATCACTTTTATGGTTTCATCCACCAAACCGCTCATCACGACAGTTGGATCTGAACGCCTTTCGCACAATACTTGATTCTGACTGGTCTAAAGCAGTTTCTATAAGCAGCAGCTCTGACAGTTATCATGATAATGTGGTCATTCGCTCATTCTGATACCTTATAAGCTCATAAGCTCAAGGAAGGAGTCTCCAGTGTTAGGGCTTTTCGACAACCAGAGGTAAAGCTATTATGTAAAGGACAGAGGAGGCTGGAAAGTGAACGACAGCAGCTCACCGCCGTGATGTTAATTCCGATATGCCTTATACAGTATATACACAGATGCCCATATTACTGTACATTACTAGCGTGCGTCAGTACCTTCAGATAGACATTGACACGAAGTCCAGGTCAGAGTTGGCCTTTTACAGTAGGAACTTTCCTTTTACACCAAACAGCAGGAGTGCTTGTCTTTGAAGTCTCTATAAACTTGTCAAAAACTTTACGACTTGTGTCCGGGGCAACATGTCAGAAATGAGCAGTCGATATTTAAAAGGCAACACGTGTCCTGAAGTTATGTATGTGCACCTACTGTAACATTTGTACAGTATACACACCTCTGTTCAGTTGAGTTTGTGCAGAAATCATCGATTGGTGAAAACGCCGATTGGTGAATAGCGATGTCATGTGATCCTTGGAGAGGACTCGCTGATGAACGACTCACTCTTCTGCACGAGGGACTATAGGGACATGATACCAGTAACAGATGAAAATCATGCAAGGTGTTTCTGTGTGTGTGTGTGTGTGTCTGTGTGTGTGTGTTGCAGATACCCAGCAGGGCTGTGTTGCTAAGCTGTCCTTCTCCTGTCCAATGAAAGGTCATTACTGTCTGTACGGAAAATCCAGCTTCTCGCTGTGCAGCGGTCAGCCCCACCTCTGGATACGCATCATGCTGCTCGCTCTGCAGGTCGGCGCACGTGACCCATCTATCAAATCTATAAAGCCGTAATGATTGTTCATTTTAATGTCCCGTGAAAATAATTGCTTTGAAAATATCACGGAGGACCCTGGGGGATGCTAATCGCTCCGCTCATGTGGATTCTGATGTAATATCTGTTTCTTTTCTGTTATTACGGGTGATCGTGCTCATCACAACTGTCTGTGTGAAATGACCCTTTAGAACAATAGTTTGTGTTGTCACGAGTGTGTTAGCGTTACAGGTTTACAGTTTAGCACAGTTCAGTGCACTTCTCAAATATGCAGCATCGGGAAATTGTGTGTGTTGTGAAACTCAGAATGATTGTGCGTGTCGGGTTTCTTCGGCAAACCGTTTCGGCTTCAGGAGAGGAAAAAACAAGGAGAATGGTAAAAAAAAAAAAAAAGACCACCTTCGCTTCATCACACCACCTCATCATTGATGATTATTCATTATTGGTGGCATGGTGGCGTAGTGGTTAGCACTGTAGCCTCGCACCTCCAGGGTTAGAAGATGAATTCCCTCCTCGGCTCTGCGTACATGGAGTTCGCTCTGATGTTCTTGGTTTGTTTTTATCCAGGTACTCTGGTTTCCTCTCACTTGCAGATTAGGTTAATTGGCATTCCCAAATTGCCCGTAGTGTGTGTGTGTGTGTTCCCTGAGATGACTTGGCACCCTGTCCAGGGTGTACTCCACCTCGTGACCTAAGTTTCCTGGGATAGGCGCCAGGGCCTGTATTCACAAAGCTTCTAAGAATTATCTCAGAGAGCTCCTATCTTAGCCTAAAAAGTCCTAGTTGGAAGTCCTAGGCTAAAAGTAATCTAGGAAACTTCTTAGAGCAACTCTGAGTAAGGAAAGTACAAAAACCTTTATCTTAATGAGGAGGTGTGGTTGACCCTGTTGCTAGGGATGATGCACCAATTGAAGGACTTTGATTGGTTGATAAAAAAAATCAGTAAATGTTTGTATATATAAAGAAATTGTATAATCATGACTACAGGCTATTTTATGCAAAGTTTCTGTCATAGGCTAAGTGTCGTAAAATTCATTAAAACATTCAAATTTTGAAAAACGTGTTTACTTTTGAAGCAGCCAATTTCCACACAGTACTTACTATATTTAAGTTCTTATATTTATTTACCAGACTGATTTTATTACTCGTGATCCATTTTAGATTGATGGAATCGAAATCACCTTTTATTCATTTACATGATTGTAGTTGCACTTTTGGATGGTACTGTATGTAGCCAACAATCCAAAAGAGATGGAAGGAAGTAAAAGAATAAAAAAAAAAACTAATTGGACAGAAGAGCAGTGTTTACTTTTACATTTAGTGTTTGGAGAATATTTCTTCTTTCGGCCATTTTGTCTCTGCTATAGAAACTCTTAAGCCTATTAAAAGTTCTCTTTACTCTTAATTTTTACCTTAGGAGCTGTTTTTAGAGCTAAGACGTTTTCGTGAATCATTTTTATCTTTACTAAGATTCAGTCCTAAATTTAAGAGGAAATCCTAAGAAAATGTCATGTCTACGAATTTTCTTAGAATTTCGTCACTAGGAGCAACTTTTAGGCGTAAGAAGCTTTGTGAATACGGTATGTGAGTATGAGTGGTTTAGAAGAGCACCAACATACTGTATATCTTACATGAATTTGCAAGTTCCTCTAGTTTATTTAAAACAATGAGTTTATTTATTATTGTTAAGTCTTGTTTTTCTTTTTCTTTTTCTTGACCAAATCGAATTTTTGCCGTGACGAAAGTCTACTATTTGTATAGAGTTGTAAAATCAGACCAATAAGTGCTTACATTTCGACGATGTGTACGTTTGACTTGTTGTGTATGTGTGTGACCTCAGAGCCGAACTGAAGAACCTCTAAGCTCTGAAGACATGTGTGTGCAGCAGCTCAGGAGACTTTGGGATAAAACGCAGCTTAAAGGAGCTCACAGCTTCGAACTGGCCATGACTCAAACTGCCGTACCACAGAAGAAGGTAAGACAAGCTAAATGTTACCCTTATCACTAAGATTCCTGTATTATCCTGCTTGTCTCGCACATCTTCACCCAAATACAGTTAATGATAAAATCCATGAGACAGGATTGAGACTAAAGTCCATGAACTATACAAAATAAAAACAAAAAATAAAACACACCAAGATCTATAGAATCGTCCTAAAGACAGAGAAAAGACAACTATTGCAGTCAATACAATGCAGACTTAAGGTCTTACAGCAGAACAGTCTCAGCGCAACATCGGAGAACCAGGCAAGCCAAGGTTCAAATCTGCTGCACTTTATCTCATACTGTTGAACGTAAGTACTGTAGAAGAGCCTTCTTGGCACTGCATCTCACTTTCTCAGCTGGAAGGCACTTTAGACCATACATCACCAAGTTATTGCATTTTATATAACAGCTCCTGAGAAGCACTCCGTCACTTTTTTGGTTGATTGATGCCAGCCTAACGGGGACCGCTGTGTTGTCCAGACACTCTAGAGGGCACTTTATCATCTATCACAGGAGCTCCCTATAGAGAGCACTTTCTCACACATGGTGCTACAGTACATAGATGGTACTTTCTCTTTTAAACATTTTCCCAAGCATGGTGGTGCCCGCACATTTCCTATCCCCCCTCCCTTGAGTCCACAAGTTCATCCACAAATATATCTCATTCCCCCGGGTAACATAACAGTCAAGCCCTTCCTTTTGAGGTTCACCTATGACCTCTGTCCTGACACGAGGAAATCACAACATTAGTACTAATCACAGTAGTGATCCTAGTTGTTGGTACGGGGATCGACGGCAGTATTTGGATGCCTCAGGATCATCACAGGGTTGGCCTTTGTCTACTGAAGCTGGCACAATCACCAGATGCCCCAGGATGATCCAGACCCCCCTCTGCCCTCTGCACCTGTCTGACTTATTCTGGTGCCATCCTGGTGTCGAACTGGACTTCCTACAGTACTGCTATCTCAGGGAGTTTTTCTCTCAGCACCATCACCCCTGGCTTGCTCATCAGGAACAATTCAACAATTTATCGCTGATCCAGAATAATAAAAGTAGCACAATGGATCTTGTATTATCTTCTTCTTTGTGGACATATCTCATCTCGGAGTGTTGCGTAAGCAGGATCTCCTTTCTCTAAACCAGATGTCATGGAAGTGAAAGTAAGTAGATCTTGCAAGGAAACCCAGCTGTGACTTCGCCTTCTCATCTCTCCTGTCGCTTTCTTTCGTGTTGTAAAAAATCTAAGAGCGGTTCGTCTTCCTTGAGCGTGATTTACTGCCGACATGTTGCGCAACACAGGCGCACGTGCCAACCATATGGAAAGTCTTTCAATGCTTTTCACGGGTAAAGCATATACATCTAAGTCTTAAACCTAATTAAAATCTTATGGCCATTTTTTTTCTTTGAAAAACCAACGTAAATATTTAACGTTTTGATGTTGAAATCCTACAAAAGTATACGCATATACTGTACACATACTGTAGCGCACAGCCAAGTTCCAGCCCCCTCCTCTTAGACATGCTCATAA
Organism: Channallabes apus; assembly: GCA_030522415.1. Classification (NCBI taxonomy): domain Eukaryota; kingdom Metazoa; phylum Chordata; class Actinopteri; order Siluriformes; family Clariidae; genus Channallabes; species Channallabes apus. The sequence goes on along the minus strand of CM060110.1, from coordinate 44,150,148 downwards.
AATCCACTTCTAAAAAAGAATTAAAGGTCCTAGTGTACCCTTAACGTCGCCCTGGCCTCGGCTTGGCCCTGTGATTTATCGCAAGTCCTGCTCTTAAAGGTCGTGTTTGCCGTAAACATCTCCTCTCGACTGACGGCCTACAAAATGGCCTGGCTGCAGCGATCAAGTTGCTAATAAACGCTCCACTGAGCCTCGCTTATCGCTGGCGCTCCGTTCTGTGTTTCTGTTTCAAACCATGTGTTATTGATAACCTCCAACCCCATCAGGCTCTTCGCTTAATTGGATAAGGATGCTGAGACACCATCATGATGGGATAGTTTCCCTTCCGATTCCCATGCCAATTAGAGATCTTTATTTTTGCTCTGCTTTAAGTTGACCATCCATCTAGTGTGAGATATAGTGCTCAGACCTCCATCTTCAAGATGTTCTTTGACTGACCAGAGACGTTTTTCCTTTCTCTAATAGCTACTTTCTGGACAGGAAGATCACAGCCCCGTGAAGACCGAATGATGCAACCTGTGCGGATAATAAGCAGATTCCCTGAAACCCAGAAATGAGAAGCACATGCTTAAAGAGGAGCACAAAAATGAAAACGGTGTTTCTGTGCCTGTCGAGCATCAAAAGCGCTGCTAATGAGAGAAAACCAGCTTGCACAACACACACATATGGGAGTCAGTGTAAGCGCTGATGGAAAGAGCAGGAAATGCACTGATTGGAGTAAAAGTACTGCTTTTGGAGTGTAACTCACTCGAGTAAAGGTAAAATACTGATGAAAATTCCTCGGCATATAAAGAGAGGTTAGGTTAGCAGGTTAGACTAGTGTTGTTAAGATTTTGTTAGCATGCTAGGTCACATTTTCAGCTGCGTAGTTACACAATATCCCAAGCATTACACGCACACACCCAAGACTACAGTATGCGATCACTTGCCTGTGGCTAGTCTAGATCAATCAGCTAGCTAAAAGAAAAACTTTAAATATTTTTGGGTTGTTGTTGTTTTTCCTCAGCAGGTTGCCATTTGGGCTGTGAAATACTGATTTTCTGTAGCTGTGACTTTGCGTAAATATCATTAAGATAGTTGATTGATTGGGACAGGGGGTCTGATCTGTCTTCTCTGTCTCAGATGCTTTTTGTGCCAAAATGTACAGTAGACTGTTCAGTAGCAGGTTTAGCCAAATAGTTTTCAATAGAAATAATTGTTGCTAAATGCCATTGTGGCTTTCATTGCATTCATTCATTCATTCATTCATTTTCTATACCGCTTAATCCTGTGTTCAGGGTCACGGGGGGCCTGGAACCTATCCCAGGAGACTTCGGGCACTAGCGGGGTACACCCTGGACAGGGTGCCAATCCATCCCAGGGCACACACACATACACACATACACACACACACTACGGGCAATTTGGGAACGCCAATTAGCCTAACCTGCATGTCTTTGGACTGTGGGAGGAAACCGGAGTACCCGGAGGAAACCCACCAAGCACGGGGAGAACATGCAAACTCCATGCACACAGAGACGGGAATCGAGCCTGGCCGGGGAATCGAACCCGGACCCTGGAGGTGCAAGGCGACAGTGCTAACCACTACACCACCGTGCCGCGCTTTCATTGCATGTAGTGTGTTAATGATTCTGTGAACGTTGACCAGAGTGTTGAAAAGTTGTAGACAAGAGGGGCATTTTTATGTCTGGCAACTAAGACTGTACCCTCATGCATAGTTATGGTAACTCTCCTCTAGGAAAAGTAGTTACACTCTGTCCAAAAATTCACTAGTATCTATCAAAAAAAAAAAAAAAGGAAGGTTGCTAAACAGGGGTCTGAAGTGGTTAAAACTAGAGATGAGGTTTGCAAAACTACAATGAAACTACTTAATTTGATTATGTTTAGAAATGTAATTCTGTCAAATCTGCACAAACTGTACTGTCTTGTACGGGCCAGGAGTAGCTCAGTGGTTAACGGTTTGGAAGATCCCAGGTTCAAACCCCACAACCACTAAGTTGCCACTGTTGGCCCCTTGAGCAAGTCCCTTAACCCTCAACTGCTCAGATGTGTAATGAGATAAAAATGTAAGTCGCTCTGGATAAGAGCGTCTGCCAAATGTCACGCATTATTATTTTAACGCAATAATTATCAGATGTACACGCATTATTATTTTAACGCAATAATTATCAGATGTACACGCATTATTATTTTAACGCAATAATTATCAGATGTACACGCATTATTATTTGCGCAAACTCTGAAGGTGTTGCAATAGGTACTTTCCACAATTGAGGGTAAAGTGGGCTAATTCCAGTGCATAGTAGTTTTAGGATTTTTCTTTCCTCGCTTCGTTCCTCCTAAGAATTTTCTTATCGATGGTCTGCAGACACCAAAACAGAGCAACTTATTTCTCCTTTACAGCACATTGGAACATGAACAACCTGCGGAAAGCAAGCTCAGATCGGAAGCAAGGTACTGTATATAGCATGGTGCTAAAACCATGATTAACACCATATGTAAAAAGGATTGTATATTTACAGTAGGCTTCAGTTTACTAGGGAGCATAAAGACTGGAGTGATGGGAAATGGTCATGTGGTCTGACGAATCCTGATTGACAATTGTTCCAGAGTGATGGCGTGTCAGATTAAGAAGGAAAGCGCATAAAGCGATAAGCAGTCATGTACTGTATAGTGGTCACTGTACGAGCCTCTTGAGGCCGTGTTATAATCTGGAGTTGCTTCAGTTGCTAAGGTCTAGACTCAGCAATGTTAGCAATGTGTTAATAAAATGCCAGCTTAATTAAAAGTCAGCTGACGACCTCATGACCAGCTTATCACACAGTGAAATAAAACAATGAAAATCTCTGGAGTTATTCCAGGACACAGTGTGTGAAAATCATTTTCACAAACAAACTGGCCACCAGAGAGTCCGGACCATAACCCTTCTGAATGTCTTTGAGAAGTGCCGGAGCAGACGGCGTGCTTTGACTATCCAGTCATCAATTCAAGATCCTGGCCAAATTTTTGATGCAACTCTAGATGAAAAATGTTGTGACATTGCAAATGTTTGTCAAAAAAATATCATGGGACACATGTGACTTTTGTATGAGTGTATTTTAAACAGCTCTAGGAGATGGTATCATTCCATGAGTGATGGGGGGTGGAACAATTCCCATTTGCATGAACTGTTCCAGCAACGCTATGAAGGCTCCATACATCTTTATATTACGATTTTTTTTTTCCCAGAGCCGCTGGAGGTCTTCACTGGAGGAACGTACTCTTTATACCATATTGAAGGCATTAGAATTTCGTCTTCTTGGCACTTACAGATCGTGGAACATGGGCAGTAAAATTAAAACCAAAACAATCCATGCGGGGGCTTTCATTGTTTTATTTCACTGTGTGTTTACTGTGATAAGATATGTTGCATATGTATGTGTAAAAACCGAAAGAGTACAAAAGAAACACGATACTCCTCACATGGACCAGCGGGTCGAGTTTCCCGGAAAATTCCATCCTAAATAGAAGGAGACCGTAAGGCTTTTGGATTTCATTTACAAATTGTACCAGGCAGGAGTAAAACAAGAGCAGGCCTCCTAATCCCTCGACTTCATCTCTCTTTTTTTTTAACCCCCCTCCTAGGAACAAGTCTTTGTGGCTTTAGGATTAAACCGGACCAGGGTTTTGACAAGTTTGCACTTACATATCAGGAATATTTTTGAAGCGTTTGAGCTTTGTCCATCACCATCTTATCAGTCTACAGTAGCTCTTCTGTGGGATTTACAGTATTTCAGGAAGGTTTCTGTGTATTTCAGCTAAAGTGACTCACCGGATTCTACTTCCTGTGCGTCGTCTGCTGTCCTGAGTCACTTTTAGTCATCGGCATATTAGCAAGTCGTGATAAGAATACTCAGACACTGGGCATCATGCAAACTCAGACACTTAGTGTTTTTAGTTCAAATGTGACTTAACGGCATGTCAGTACTAGATGCAAGTCTTATGAAAACCTGAAAGCTTTCACAATAGGGTGGGGGGTAATTATATAGATCAGATGTTGTGTTTTAAGCGAATACCAATTAAAAAATTAATCCAAGTTTACATGGAAAGAATAAGAACTAACATTTCATTTAATACCTTATTGGCATTTTGGGTGGATTTCTTCTTTCTTGTTTTGCAATTTCTCACATGGGATAGACATAAATGCATGATGATTACTACTTCTTATAGCAATGTATTTGAGTGAATAGCAGTTTCTCCTCCATTATTTCCACAACACAGGTGGCCCTTGAGCCTAATAACATCCATCCATCCATCCATTCAACTCAACATCACTAAGGCCACAGTGACCTACGACTTCACCCCAGTAGTTGTTGGTCTAGTGGGAGTTACGTTACTGACCCCTGGCAACCTACAGGTGTATACAGATTCACACACCCAATCATAAACCTCGGGCAAATAGGAAACCTCAATCAACCTACTGTACAGATCTTTGGACTGTTGGAGGAAACCCACCAAACACAGGAAGAACACGGATAAGGACAAGAGATCAGATCTGAACCTCCAACCCTGGAGGTCCAAGATGGCAATGCTAACCATGCTATCTGTTTTTAAAACTCATGTTGCCCCATGATGACCCAGGGTCCTAAGCAGTCACTTGTAACAAGAAACAGCTCTGCTGTTCAAGGTCACGGTTGTTTAAATCAGGCTAATAGTTTGCAGGTGCTAACAAGAATAATAATTATGATGGTAGGACATTATAAAAACACATCTCTAGTTGAGACTAGTTGAAAATGTCAGAGGCAAAATTGACACACTGTGCACTGACACAGTGTCCTCCAGTCCCTCCAGAGGCCTAATAGTAGGCTTCATATTTAATTCATTGTACCCGCTTGTTTTAGCTATACTCAGGCCTCCAAAACAGGGTTAACTGCTCTCTTTGTAAGTCTATCTTAAAACCTTCATAACTGTTCCAGACAGCTATACAGTTACTGCAAGTCTGTAGTGTTGGTTTTTCTTTTAAGCACTATAATCCAGTTATAACTATATATTATCTACTATAATTTTGTTAACACATGGCCAGAAAAAGAAAAAATAATTAATGCACAGCTTCTGTGTTATTGGTGGAGATTTCCACTGAAGTCCCAATTGCATCTTCGCATTTTTGTGCCATTGGGTCATACATCTCATTCATTCACAAGAAATGTTACACTTAAGGAGTTTAATTCAAACAGATGCGTACAGATGATTTAATGTTCTAAGTTACTCATTGCTGATCATCACGGAGAACCTGAGAACTATGACTAGTCCACACTGTATTTGTGACATCTACTGTAGAGCACATTTTGGACAGGCAGGGAGTCCAAGCTACAATACCAGTCAAGGTTTGGATTCATTTCCTTCACTCTAGAACAATACTGGAGATTTCAAAACTATGAAATAATACATATGGCATTAGGTAATTAAGTAACAAGAGCAAAAGGCAGACACTATTTTAAGACATGAAGATCAGCTGTTCTGGAACAGTTCTTGTAAGAACAGTATTGTGTCAAGTACATTTGCAAAACCCATCAAGGAAAGACAATCCATGGAAAGCAAGACCAAAACTGACCTCTGCTCACTTCATTTATGAGTCACCAGCCCCAGAAACCACCAATTAACAACCAGCACCTCAGATTACAGCCGTTATGAAGCTTTCCAGAGCAGAAGTAGCAGATATACATCTCAATATCAACTGCTCAAGGGGATTACTGTGTAGAAAAAAATGTAATCAGCAAAAACCATGGAATTAGAAGTTGTGTCCAAATTTTTGACTACTGGTGTACATTTACATTATGCCATTTGGCAGATGCCCTTATCCAGGCTAACTTACATTTTGTCTCATTTTACATCTGATCAGTTGCTTAAGGACCCAACAGTGGCAACTTGGTGGCACTAGAGTTTGACCCTGAGACCTTCTAATGAGCTGTCCAATGCCTTAATCAGTGAGCTACACCTGCCCCATAGTGTAATTAATAGTGATAATAGCATTAATTAGGACAGCATCGGAAAAGTTTTGAAATGTGCTGAGATTAAGATAAATAAATAATGAAATCCATTTAACGCTGCCAAATTAAATGTTAAATTTAATGAACCTTCAAGTACGTGCATTATGGACAGCGCACAAGAACACAGCAGAACACACAATAGCCCAGCAGGGCTGCGTTCAATAAGCAGGGAAGCACTTGCGAAACGTTCATGAATGTATAAGAGTTGAGCAGTTTAATGAAATGTCATATGTTATTGAGCGCTCTCATTATTGAACGCAGCCCTGTTCTAATATCACACAGCAATGGTCCTGTGCTCCCGTACCATGCAGACAGAGTCTATCAAATGATTTTATTCTTTTGTCCGAACCAAGACAACCAAATGCAAGTGCGAACACACTCTTAAAACATGGGTTATATAACAGGAAAGGTTTATATAGGTCACATTAAGTCCACTTTCACTGATGGAAGCTCGGGTTCAGTCCTAATCCCAGCAGTGCCTATCGCTGTGGATTTCTGGTACTATGCCGTTCAGGGTTATTTCTGTGGAAAAAGTCAAATCTTTGGGCAGTGGTGGTTCAGTCGGTTAAGGCTGTGGGTTACTGGGTTACTGATCGGAAGGTCGGGGGTTCAAACCCCAGCATCGCCAAGTTGCCACTGTTGAGCCCTTGAGCAAGGCCCTTAACCCTATCTGCTCCAGGGGTGCTGTAATCTGGCTGACTCTGCGCTCTGACCCCAGTTTCCTAATTGGGATATGCGAAGAAGAAATTTCGCTGTGCTGTAAAAAGTACATGTGACAATAATTGAATATTCTTCTTCTTCTTCTTCTTCTTCTTCTAAAACTATTGAATGAAAGCACCAGGCACCTTCATGGTCATCAAGAGGAACTGTCCTATCACCACAATTACCCCAAGGCAGGTCATTCTCAGCTAATATGCCTCCATGTGACAAGAACCCCAACCAGAAGAGGGGCACCAGGTATCCTCAGACTGTCTGAGTGTGATGAGAGCTCCAACCAGCTCCAAGTAAGGCTGCAAAATGTGTCAGACATGTCCAGAGGGGAGAAGTGTAACTCAGGTTTCTGAAGGTTTCACTCAGACTTTCTTTAAGGATTGGAACTCCTTATGTCTTATGTCAGACACTAGAAATTGAGACTCTGGTCTTGATTTTGATTGATTGGTAATCTGGGACCACTTACACACCAGTTATTGGAACTCTGGACTTGATTGTGACTTAGAGATTGTAACTCTAGACTCAGTTTAGACTTCAGGGTTTGGAACGCTAAGCTTGAATGTCAATCTGATTTGAGGAAGCTGAACTTGCATCAGACTCTAGGGTTTGGAATCTCTGGACTTTGTCACATTTAATGACTTGGGACTCTGAATTTGACCTGTGCCTTAGGGCTAAGGACTTTGCATTCAGCTCATACTTGACAACTCAGGGCTTTACTGAGTCATTATTTCACAACTTTTTTCAGTAACTGAACATATGTTCTCAATCCACTTTTTAAAAATAGATAGTTCACTTTAGTTCCACACTTTTATTCCAATTTTTCTAACATTGCATTTGCATTGTTTTTCCTCGTAGTTTGCTGGAGTCTCAATGTTTACAAATGTAAAGAGCATGTACGGGAACCAGGCATTTGAAATGCCCAGGCCATTAATCACCAAACATAAATATACCATGCCAAAACCTTCAACGTCTTGTTCAGTCTAGAGAAAATCATCCGTGCTTGTGTCTCATCCTGCATAAATTATCGTAACTGTACACACATCTGATATCCATTCATCTGATTCTCAATTACAGTGCATACACAATCCTTAACCGCATTAATCCAGATTTTGCTCCCGATCACGAGCTACCCCTATCATGCAGGATCTAGTTTGAGTATCCGTTGTTGTTTTTGAACATCTTTAATGGACTGGCACCTTCTTACACTACTCATCTGGTGTAGTTCCTCACCCCTCAAATCACTTCCTTCTGGCTTCTTTGATGTCTTGTGTGAAGCCCAGAGGAAATATTCTTTTAAATTCAACCACCCTAAGTGTCAGGTTCGTCCCTTTCATCTGAAAAGTTTACTGCATCTTGTGTATACGAAAAAAAGTGTCTTGATGATGCTCTATGTGGATGTGGACCAGGTTTACTGGTATGTTCTTAGATAAGTGAATTTACCAGGGTGCTAAACAGAACTCATTAGTACTCAGTTCCTGGGCATCAACATTATAGTCTCTGTAGACAAAAACCTACTATTTTTGATTAATGACCAGGATCTGAACTCTGACAGCTGACGTTTACTTTGACCTCCACTAGCATACACGTGAACCAGGTCATAAACTCCCCGTCTCCTCTGGAGTCAATAGGATAGTGCGTCAGCTAGCTCAGTGGCAGATTTGTTCTAGGTAGGACATGCTTGGTTTTGTCTTTCTCTGAGACACACATTTACCCACACGTGGTTCTTATTTAGTTTTGTGCTGGTGTACCTTTTTTTTTCTTCTTATTGCTAATGTATAATACATTTGCAGTACGTTTTGGGGTTTCTGAGTCTAAATGGAACGGCGAATTTCCATTTCCTGTCAACCGGTGTGATATAAGTGTAGACAATAAAGTTCTTTTTGTCCTGGAAAAAGTAGACGTTCCTAGAGACATTGATTATGAGAAATAACCCCAAAACATGCACAAAACTGATGTCATATCTAAATGGAAATATAGTAGGGTTACATTTTATGATTTCTGTTGTAATACCCCAGGGCTAAACACACTGTTTCATGTGTAAACTTAGGGGTGGGGGGGTGTGGTGGGGGGGGGGGGTTGTTGTGGTTGCTAAACCCTTTTTAGATCATTTAGAACTCATCTGGAAATTGTAATGCCATCCAGATTCTTCCAAGAAGATTTCCTCAGGCCCTGCTTTTGCCCTTCCATATACAATATAGTATTGTTTCAGGATCTGAGAGCTAGCCCGAGTCTGCCTGGTGTTTTAACGCTTAGTTCAGTGTAGGGCCATCTCCTTCTGGGAAAGATGGAACGTGTTGTTCATGCAGTTGTATGAGCCTGTAGATGGGAAGCTCAAAGGTGACTGAGATGTGGCCTTAAGGTAAGAGGTAGTTTATCATCATCAAGAAAACTTTCCTATGACTCAAGAGAGCGAAGTTCCGATTCCAGGTGGTAGTTACTGCATTTTACGCTGTCGAACTGCTATTAGTTACCATAAATGCTTTCGAGCCAGGTGGAAAAATCAGGGCCGTGAACCAACGGTCTAAGGCGCTGGGAGAAAAGAAGAAACACAATGGTGTAAGTTCTCTCTGGGGCAAGATTTGCTCAAGTTCTTGGAACGATGCCCACGGACATGTTTTACTCTACAGTCTCTTCCAATGAAACTCAACTGGGTGACATAATAGCCTTGTTTAGTTGGAAATACTTTAAGCTCAAAGGAATAAAGAGTAAAATTATAACAAAACAAAAAAAATTACATATACATAAAAATAAATATAATAAAATACTGGGCGGCGCGATGGTGTAGTGGTTAGCACTGTCGCCTTGCACCTCCAGGGTCCGGGTTCGATTCCCCGGCCAGGCTCGATTCCCGTCTCTGTGTGCATGGAGTTTGCATGTTCTCCCCGTGCTTGGTGGGTTTCCTCCGGGGACTCCGGTTTCCTCCCACAGTCCAAAGATATGCAGGTTAGGCTAACTGGCGTTCCCAAATTGCCCGTAGTGTCTGAATGGGTGAGTGTGTGTGTGTGTGTGTGTGTGTGTGTGTGTGTGCCCTGCGATGGATTGGCACCCTGTCCAGGGTGTACAATGCCTCGTGCCCGAAGCCTCCTGGGATAGGCTCCAGGTCCCCCGCGACCCTGATCATAGGATAAAGCGGTATAGAAGATGAATGAATGAATGAATGAATGAATAAAATACTGCTAAATGTACCGATCATTCACATCCGAGAACTGTCCACATGAGCAGCACTTAAAATTCACATTTCTGTGTTTCATGAATATTACATTAGGCCGCAAATCTGTTTCTTTAGTCCATATATTCAAAACAATATGTACTGTATTTTTGGCTTAAAGGCAGTGTTCAAGACGGGTTTGAAAACCCCCCTCTCAGTTTCTTCTACTTAAAAGAAAAATCTGGCAACTTTGAGACGTGCAACAAGGGAGCCTCAGGGGAAGCATTAGGATCCGTATGTAATTTATTAATCGACATCCAAACTCCAATCAGTCTCATAAAAACAAATCTCTAATCCAAAACCAGGCAGGAATAATCCAAAATTACTACAGTGGGTTCAGAAGAAAGGCACACAGAATAAAAAAGAAAGATTTAATGCCTTTCCCAGAGTCTCAAATTCAATCCTGATGCACTACGATCACAGTATTCTATGCAACCACAGATATTCGGGAAGTTCGTCAGAGTTTGGTACTGTATGGCTTGTCACTGCTTTGAGCTCTCACTGCTCTCATAAAGTGGCTACAAAATACAACCCTGTGCACTAAACTCATATACTCTAATAGGTACCTGACGTGTATTATGAACTTGTGTCTCAGGATCATAGCTTCTGTAATCGCAGGTATCCAAAGCACAGGTATGCACAATGATAAATCATAGCAGTTCTTAGCTAATCATGGCGCATGGAAGGTACTTTGTAGGCATCAGTGTCAAAATGTAGTGGAGCTTGCAGGTTCATAGCAGCATGATACTGTAAGTCGATGTGAGCTTGCACACCTCTAACACAGACGAAGATGATTATACACTTATCATGAATATTTTTTACAATGGATTCTGTCACAAAGCAGCTTTACGGAAATGAAGCACTGCAGCCTCGCACCTCCAGGGTTAAAGGTTGTTCTCCCCACACTGGATACACACATGGGGATTTTCCAGCTTCCTCAGTCTCTAATGAGCAAGCCGGAGGCAATGGTGGCAAGGGAAACAATCCCTGAGACGACGAGAGGAAGAAACCTTGCGAGGAACCAGACTGAAAAGGGAACACGTCCTCATTTGGAATAGCGTGGCCATAAAATAAATCTCTTCTGTAACCTAGTTCTTTAAGGTCAAAAGTGCAATTCTATAACAGGAAATGCATTCCAGTTAGCATAAAGGCCATTTTGTTCACTAATGGAGAGTTGGGTTAAACATAGTTGGTAGTTTCAGTCATAAAACGGCTCGAACCATCAAGTATCTCTTTATTGATGGCCTTGCTCAACAGCCCAAGAGTTTAGACCTGTGACCTTCCAGTCAGTAGTCTAGTAGCCTCTGCCCCTATGATGTCACGTCAGTGAAGATCCATCAAAATTTTCCATTTGGGACAATTACCTCATTAACACTTTAGGAAGGTGGGAAGGGGCTTGTCAGCAGGGGGTCAGGAGTGACAGTATGACCCACACATTGGTAATGTTAATAATCTGATGGAATTCACCAGAAAATGTACTTAATCGTGTGCTTAACCCAACACCTAAACTTGAGAAACTTGCCTATGTCAATGACACTAAGTGTGGTTAGCATACAACCTCAAAGCAATGAAATCGTAACCTTCATTTAGAGCGTTTATGCTGACTAACATCCATTGGCACAACGTCCGACCACACCCATGGTTCCTTAAGTTTCAGGCAGGGTTTTGAATCCTAATCAGAGATCAGAGGGACGGACATAAAAGCTTCCCGCACACAGCACATAAGTTTCATGTCACGCATCTTAGCAACCAAATTACTCTACTGGTGTGTGTGGTTCTTGTTGTTATACTGTATACACACATTTACAAGCCTCAGCTGCATGACCCCTAGTGGTCCAGTAGTAAGCATGCAGTGCTTTCTGGTGTTCAAGTCCTGCCTAGGTCCTCAGTTTGGTATTCATTTGTTTTTAAAATAGTTTCTTCAACAGTGTGTTAGGAAGCACTCATTCAATGTTATCTCATGATTATGTAGTCAATGTTTTTCCAGAAAAATAAAAATCCCTTGACTCTTTTCCAGGTACTCTGCATACTCATACACTCCTTTGTTGCAGGACCTGGACAGTCTGCAGATTCACCTGGAGGAGGTGCGTTTCTTTGACCTCTTTGGCTACAGTCAGGAGGTTGGAAGCTGGCAGTGCTTCATGTGCAACAACCCAGAAAAAGCTGCTGGTAAATTTTATTCCATACTTATTTTTAGATTATTAAAATGGGATTGCGTGGTCATGGGTCCATCAACCAGATTACTTGAAACTGATTTAAATTCAAATCAAAATTATATTTAAGATTCACTATTTCCAGCTCACTAGTAACAGCTCATTCACAGGAACCTGCATGGCAAGCGCTCTGACACGGTGAAGTTTTCTGTAAGGAGACTTTTACACCTAAACTTTATGTACTTATGAGTCTCTATGAAGCCTAACACTAGTGTGTTGGAGCAGGAAATAAGACAAAACGTTATAATTACTGTGGTATTGAAGGATCTTATGGGAGAAACTGTTCAGATTGCTGACCTCTATCATCCTGGTTCCACCATCTTAATGGTCTGCAGTACAAAACAGGAAATGAACAGGAAAAGTGAGGCAGAAAGGAAAACCCCCAGGAAGGAAAAGGAGTGAGTTTGAGAACAGACAGATGGGAACATCAGACCTAAAGTTTATGAAAGAAGTTTCCAGAGTCAGACCTAAATTTTATGGAAGGAGTCTCCAATATCAGACCTGAAGTTTATGGAAGGAGTCTCCAGGGTCAGACCTGAATATTATGGAAGGAGTCTCCAATGCTAGATCTAAAGTTTATGGAAGGAGTCTCCAGGGTCAGACCTAAAGTTTATGGAAGGAGTCTCGAGTGTCAGACCTACAGTTTATGGAAGGAGTCTCGAGTGTCAGACCTACAGTTTATGAAAGGAGCCTCTAGTATTAGACCTAAAATTTATTGGAGAAGTCTCCATTGTCTGACCTAAGTTTATGGAAGGAGTCTCCAGTATCAGGCCTAAAATTTATTGAAGAAGTCTCCACTGTCAGACCCAAGTTTATGGAAGGAGTCTCCATTGTCAGACCCAAGTTTATGGAAGGAGTCTCCATTGTCAGACTTAAAGTTTATGGAAGGAGTCTCCATTGTCATACCTACAGTTTATGAAAGGATCCCCTAGTATCAGACCTAAAATTTATTGAAGGAGTCTCCAATATCAGACCTACTGTCAAGTTTATGGACGGAGTCTCCAATATCAGACCTCCAGGTTATGAATGGAGTCTCTGGTGCCAGACCTACAGTTTATGAAAGGAGCCTATAGTATCAGACCTAAAATTTATTGAAGAAATCACCATTATCAGACCAAAAGTATATGAAAGGATTCTATGGTGCCACACCTAACGTTTATGGAATGAGTCAATATTTGACCTAAGTTTAAGGAAGGAGTCTCCAGTTTCTCAACGGAACATAGTAAGTGTGTGGTAACAGTAACTTCACTTCATCACACCACCCTGTCAATCAGTAATTTCCTTTAACAGCACATCAAGTGTTTTTTTCCTTTTAAAAAAAAAGGGAACTTATCAGTATATTTTCCTGAAAGAAGTCCATATTGTGTGTTACAAATATTAATTAATATGAAGCTTAACACTAGTGTGTTGGAGCAGGAAATAAGACTCAGAGTTATAATTTCGGTGGTGTTGGAGGATCTTAAAAGAGAAATAGTTTGAATTGCTGACCTTCATCATCCTGGTTCAACCATCCTAATGGACTTTAGTACAAAACAGGAAGTGAAAAGGAAAAGTGTAGAGGAAAAACCCCAGGAAGGAAAAGGAGTGAGTGTGAGGAAAGACAGATGGGAACATCAGTACTGGAAAAAACAGACGGATTTAACGGATTCGATAACTGCTCCTGTCGTAGAGGTGATCCTCGTAGAGGTGAAAACATTTGTACTGTAGCATACGCAGAAAGCCTTCATCAAGAAGAAGAAGAAAGTCTTGAATGATGATGATGGAAAACTGACCCTGACTGGTCGGTTTACATGACCTGCGAAACAAGCTGCTCCAAACACACACACACACACACACACACACACACAGTGGCTTGCAAAAGTATTCGGCCCTCTTGAACTTTTCCACATTTTGTCACATTACAGCCACAAACATGAATCTATTTTATTGGAATTCCACGTGAAAGACCAATACAAAGTGGTGTACATGTGAGAAGTGGAACGAAAATCATACATGATTCCAAACATTTTTTACAAATAAATAACTGGAGTGGGGTGTGCGTAATTATTCAGCCCCCTTTGGTCTGAGTGCAGTCAGTTGCCCATAGACATTGCCTGATGAGTGCTAATGACTAAATAGAGTGCACCTGTGTGTAATCTAATGTCAGTACAAATACAGCTGCTCTGTGACGGCCTCAGAGGTTGTCTAAGAGAATATTGGGAGCAACAACACCATGAAGTCCAAGGAACACACCAGACAGGTCAGGGATAAAGTTACTAAGAAATTTAAAGCAGGCTTAGGCTACAAAAAGATTTCCAAAGCCTTGAACATCCCACGGAGCCACTGTTCAAGCGATCATTCAGAAATGGAAGGAGTATGGCACAACTGTAAACCTACCAAGACAAGGCCGTCCACCTAAACTCACAGGCCGAACAAGGAGAGCGCTGATCAGAAATGCAGCCAAGAGGCCCATGGTGACTCTGGACGAGCTGCAGAGATCTACAGCTCAGGTGGGGGAATCTGTCCATAGGACAACTATTAGTCGTGCACTGCACAAAGTTGGCCTTTATGGAAGAGTGGCAAGAAGAAAGCCATTGTTAACAGAAAACCATAAGAAGTCCCGTTTGGAAGAAGGTGCTCTGGTCAGATGAGACCAAAATGGAACTTTTTGGCCAAAATGCAAAACACTATGTGTGGCGGAAAACTAACACTGCACATCACTCTGAACACACCATCCCCACTGTCAAATATGGTGGTGGCAGCATCATGCTCTGGGGGTGCTTCTCTTCAGCAGGGACAGGGAAGCTGGTCAGAGTTGATGGGAAGATGGATGGAGCCAAATACAGGAAGAAAATACTTGGAAGGAAACCTCTTGGAGTCTGCAAAAGACTTGAGACTGGGGCGGAGGTTCACCTTCCAACAGGACAACGACCCTAAACATAAAGCCAGGGCAACAATGGAATGGTTTAAAACAAAACATATCCATGTGTTAGAATGGCCCAGTCAAAGTCCAGATCTAAATCCAATCGAGAATCTGTGGCAAGATCTGAAAACTGCTGTTCACAAACGCTGTCCATCTAATCTGACTGAGCTGGAGCTGTTTTGCAAAGAAGAATGGGTGAGGATTTCAGTCTCTAGATGTGCAAAGCTGGTAAAGACATACCCTAAAAGACTGGCAGCTGTAATTGCAGCAAAAGGTGGTTCTACAAAGTATTGACTCAGGGGGCTGAATAATTACGCACACCCCACTTTGCAGTTATTTATTTGTAAAAAAAAAATGTTTGGAATCATGTATGATTTTCGTTCCACTTCTCACGTGTACACCACTTTGTATTGGTCTTTCACGTGGAATTCCAATAAACTTGATTCATGTTTGTGGCTGTAATGTGGCAAAATGTGGAAAAGTTCAAGGGGGCCGAATACTTTTGCAAGCCACTGTACAGTAAGTGAGTGGTGTGAGGGGTTTCTCAGAGAAAAGCAAAGCTCTCTGTTCTAAACCCTGGTGTTAATCCACAACAGTAGAGCACACCTGAACTGGATCTCAGTAGAAGAGCGCACATCTGTTTTATCTCAATGCAGATGTTGTGTAGATGCTCATAACATTCTAAAAATGGAAATCGTTCCCTTGGGTATGCTCAAGTCTTTGTGTGTTTTTGATTACTGATTTTCTGATGCAGCCAGTTCAGGTTTTTAACAGCATTTTTGCATTTCATGAAATAATCAGCAGAAGAAAAAGGAACCTCACACACACACACACACACACACACACACACACACATAAAACAGTAAACACATACAGCACAGCGAAGTCTTTCGACATGTACAGTATGTGTCCAACCCCCCCCCCTCCCCCTCCTCCCCCGCCCAGATCTCTGTACTCAGTACAGTGTACTGGGTTCGTGACTTAGTGCTCCGGTCCAGGTCTTCATCACTTCACACCTCCTAGTGAAGCCCTGACGTCTCGGCCGTCTGTTTTCATAGACTGGAGAAAAAACCTTATCCTTACCTCCCGCCTTGGTGTTTGCTTTTAGACAACCGTTTAACTACGTAGGTCACGGGTTGTTAGTAAGCAGCTTGACCATACTGACACTTTGTGCAGATTATCACACACCCCAGGCCAAGAAGCGTCCTGCATTCCACTGAGCAACTCGAGCACAAAGCTGTGGCACCAGTGTGGGTCTGGATTTAGTCCCCATGCTCACCATCTTGGTGTTGTTTCACTTTTATATTCCCTGGACAGGGCACTGGAATATTACCCATAGTGCACTGTACTACCTCATGGACATTTGCACTAACATGTACTCTAACTGGCCACTTTATTAGGTACACCTGTAAAAAAAAATTGTAAAAATAAATATATTTTTTTTTTAAAGCATCAGAATGGGGAAGAAAGGTGATGTCAGTGAAGATTAGAAAAATGTTGCCTGGTCTAATGCGTTTTGATGACATTTGAGACAGAATTTGGTATAAACAACATGTAATCATGTCTCCATCCTGCCTTGTATTAATGGTTCAGGCCGGAGTTGTAATGGTGTAGGGGAGATTTTATTTACTTGGCCATAAATAAAAAAATAAAAAAGGATGGGGGGGGGGTCGTGGGGGGCCTGGAACCTATCCCAGGAGACACAAGGCGGGGTCACTCTGGAGGGGGTGCCAATACTTCGCAGTTCTGCAAAAGCTGTTGAAGAGTTTTTCAAAAGTTCATAATATTGTGAAAATTATATTATAACTAAATTATTAGTATAAAATAATAATTTAAAAGAATGAATCAAAACTTTATATTGATTTAATAAATTAAATAGAAGTTGAGTTTTTTTTTTTTTTGCAAATATTTGTTTGTTTGTTTTTTGTCTTAATAACTTCGAAAGAGAATTAGAAAGTGAAACTTTATTGCAGCTAAAACAAATTTATCTCGTGAATGTTGAACAACATTAACCGTAACTATGAGTTATGATGTTCATTAGTAAATACAGTTCTAAAATTATGATGAGGAATAAAATATGCTGTTAAAGAAAAGCAATTAACCTGGTATAGTTTGTAAGGGCGCCTCATCACGCCACCCCATCTACAGTGGTGTGAAAAACTATTTGCCCCCTTCCTGATTTCTTATTCTTTTGCATGTTTGTCACACAAAATGTTTCTGATCATCAAACACATTTAACTATTAGTCAAAGATAACACAAGTAAACACAAAATGCAGTTTTTAAATGAGGGGTTTTATTATTTAGGGAGAAAAAAAATCCAAACCTACATGGCCCTGTGTGAAAAAGTAATTGCCCCCTGAACCTAATAACTGGTTGGGCCACCCTTAGCAGCAATAACTGCAATCAAGCGTTTGCGATAACTTGCAACGAGTCTTTTACAGCGCTCTGGAGGAATTTTGGCCCACTCATCTTTGCAGAATTGTTGTAATTCAGCTTTATTTGAGGGTTTTCTAGCATGAACCACCTTTTTAAGGTCATGCCACAACATCTCAATAGGATTCAGGTCAGGACTTTGACTAGGCCACTCCAAAGTCTTCATTTTGTTTTTCTTCAGCCATTCAGAGGTGGATTTGCTGGTGTGTTTTGGGTCATTGTCCTGCTGCAGCACCCAAGATCGCTTCAGCTTGAGTTGACGAACAGATGGCCGGACATTCTCCTTCAGGATTTTTTGGTAGACAGTAGAATTCATGGTTCCATCTATCACAGCAAGCCTTCCAGGTCCTGAAGCAGCAAAACAACCCCAGACCATCACACTACCACCACCATATTTTACTGTTGGTATGATGTTCTTTTTCTGAAATGCTGTGTTACTTTTACGCCAGATGGAACGGGACACGCACCTTCCAAAAAGTTCAACTTTTGTCTCGTCGGTCCACAAGGTATTTTCCCAAAAGTCTTGGCAATCATTGAGATGTTTTTTAGCAAAATTGAGACGAGCCTTAATGTTCTTTTTGGTTAAAAGTGGTTTGCGCCTTGGAAATCTGCCATGCAGGCCGTTTTTGCCCAGTCTCTTTCTTATGGTGGAGTCGTGAACACTGACCTTAATTGAGGCAAGTGATGCCTGCAGTTCTTTAGATGTTGTCCTGGGGTCTTTTGTGGCCTCTCGGATGAGTTGTCTCTGCGCTCTTGGGGTAATTTTGGTTGGCCGGCCACTCCTGGGAAGGTTCACCACCGTTCCATGTTTTTGCCATTTGTGGATAATGGCTCTCACTGTGGTTCGCTGGAGTCCCAAAGCTTTAGAAATGGCTTTATAACCTTTACCAGACTGATAGATCTCAATTACTTTTGTTCTCATTTGTTCCTGAATTTCTTTGGATCTTGGCATGATGTCTAGCTTTTGTGGTGCTTTTGGTCTACTTCTCTGTGTCAGGTAGCTCCTATTTAAATGATTTCTTGATTGAAACAGGTGTGGCAGTAATCAGGCCTGGGGGTGACTACAGAAATTGAACTCAGGTGTGATAAACCACAGTTAAGTTATTTTTTAACAAGGGGGGCAATCACTTTTTCACACAGGGCCATGTAGAATTGGAGTTTTTTTTCTCCCTTAATAACGTAAACCTTCATTTAAAAACTGCATTTTGTGTTCAATTATGTTATCTTTGACTAATAGTTAACGGTTTTTGATGAGCAGAAACATTTAAGTGTGACAAACATGCAAAAGAATAAGAAATCAGGAAGGGGGCAAATAGTTTTTCACACCACTGTATTTGCAGGATCGATGGTAGACATTTAAAAAAAAAAAGGTCTGTGTCTTTCTCATTTCTTCCTCGACGTCAGGTGTGATTTACTACCCCGTGCTCATGCGGCCGTCCCTGAGAGGAGCCTCAGGTTTCCAGCGTGCTGCCAGTCACGGACAGATGATCCACTGGTCTCATTAAGTCGTCCAACTTTGAGGTCTGATTGAGGTCTCATTCGCGTAGACTTTTCCATGAAACCATTAATCTGCAGGGAGCGGTCTGGTGTTGCGGGTAGATGTGTGGGTGTGGAGTGCGGGGGGGGGGGGATGTTTGGCAGACAGGTGGGGTTCGTCCAGTACAGGTCAGCCAGACTAACCTTCACGACTGGTTATTTAATTTTAGGGAATCGTAATGATGTGAGATCCGTCATCGCTTGAAGCTTTAATTGTGATTTAATAGTCTACACTTTGTACATGACGACTAGCACGTTCTGGCCAAGTGTTACTGAAAATGTAAAGACAGAAATGTGTGGAAAGGAAAAAATAACTCCATATGGTGAAATATCGATGTTTTATTTATAGTTCTTTGAAAGCTCCAAGATTTCCTGAAGTCTCAACTAAGAATAATATTCTAGCATTTTAACGACCCCAAAAAGGGGGGGAAATTAACCAATGTATAAAATATAAAAGAGTGAATTATTACTATTTGCCTTTATTTTCTAATCACTACTTCAGTTAAATGTTAATAAGGTAAGAAAAAAAAAAGGTGAGAAAATGTTGAAGTTGTAATTACGTTTTATATGCTCACACTCTTAAAGGCTCCGACTTGCCCAAGTGTAACATTACATCATAAACAACAACAATAATAATAATAATAATTATTATTATTATTATTATTATTATTATTAGGTCTGGATGTAAAGCTTTCCATCCTCACAGCAGAGAGAACATTAAAATTGCGTATGTTCTCATGGAAATAACTTGGTGAAAATGACCCTGATTCTGATGTGACGTGAGTATGATGTCACTTCCTGTGTGTATTAAAAACATCGTACAGTTGTGTGCCCATGTGTCCCGGTGAAAGGACAAAAATCACCACCAAGATGGAGTGATGATGCAGAGTCACTGTTACCACCCCGAAGTCGATTCTTTTCCAATAACACCACATGCTTGAGTGGTTGATTCCCCGTCTCACTTCCATGAAGTCCATGAAGTTCTCACTGTGTCCTTAAAATTTTGTAGAACTCAATAGGAATAGGGTCAAAATGGAAAAGTGTGCATTTATGAAGTCTATACTACTTCCAAGCCTTGTCCCTGTCAGGTTCTCAATGAGTCTATCATGTTGTCTCTAACTTCAAGTTGTTCAAGTTCTTACTGCGTTCAACCAATCTCAATTACACAAAGATAACCTGAGTAAACATTCGCTATTTTTAAATGATTTCATTTATTAAGGGAAAAACCAGTCCAAAACTACCCCACCCTATGTGAGAAAGTAATTGCCCCTGTTACTATGTCATGAATGAACTATGACTTTTTGGAAGCTGTAATAAAATTTCCCCTGCTACACCCAGGCCTGATTACTGTCAGACCTGTTGAAACAAGAAATTAGATTAAATTAAACCTGTATGACAACGATGCTAAAAGATCTACTGTAGAAAAGAAACATGATTCAAGAACAGATGAGAAAAAAAAATAATCTACATGTATCAATTATATACAGTGGCTTGCAAAAGTATTCGGCCCCCTTGAACTTTTCCACATTTTGTCACATTACAGCTGCAAACATGAATCTATTTTATTGGAATTCCACGTGAAAGACCAATACAAAGTGGTGTACACGTCAGAAGTGGAACGAAAATCATACATGATTCCAAACATTTTTTACAAATAAATAACTGCAAAGTGGGGTGTGCGTAATTATTCAGCCCCCTGTACATACATACATGTGTACATATCACCATAGGTCAAAATCTTTTCATTCACCTGGACAGAGCCATATGGCTAGTTCAGGTGAAAGAAAGAGTAAAATTTGTGCTAAATACACCATAACATTGAAAGATATTACCTCCATTTAGTTCAGGTGGACTGGAGAAGCTATCATATGAGTCTCAGCTGATCTTTGGAATGCTGACATATCTATTGTGGGATTTGGCCCCAGTTACTTACAGTTATGTGAAAAACTATTTGCCCCCTTCCTGATTTCTTATTCTTTTGCATGTTTGTCACACTTAAATGTTTCTGCTCATCAAAAACCGTTAACTATTAGTCAAAGATAACATAATTGAACACAAAATGCAGTTTTTAAATGAAGGTTTACGTTATTAAGGGAGAAAAAAACTCCAAATCTACATGGCCCTGTGTATAAAAGTGATTGCCCCCCTTGTTAAAAAATAACTTAACTGTGGTTTATCACACCTGAGTTCAATTTCTGTAGTCACCCCCAGGCCTGATTACTGCCACACCTGTTTCAATCAAGAAATCACTTAAATAGGAGCTACCTGACACAGAGAAGTAGACCAAAAGCACCTCAAAAGCTAGACATCATGCCAAGATCCAAAGAAATTCAGGAACAAATGAGAACAAAAGTAATTGAGATCTATCAGTCTGGTAAAGGTTATAAAGCCATTTCTAAAGCTTTGGGACTCCAGCGAACCACAGTGAGAGCCATTATCCACAAATGGCAAAAACATGGAACAGTGGTGGACCTTCCCAGGAGTGGCCGGCCGACCAAAATTACCCCAAGAGCGCAGAGACAACTCATCCGAGAGGCCACAAAAGACCCCAGGACAACATCTAAAGAACTGCAGGCCTCACTTGCCTCAATTAAGGTCAGTGTTCACGACTCCACCATAAGAAAGAGACTGGGCAAAAACGGCCTGCATGGCAGATTTCCAAGGCGCAAACTTTTAAGCAAAAAGAACATTAAGGCTCGTCTCAATTTTGCTAAAAAACATCTCAATGATTGCCAAGACTTTTGGGAAAATACCTTGTGGACCGACGAGACAAAAGTTGAACTTTTTGGAAGGTGCATGTCCCGTTACATCTGGCGTAAAAGTAACACAGCATTTCAGAAAAAGAACATCATACCAACAGTAAAATATGGTGGTGGTAGTGTGATGGTCTGGGGTTGTTTTGCTGCTTCAGGACCTGGAAGGCTTGCTGTGATAGATGGAACCATGAATTCTACTGTCTACCAAAAAATCCTGAAAGAGAATGTCCGGCCATCTGTTCGTCAACTCAAGCTGAAGCGATCTTGGGTGCTGCAGCAGGACAATGACCCAAAACACACCAGCAAATCCACCTCTGAATGGCTGAAGAAAAACAAAATGAAGACTTTGGAGTGGCCTAGTCAAAGTCCTGACCTGAATCCTATTGAGATGTTGTGGCATGACCTTAAAAAGGCGGTTCATGCTAGAAAACCCTCAAATAAAGCTGAATTACAACAATTCTGCAAAGATGAGTGGGCCAAAATTCTTCCAGATCGCTGTAAAAGACTCGTTGCAAGTTATCGCAAACGCTTGATTGCAGTTATTGCTGCTAAGGGTGGCCCAACCAGTTATTAGGTTCAGGGGGCAATTACTTTTTCACACAGGGCCATGTAGGTTTGGATTTTTTTCTCCCTAAATAATAAAACCCCTCATTTAAAAACTGCATTTTGTGTTTACTTGTGTTATCTTTGACTAATAGTTAAATGTGTTTGATGATCAGAAACATTTTGTTTGACAAACATGCAAAAGAATAAGAAATCAGGAGGGGGCAAATAGTTTTTCACACCACTGTACATCATACTCACATACCGGGTGACAAACGTCCTGGGCTGCATTTCCCGATAACGATTGATCTTAACGCTTAAGAGCGTTTTCTACGAGTCATTTTGCGAATGTTCGTTATTGTTTCCCGTGCGTTTCCCAAACATGCACTTAACAAAGTTACACGTAGCCCTGTTTTACAGTAAGTGCTACTTAGGAGTCGCTAGGGTTAGGGTTAGAGATATATTAGTATATATATCTATATCTATATGTATATATGTCACGTGCTGAAATGTCACGCTGTAGAACGGCTCGTCATTGTTGCACATGCTGTTTTAGCAATCGTTCTAAGCTTTTGATTTTTCTACTTGTTTGAATGTATATTCAACTCGAATAACATAAAAAGTTCTGTAATTTCTTCTTGAGCAAGTTTAAAAACATACATTAACTGGAAATGTCGTTCTGTAAAAACACTGTCTTGCTCCAATCTCGCATAAAACTAATTCTAACTGTTCTAAAAGCATAATTTTCGATATTTATATGAAACCTTAATTATTTAAGTAGAATTATTTATCAATTTCTTTATCAACAATTGCTTATCTCACATCAAAATAAATAAATAAGTACATAAATAAATAAGCTCTTACATTTATTTTTGAAAAGTTTAGCCTTGAAGATAATTATCTTCACCTGACGTTCATTTGCTAATAGGAGAACATTTTAAATAAGCACAGACCCAGGGGTGGAGAAATTAGCAAAATGGCAGAAATCAAAAAACAAAAAAAAGGAAGATTTTAGAGGAAGTGGAGCTCTCTCTCTCTCTTTGTGCCACAAAAGTGCTGTGCTGTAATAACAGTAACAGCTATGTTGCACAACATTGCAGTGAGGGCAAGAATGCCTTTGGACATCAGGGAGGAAGATGAAGAGGTGGAGGAAGAGAATGTAGTCCAGATGAGACTTCATGATGCTCAACCAAGACATGTTCAATACATGGCTGGGTTTCATGCACGCCAGCAAGTCATCCTTTATTTGTGTCATCTTTAAAACACATTAAATATTTTCTATTAAATACATTTGTACTGTACCCTCGAAATGTCCATATACCACAGTGTACTTTTGTTTTTCATTATAACATTTGTTATGTCATTTTTATTTTATTCATTTATTCATTTTTATTTGTATATTGAATGGTGTAATGAGTAGAAAATAGAAATAAATAAAAATATACGTAGAAATAAAATGAAAAATGACTTTAAAGAGAAGTACAAACCGGATTCCAAAAAAGTTGGGACGCTAAACAAATTGTGAATAAAAACTGAATGCAATGATGTGGAGATGGCAAATGTCAATATTTTATTCAGAATAGAACATAGATGACAGATCAAAAGTTTAATCCGAGAAAATGTATCATTTTAAAGGAAAAATATGTTGATTCCAAATTTCACGGTGTCAACAAATCCCAAAAAAGTTGGGACAAGTAGCAATAAGAGGCTGGAAAAAGTACATTTGAGCATAACGAAGAGCTGGAAGACCAATTAACAGTAATTAGGTTAATTGGCAACATGATTGGGTATAAAAAGAGCTTCTCAGAGTGGCAGTGTCTCTCAGAAGCCAAGATGGGTAGAGGATCACCAATTCCCACAATGTTGCGCAGAAAGATAGTGGAGCAATATCAGAAAGGTGTTACCCAGCGAAAAATTGCAAAGACTTTGCAGTTATCATCATCAACTGTGCAGAATATCATCCGAAGATTCAGAGAATCTGGAACAATCTCTGTGCGTAAGGGTCAAGGGCGTAAAACCATACTGGATACCCGTGATCTCCGGGCCCTTAAACGACACTGCACCACAAACAGGAATGCTACTGTAAAGGAAATCACAGAATCGCCTCAGGAATACTTCCAGAAACCATCGTCAGTGAACACAATCCACCGTGCCATCCGCCGTCGCCAGCTGAAACTCTACAGTGCAAAGAAGAAGCCATTTCTAAGCAAGATCCACAAGCACAGGCGTTTTCATTGGGCCAGGGATCATTTAAAATGGAGTGTGGCAAAATGGAAGACTGTTCTGTGGTCAGACGAGTCACGATTCGGAGTTCTTGTTGGAAATGTGGGACGCCATGTCATCCGGACCAAAGAGGACAAGGACAACCCAAGTTGTTATCAACGCTCAGTTCAGAAGCCTGCATCTCTGATGGTATGGGGTTGCATGAGTGCGTGTGGCATGGGCAGCTTGCATGTCTGGAAAGGCACCATCAATGCAGAACAATATATTCAGGTTCTAGAACAACATCTAGTCATCTCTTTCAGGGAAGACCCTGCATTTTTCAACAAGATAATGCCAGACCAGATTCTGCATCAATCACAACATCATGGCTGCGTAGGAGAAGGATCCGGGTACTGAAATGGCCAGTCTGCAGTCCAGATCTTTCCCCTATAGAGAACATTTGGCGCATCATAAAGAGGAAGGTGCGACAAAGAAGGCCCAAGACGATTGAACAGTTAGAGGCCTGTATTAGACAAGAATGGGAGAGCATTCCTATTTCTAAACTTGAGAAACTGGTCTCCTCGGTCCCCAGACGTCTGTTGAGTGTTGTAAGAAGAAGGGGAGATGCCACACAGTGGTGAAAATGGCCTTGTCCCAACTTTTTTGGGATTTGTTGACACCATGACATTTTGATTCACCATATTTTTCCCTAAAAAAAATAAATTTTCTCAGTTTAAACTTTTGTTCTGTGATTTATGTTCTATTCTGAATAAAATATTGACATTTGCCATCTCCACATCATTGCATTCAGTTTTTATTCACAATTTGTTTAGTGTCCCAACTTTTTTGGAATCCGGTTTGTAGATTTTAGGTGCAATTTGCCGGTTGTCCAGCAGGGGGCTTCATAATTCTATCTCCTTACGATGCACTTAAGGCTTTACGATTAACTCCAGAGCACTCGTAGATCTACGAAGATTTTCAAGCGCTACTTAAGTTACGATGGTTTTGGGAAACAGACCGTAATATTAAGATCATTCGTACGATCATTTTTACGAACTACTTAGGCTTACGATGCTTTTGGGAAACGCAGCCCTGGTGCAGAGCAGAAAAACGTATAACCACCAAGACCTATTGTAATGTGATTATATTGATCTCAAAAATTATTTAAGACATATTCGGGGGGGGAGGGGTAGGGGGGGACAAAACTATGCCTTTACAGTTACAGCTTTATTAGCCGTGACACTGGAGACTCCTTCCATTAATATTAAGAAGATTAATATCTTCTTGCAGATAGAAAAGTGCACTGTGATGGATCTGTTACCATAGAAACGATAACATATCAGAATGAGGGTATTAATATACACGTAAACCTGCACTGCTTACAGAACTTCTGTTAAATAGAATTAATCACATTTTCACCAATCAATCATATCAATAATCAATCAATAATCAATCAAAAGACTTTTTTTTTTTACACTTTTTACTACTCTTAACACAAGCCTTTAAAACTTGCATTTGAAATGTTTCATATTGTTTTTACTTTTAGGTCTAAATTCTTTTTTACATTATACACAGAGGAAATGTAGTCAAAGTTTCACAAAAGTAAGAGTGCTATGGTATAAGCTTTTATGTATTTGAATAGACAAAGACACAAAAGAGAAAAATATAGACTTTTTTTAGCACATAGGTTAGGTTTAAGAGTATATATAAGTGTGTTTTTGTGTTTTGGTAATTACTGTTATTTCTGTAATTGGAGTATTTATTGTTGTGTTAAAAACTGCAGTAAGCTTTTAAACCACAGCGTTTTTTTTTCCCACCCCATGAATTCGACATGTTATTCAGCCTCTCTAAATTCTGCTGTAATAGGTTAAATACACAGAGTCAGTGCTGCACGCATTACTTTTATTATCCTTGTTTATGAAGGAAACATGCAAAAAAAAAAGGTTAAAAATCCTCAAAGGTCCAATGTAAAAGCACAGCACAGTAAGTGTGATAATTTCCAAACACACACACGTTGTGTTGCAGCGCTGGTTCGGTTGTACGGGCCCACCTCCACGTCTGACGGAGGTTTGGTGAGGTTTTAATAGGGAGCGTGTAATGTTCGCAGAGTTTACTAAAGGTCTGTAAAAGCAGCCACTGGACTCTGAGTGCTTGCTTTGGCGTGGCGACAGCTCGGGTGGACGTGACAAGAGAGAATCGAAACAGCTCACTCGACACATTCCTTATTTCACATTACAGCACCGCCGGCTTGGATTCTGGAGTCTGATTGGGCAGAAGGTGTTGATTAACTCTCTAAAACAGCAGCTCCGACATCAGCAGTTTTACAGTACATTAATGCACTTGTTCCATTACATTATGGTTTCTATAGCAACAGTTTAGACAGGGGAAATGATAACATGGTGACACTTTCTGTAAGCAGAAATATTTTACGAGATCCTATAACGTAAGCGATCACTTTTTTCAGGGATGTTCCATGACATGAAATGTAATTATAAATAGATTTCTTTTTTAATTAATAATTATTGACAAAGGCGGCACGGTGGTGTAGTGGTTAGCACTGTCGCCTTGCACCTCCAGGGTCTGGGTTTGATTCCCGGCCAGGCTCGATTCCCGTCTCTGTGTGCATGTAGTTTGCATGTTCTCCCCGTGCTTGGTCGGTTTCCTCCGGGTACTCCGGTTTCCTCCCACAGTCCAAAGACATGCAGGTTAGGCTAATTGGCGTTCCCAAATTGACCATAGTGTGTGTGTGTGTGTGTGTGCTCTGCGATGGATTGGCACGCTGTCCAGGGTGTACCCCGCCTCGTGCCCAGAGTCTCCTGGGATAGGCTCCAGGTCCCCGCGACCCTAAATACAGGATAATAAGCGGTATAGAAGATGAATGAATGAATTATTGACAAATGCAAGTCATGAAAGTGGCAACTGGACCACTGTTTCATTACACCGCCATGTTCTTAAAAAAATAACCAGATTCATGGTAGTTATAGTAACAGTAACATCTCAGGTTCATGATATTTCCTACAAATCACTCTTGTGTGGCACGTCACACTGTCATGTCCTTAGCTACAGATTCAATTATTTGTCACATATACATATACAGTGAGTTTTTTTTAGATATCCCAGTAAGGAAGCTGGGGTCAGAGTGCAGGGTCAGCCAGGATACAGCGCCCCTGGAGACAGATAGTGCCAAGGGCTCAACAGAGGCACCTTGGGGCTTGAACCCCTGACCTTCGGATCAGTTTCCCAGAGTCACAACGACACTACAGCATAGCTACGAAGCACTAAGGCAGAGCTAAAGTGAATACAGTCCTGGCCAAAGGTTTTGAGACTGCACAAATATTAATTGTCACAAAAAAATCCTCAGATCTTTTTGTCAGATGATACTATGGTCTACTGAAGGATAATTACCAGCATTTCATAAGTGTCGAATCCAAGATGGCCGTCACGACTGCTCCGACCACATTTTCTTTGTTTTTGTTCTTTAAGCTAGTTTTCAGTGTTTTAAAATCGGCAAAATCACCACCATTGAGTACATTAGGTATGATAGAGACACTCTTGTTTCTATTGGTATACAATGTACTCACAATTCGACGTTTTTAACTCCGGATCCGAGCTGGCCGAGTGAGATCCTGAGGGAGAACAATGGACGCGATGCGAAGCGACGAACCCGAGGGAGACGAGCTGGTGTGAGGAACCGGCTCAGGACCCATGCACACCGCACACCTCTGCCTAGCATCCTGCTCGCCAACGTCCAGTCACTGGAGAACAAGCTCGATGACCTCAGGGCCAGGATAAAGTTCCAGAGAGACATTCGGGACTGCAATCTCCTCTGCTTCACCGAGACATGGCTGAACCCAGCGGTACCAGACCACGCCATACAGCCGGCCGAGTTCTTCTCGGTTCACCGCATGGACAGGACGCGGGACTCGGGGAAGTCAAGAGGAGGCGGCGTGTGCTTAATGGTGAACAACAGCTGGTGCAACAGCGCGAGCGTTGTTCCTCTTACACGCTCCTGCACACCAAACCTGGACCTACTGTCCATCATGTGTCGTCCATTTTATCTTCCACGGGAATTCACATCGGTCATAATCAGTGCCGTTTACATTCCTCCACAAGCAGACACTAACACTGCCTTATGCGAGCTGCATGAGGCGCTCACACAGCACCAGACACAACACCGGGACGCTGCGCTCATTGTGGCGGGGGATTTTAATAGTGCCAACCTCAAACGCGCAGCGCCGAACTTTTATCAGCACATCACCTGCCCCACCAGGGGCGAAAGGACACTGGACCACTGTTATACCATGGTCAAAGACGGTTACAAGGCACAATCTCGTCCAGCGTTTGGTAAATCCGACCACGCCGCCATTTTCCTCATGCCAAAATATAAACAAAGGCTGAAACAGGAAGTTCCGGTCCTGAGGGAGGTCGCGCGCTGGACGGACCAATCGGTGGCCGCGTTACAGGACGCACTCGATGACGCAGACTGGGACATGTTCAGAAACAGCTCCGATGATGACGTCAGCGTGTTTACGGAAGCGGTTGTGGGATTTATTGAAAAGCTGGCAGACGATACGGTAGAGAAAAAGACTATCAGAACGTTTCCCAACCAGAAGCCGTGGGTGGATAAAACCATCCGCGACGTTCTGAGATCTCGCACAGCTGCCTACAACATGGGACTTGCGTCGGGGGACATGGAACCGTACAAGGCTGCGTCATATAACGTCCGGAAGGCGGTGAAAGAGGCGAAGCAGCGCTACGGGAGGAAACTAGAGTCACAGCTTCAACAGAGTGACTCTAGGAGCCTGTGGCAGGGACTGAGAACAATAACGGACTACAAAGCACCAACATCCGGTATGACGAACGCGGACGCGACTCTGGCAGACGAGCTGAACACATTTTACGCTCGCTTCGAGGCTGCAGCTAAAGACGCTAGCAATGCTAATGCTAACGGCGCTAATGCTAACGGCGCTAATGCTAGCGGCGCTAATGCTAGCGGCGCTAACGGCTGCAGACAGGAAGACACAGCCAGCACCGGGAACGCGCTCATCATCTCCGAGCACGACGTGAGGAGAGCCTTCAAGAGAGTGAACACCAGGAAAGCAGCAGGACCAGACGGCATCTCAGGTCGTATTCTCAGAGCCTGCGCAGACCAGCTAGCACCTGTGTTCACTGAGATATTCAACATCTCTTTATCTCAGTCGGTGATCCCCACATGCTTCAAAGAGTCCATTATTGTTCCTGTTCCAAAGAAACCACATCCTGCTTCCCTCAATGACTATTGCCCTGTAGCTCTCACCTCAGTAGTGATGAAGTGCTTTGAACGCCTTATCAGAGACTTCATCATTTCTTCACTACCCGACACACTGGACCCACTACAGTTTGCATACCGTCAGAACCGCTCCACAGACGATGCAATCTCTCATCTCCTCCACACATCACTCACTCACCTGGACACTAGGAAAGGGAATTATGTTAAAATGCTCTTCATCGACTACAGCTCTGCTTTTAACACAATAATTCCCTCCACACTCACCACCAAGCTGGAGCACCTGGGACTGAGCTCATCTATATGTCAGTGGATCTCCAATTTTCTGACTGGCAGACCACAGGCAGTAAGGATGGGCGGACATGTCTCAGCCACACTCACCCTCAGCACTGGAGCCCCCCAGGGTTGTGTTCTGAGCCCCCTGCTGTACTCTTTGTACACCCACGACTGCGTTGCCACTACCAACTCCACCTCCATCATCAAGTTTGCTGACGACACCGTCGTGGTCGGACTGATCACCAACAATGATGAGTCGGACTACCTAGAGGAGATTGGAAATCTGGAGAACTGGTGCCAGAGGAACAATCTCCTCCTGAACGTCAGTAAGACAAAGGAGTTGATAGTGGACTTTAGCACAAAGCAGG
The DNA here is from genome assembly GCA_030522415.1 of Channallabes apus. Classification (NCBI taxonomy): domain Eukaryota; kingdom Metazoa; phylum Chordata; class Actinopteri; order Siluriformes; family Clariidae; genus Channallabes; species Channallabes apus. Next base: position 44,119,707 of record CM060110.1, on the reverse strand, counting down.
AGAGGAACTACCAGACCCCCGTCATCAACAGGAGCCCAGTGGAGAGAGTGGACAGCTTCAGATACCTCGGTGTTCACATCACGCAGGACCTATCATGGTCCTGTCACATCAGCACCGTGGTGAAAAAAGCCCGGCAGCGTCTCTACCACCTCAGACGCTTGAGAGACTTTAGACTGCCCTCCAAGGTGCTCAGGAACTTCTACTCCTGCACCATAGAGAGCATCCTGACGGGAAACATCACGACCTGGTTCGGGAACAGCACCATGCAGGACAGACGAGCTCTACAGAGGGTGGTGCGATCAGCCGAGCGCATCATCCGCACTGAGCTCCCTGACCTGCACTCCATCTACAGCAAGCAGTGCTGGACTAAGGCCAGGAAGATCATGAAGGACCTCAGTCACCCCAGTAATGGACTGTTCTCTTTGTTGCGGTCTGGGAAGAGATTCCGCTCCCTAAAGGCCAACACAGAGAGACTGAGGAGGAGCTTCTTCCCGCAGGCGATAAGGTCTCTCAATCACACAATCACACCACAAACACAGGACTAATAACATCTTTTAAGCTCACAACACTGACTGGACAATCATGGACACATTCATACACACTTGCACTAAATACTCATACATCTGGACAATTGCACATGTCACCTCCATGCATACTTGCACAACCACTGTCACTTTAATCCTATATTTTTGCAATATTTTATTATGCCCTTATGCACAGTTAATTTTACTAGTTAAATTTATTTCTTTAGTATTTCCTTTTTATTGATTATTTATTTTACGTACAAGCTTTTATTTTCTTTTTTTAAGGTCACTGGCGGTCGTATAAAGCATTTCACTGCATATTATACTGTGTATGATTGTGTATGTGACCAATAAAATTTGAATTTGAATTTGAATTTGAGTGTCAAAGGCTTTTATTGAGAATTACACCAAGATTAAAATTATATGCTGTCAATCAACTTCTGGGCCACATCCTGACTGATGGCAGCAAATTCTTGCATAATTAATGCTTGGAACTTGTCAGGATTTGTGTTTTTTGTTTGTTTGTTTGTTTGTTTGTTTGTCCGCCCGCGTCTTCAGGATTAACCACAAGTTCTCAATGAGGTTAAGGTCTGGGGAGTTTCCTGGCCATGGACCCAAAATTTCTCTGTTTTCTTCACTAAACCACTTAGTTATCACTTTTGCCGTATGGCGAGGTGCTCCATCATGCTGGAAAAGGCACTGTTTATCAGCAAACTGTTCTTGGATGGTTAGGAGACGTGGCTTTCAGAGGATGTTTTTGTATCATTGTATTCATGGCTGTTTCCTCAAAATTGTGAGTAAGCGCAGTGACTTGGCTGAGAAGCAACCCCACACATGAATGGTCTCAGGATGCTTTACTGTTGGGATGACACAGGCCAATGATTTAGTAGGCCATGGATAACAATCTACAGATCGCTATGATCTAACCCTTCTTTATAACCCTAACCCTAGTTCACCATGGCCTTAAGTAACCATCAGCTACTTTACCACTACAGTTATTACAGTTGACTAGCTAAGGCCATGAATGACCATAAATAGACAGAAACATAGTGCAGATGTACGTCATAATATCTTCCCCCAGATTTTTTTGAAGCTTGCCCAAAAGCAGTTCGCAGCCCAAATCACTGCGAGTCACCCAGACGCACCCTGATAAGGCACAGACTTTCTGTATGACTCCCCATGACTCATCACGGTTTGTGGATTCATGGCACAAACAGTGAAAATGGGAATCGGACATGTGTGTGTGCAACATCACACCACCCTTATTGTCTTTTAACAGTACCACACACAGTCTGTTGTTCTACATGTTCTCTTACAAAACCTGGTTTTGAACACTTGATTCACAAGCCCCAGTCTTGGTGGCGTCTCGATGCACTTGATCGAGCCCCGCGTGAGCTGCCCTTTGTTCACGGAGAGACCCGTTTCATGAGTCAGCGCACATGCGTTAGTTATTACGCCCCTGGCCTTGTTTTGCTGTGAAACATTGAGGAGAACAGGGTTCTCGTGCCTCAGAGTAACAGAGCTAATCTGGGTCTCACTTTCAACATCTTTTATCGATTAAGCTGTTAAGGACTCGACTAATCTCAGAGTGAGGGATCAGTGGAGCGCGAGCAAGCCTGATTGTTTTGTTTTTTCATTTGGATTTGTCACGCCTGGTTAAAACGTATATACTGCAGAGGGCTGGCTAACATCCAGGTAAATAGATCATTGTTTCACGTGTGTACTGTATAAGATTCAGATTAAATTCCCTAAAACATGAGGAACGTACTTTTATTTATGCAAATGTGTAGTGATGTGTAGCGCTTTATTCCTTCTTTTCCTTCAGAAACTTATCATCTTTATCTATGGATAGCTAATTGATCTTTAATGTTGTCGAATATCTAAGAAACAAATTGTTCCCAGTTCTCACTTCCGGTATAATTATAGCAGCTGTAAACATTCATTACTGCACGAGTCTCCTTTCTCTCTCTTATGATGGTAATAAACTCAATTTCATTAAACAAACCTCATAAAACTCCAGTCTTCACACTGGAGAACATTTTCAATAGTGGAGTTATAGCATATTTTTAATTGCATGTAATACTTAAAGATTCCATATTTACTGAATAGCTCCCCCAAAGTGTGTGTGTGTGTGTGTGTGTGTGTGTGTGTGTGTGTGTGTGTGTGTGTGTGTGTGTGTGTTAATGGCCCAGCTGAAATATCCCTCATATAATGCATTATTTCATACCACAAACTCCCTTTATTTCACTCCTTATCCAAAAGCACTGGGGGGGGGGGGGGGGCGCCTTTTCTTATACTGTATAAAGGTAAATCTAATCATCTTCTATAAACTCTGTCTAACACAAAAATCGCAATTCGTTTGTACACTCAGACTGTAGATCCATCTGAAGGTCTACACATGACTACAAAGTGCATTTTGCTTAAGAGGTGCCCTTTGATTTTTTGGTATTTTCTCTTTAATTTCCCTCCTCCTCAGTGTTCTTTTTAAAATATATTTAAAACATAAAAATAAATACGTCTCCTGCTTTAAACATGTATATTATCTTACATATCATAGAAACGTCAGTAATATAATGATGTGATTTTTCTTTTTGTTGCTGTTTTGGGAAAATTTGCACATTTTAAATGATACTCTTCACTTTTTTGTCTTTATAACCTTTCGTTTAGTATTACATCATATTTTCATTAGTATTCTTATTGAGTCATTCTCATCTCCTTTTTTTATGTCCAGATAAATTAGATTATAAAATTGTTATATATAGTATATATATATATATATATGTGTGTGTGTGTGTGTGTTTTACATTTGACTGCAAAAGTTAATCATCATCTGTGATTCTTAAAAAAAAAAAAAAAAAAAAAAAAAAATATATATATATATATATATATATATATATATATATATATATATATATATATTTTTTTTTTTTTTTTTTTTTTTTTTTTTTTTTTAAAGAATAACAGATGATGATTAACTTCACCGTAACATAAAGGGCTCATGACAGAATTTATGCTTCACCTGTTCTGAATTAAGCTGTAGATGAGTGTGTGGGCTGGAGGCTCATCGTGTCTCGGCATAGTGTGTGTGTGTGTGTGTGTGTGTGTGTGTGTGGTGGAGGTTTGAATGCTGTGTATCCAGTGGTTAACAGGGATGTATTGTACAAAATCCTGTATGTATCCTTTATACAAGATCTCCGTGAGAATAATTGCATAGTCAGAACGTACGAGATCAAACAGATTACAGGGTGCACTGACCTTAATAAGTCAGTGTGCCAAAAGACACATTGCAAGCTGAGCAACCGGAGCTATTCTGACCGAGTGCATTACCACTTCTGTGATTTCATCATGCACAGCAAATTAGAACAAAGAGCCAATGTGAAATTTTGTGTCAAAAACTTGGCAAATCTGCCACAGAGACATTTGACATGTTTTTGCAAATTTACGCCGTTCGAGTCGTTTTAAGTGGAATGCACGCTTCAAGACTGGAAGAACATCATTGGAAGATGACGAGAGACCAGGAAGACGTTCAACGAGCTCAACCCCAGAAAATGTCGGAACCATCCGGCAACTTGTGCATGATAATCGTGGGAAAACAATCCGCAACATTGCTACCATGGACGGTGCATCATATACAACAGTCCAAGCGATTCTAACGTGTGATTTGAACATGCACTGTGTTGCTGCCAAGTTCGTCCCCAGGCTGCTGACCCAGGAGCAATAGGAACATTGCATCAAGGTCTGCCAAGAACTTGTGTCCTGGGTGACCCGTCCTTCATGTCGAGGATCATTACCGGTGACGAAATTTGGGTGTATGGGTACGACCAGAGATGAAGCAACAGTAGCCGGAGAGCCCATCCGGAAAGAAAATCTCCATAGATGTGATAACCTGGTCATTCAGTACATTCAGGTGGTCAGCTGACTTCATTTTATTGCCCCATAACATTGCTGAGCAACTAAAGCAACCCCAGATCATAACACTGTGTCTATAGTGGACACAATGCATGATGGGAGCATCACTTCCCTTTTTACCCTGACACGCCCATCGCTATGGAATAGGCTCAATCTGGACTCATCAGGTCACATGACCTTTTTCCATCCCTCTAAAGTCTATTCGTTGTGCTCCCTATTTTTAAGTCTTTTTTTTTTTTCGTAAACAGTCCCAGGACTCAGATTGCGAAAGTGCGAAGGTTCTGGGAGCACGAGGAATCACTTTCACACACAAACTGGCCACCACAGAGCCGTAATCAAAGCTAAAGGTGACGGAATCAAACATTAGACTGCACAACTTTTTTGCCGAGGCAGTGTAGGAGATGAGGCTGATAAGTGAGATAAGAACAAGCACGTTCCTTTAAATCTAAAAAGATTTTAATCTACAGATCCAAGATATAAAACGTTGACCCCATGAATGAAAATATAACAATTGGATGAATTATTCGTATAATCATTATGTATTGAATTGAGTCCAGATTTAAAAACTTTACTAAATGTCAATAAAACTGTTATAAGGTTGTTATAAACAATAATAACAATAATAATTAAAGTATATAGTAAAACGTATGAAAGTAATAAAAAAGTTGAACAAAGCCACTTTCCAGCCTGTTTACTGCTTGTTGGTGTTTTGTACATGTGTTTGAAATCAGCGATGCTTTGCTCTGGAGCGAGTCGAGCTCCCGTCCTAGTAAACACAAACCAAACAGTCAGATAGACGATATTCTCAGCAGGGGTTTTGCTGGAACAACATCAGAATCGTAGCGTTCCCCCCCCCCCTTAGGTTATCAACCGTAAAGCAGAATGCCGATCAGTTCTCTGGGATTTCTGGAAAATCTCCATGAATCAGTCAGTGACCTCCACGTGCCCAGAAACACAGCCGGGTTTTATAATTGCGGTGGAAATCTGGGAGGTAAAGTGTGTCCTGAGACATACAGAGTCTATTACATTCGTTATGCCTGATGTGGGAGGCTCGTGTACGCTATTAAGACAAGTTCCCCTTTCTCAAACAGCTCTAAGTCAAAGGTTGCTTTTTTTTGTATGTTGGCCTTAGGGATGTGTCAAGTGAGAGAATAAAACCCTCAGTGTCACGCTGTTATGGAAAAACAATGAATGGACGTGGTGGTGCAATTAAAAGAAAAAAAACCCTACTGTTACCATCACAGTGTTTCCACTAACAGCACATCCAGAAATATTACGCAACAGCAATATACAGACTAAACACGTTCTAGTAATTAATGAATGAAACACTGTTGTGATCACACACACACACACACACATACATGAAAAGCTCTCCATTTTGTGCAGGTATTATCCTGTAAAGCTCTGAACTGTAGAACTGTGGTTTTGGGGGGAATTTCATGATTGTTGGTTTGGCTCTGACCTCAACCTCGGTATATCCAGACGCAGTCAAACACTTTTTCTAACTGGGGCTGCGGTTTGATTTTCTGCTCGTCATCCTCCATCAGGGAAAGTGTTTCGAAAATATGACGCAAAGCACAAATCCCTCAGATTTCTGTGCTCTAGTTTCACTAAGAGATTAGTCCTGATCATGCTCACGGTGCATTCAGATGAGTGAAAGCGTAGGACGCGAGTAGATGTGACCACAAAATGAGTTCGCTGTGCAGGGGCTCAGTCTGCTAAGTCTAAGGCAAGGTGTTTGATGTGGCGTTCCAACCAAGCAGAACCTGAATCTAATAACCGATAAGGGTGTTTACACTTGACATGTTTGGTTTGATAAATAAATAAATAATAATAATTTTTTTAAAATTAAAAACTCAGTTAAGGTTGTTCTGTGTGAACGCTGATATCTGAACCGAGCAAGCAAGCCGAGACTCCTTGAAAAGTAGGGTACCAGTCCGCTGCTAAAAGAACTCAAGTACACAAACGTGTACACGGGTACACAAACGTGTTTGACGCACCACGGATGAAAGATATGGATACTAACCAATTGTGTTTTGCTAGCATTATCTGATAATGAACGATTCTGTATCTGTGACATCCAATGTACTGTACACTACCGCTGCTCAAAAGTGCAGGATCACTTGCAGATTTCTTTGTTTTTGTTTAGTGATTTATTTTCTACATTCTACGACAATACTGGGGATTTCAAAACTATAAAATAACACATATGGAATTAGGTAATTACGTAACAACAACAGCAACAGTCATTATTTTAGGACACGGAGGTCGGCCTTTCTGTAATAGTTCTAGCAAGAACAGTGTTGTGTCGAGTGCATTTGCTAAACCCATCATCAAACACCATGATGAAACTGGCTCTCATGAAGACCTTCCCAAGAAAACAAGACCAGAACGTTACCTCTCCTGCAGGAGAAGTTCATTTATGAGTCACCAGCCTCAGAAATCACCGATTAACAACCAGCACCTCAGATTAGAGGCGTTATGAAGCTTTACAGAGCAGAAGTACACTGTAACAAATGTTCGTAATTCTAACAGTAAAGTACCGTATAAATGCTACAGAATAAAACGTATTTCACAAAACTTGGGATAACCGTAGAATTTACAGTGAAAAACTGTAATTAGTTTTACAGAGTAAGACCTTAAATTTAACAGTTAAAAACATATGAAAATATGGTTTATTGCAGTAAAATTTATGATATACTGTATTTATAAAAAGGAAACTCTCAGAGAAGGTAGTTGTTACTAATATCATGGAGCATCAGTTTATATTTTAATAAAAGTTTGTTGATAGAGTTTAAAAATCAGAAAAATATCTGCCCCGTAAAAAATAAACTTGGCAGCTGTGATTGACAGAAATTTACCGTAAAAAATACGGGAGCGACGTTATTGTTTGTTCGGGACTGCACTCATTATACTGTATATTTTACGGATTTTAATAGTTTTTTCTACAGTTTATAAATAAACCGTAAATTTTAAGGTAAAAAACTGGCGGCTGTGGTTGCCAGAAAATTAGATTTTGAGAATTTAAATATTGTTTTTCTGTCTTTATTAATAAATACATGGGGCCATGCTGATGTCCGAGTCTTGAATAACTTTTGATGGGTTTTGATTTGATTTAGGTTTGTATTCATCAATTAGTATAAAAGTACTCTTAATAGTTTATTAACAGTAAAATCCGAATGCTTAGCAAAATGTAACTTCTATCTCTTTTAGCTCCAGCTAGTGTGATAAAATGATGCTTTCACAGAATTGCTGAATGAATTCACTGTGGTTATTCATAATAAAACAAATAGTCCAACAACAACGACAGCAATGGTGTAGCGAGCATGGTAGTGTAGCGGTTAGCACTGTCGCCTTCCACCACCAGGGTCCGGGTTCGATACCACACATCGATTCGTGCTTGGTGGGTTTCCTCCAGGTATTGATCCCCCCCTCCACCATATATAGGATAAAGTTGTATAGATGATGGGTGAGAGTGTGTGAGTACTGAGCTGTAAAAAAGATGGAAATAAACTGTTATTATTACAACATAAATCTTTAAATTAGACAGTTCCGAGCTGTAAAAAACATGGTTATGATCCGTATTTGTTACAATGTAAACCCTGGAATTTGGCGGGAATAAACTGTTTTTATAACAACATAAACATGTTAATTAGACAGTTATAAACCGTAAAAAAAAAAAATTTTAATCTGTAAAAAAAATTTACGGCAAACTTCTGACAACCACAGCTGCCATTTTTACCGTAAAATTTACGGTTTATTATTTTTGTCATTGCAGTGCAATAACGGTGCTACCGTATTTTTTACGGTAGAATTCTGGCAACCACAGCTGCCGTTTTTTTACCGTAAAATATACTATTTATTTTTTACAGTGTAGCAGATATATATCTCAATATCCACCATTCAAGGGGATTATTGTGTATTCTGGATAAGTGCATTCAGCATTGCTTCACAGTGTAGAAAGAAATAAAAATCAGGAACGACAATGGAGTTAGAAAGAGATGACAAATTTTTTGCGTAGTGTAGAGGAGGCGGTGTTTGGACAGGGAGGGGATGAGAAAAAGTCCTAACTACTGTACATCACACGCTGGCAAGATCAAAAAGGGAAAACAATTAAATACCTAATGTCATTAATAAATTTAAACACTGCCAAATTAAATGTTACATTCAATGAGCCTCCAAGTACATTGACCATGGACATTGATGGAGAGCACACCAGTGCACGTGTTAGCCCAGCGGGGCTGCTTCAATAACGTGCGCTTGCAAAATGTCCACAAACGTACAGTACCATAGTTGAAAGGTCTGATGAAATGTCATATGTTTTTGATCGCTTTTGTTATTGAATGCAGCCCTGCTGTACTATCACGCACGGTACAGGCTGGCAAACGGGGAGAGTCTATCGAGGATTAAAGGCCATTGGTGACTAGATAAATACAAGTTGCAAAATAAAAACACTAGGCGTAACCATTTTATTCACCATCTGCATCTCTGCTTGTGTTGTTTTCAATATAGACCATTTAATTTCTTATATTTCATCAGTTTTCAGCTGGTAAAGATACTGTCGTATATAATACACATGCCTTCTGATGTGTCTTTTAGTCCTAAGTGGACGCTAAGTGAACCAAGACGTAGCAAACCTATATGAATGTATGATTTTATGCTTTGGTTCGAACCAAGAGAACCGAGCTTTGAGTGTTACCACACCCTAACTGGTGGAAACAGGTGTAATCATTAAACAGAATAAAGAGAGATGGAAATACCTAGATCACAGTGTACAGGATACACCAGTGGCTTAAGCAAGATCTGACATTTTGGGGTAGCAACATGCTCCACACTGTCAAGACGTCTTTCTACTATATATAAAAAGATATTATATAGGGTGTACTAGGAATCCCTCATTCCACACAACACCTAGTGCCCTTGATCAAGGGTTAGAGAGGGATTTGGAATTCAGCCTTGTGTTTGGGAAATACTTTTTTCTAGGGTATTTTGTTCTGTGAATAGAACAAAAAAAGGACGGTTCAGATGTGATTCAGAAGGACTTAGAAGTGATAACTAAGGAGACATAACGTTATTAGATGTGTTTTCCTGCTGAAAGTGATTGTGTTTTTGGCAAGCAGCTGCTCTCTCTGCAGTACCACGGACCGTACAGACCTACTGTATGCTGCGACTGACAGTTAGCATAATTAACAATCGTAGAGCACCTTTGACATCGAGTGATACATGTAGTTAAACGTCCCGGTGCTTTTATGTGTTTATATCACCGCTCGTGGAAAGCCTCTCATCCAATTAGATTACTTGGTTGGAACTAACTGTTGTATACTTAGTTACGCTATAGACCGTAGATTACACTTGTACACAACATCCTGAGTTTGGCCCAGAGTAACCCATGACGTTATTACCTCTCCCCCTCTTATTAGGAACTTTTCTGTAATAAGCACCCAGAGTTGCTCGGCTGTAGCACAGGGGGCACGAGATAAACTAATGTTCGAATGTTCCGTGCAAAAACCCAAGGGGAGCTTTTTGGCAGCGCAGGGTGCCAGCGTTTGGTAATCATCAAAGATTGTTCTTACTTAATCGTAAACAGGGATATCAAAGAGCATCGGATTCTCATCTGCTCTCCTCATTGCTGCAGAAATAGATGCAGACAATGGGGAGCTTTGTGCCGTACTGAATGAGCTGTAACCCCGCTTCCTGTTTTACGGGAATTGGCCGACGAGGGCATTTGGCGGAGCACGTTGTCGCCCCACTGCTTGGTTAAGACCGAGCGATCGAACACACACAGGGGAAACAGTGGGTAGAGTGTGTCCTGTTTCAGTCTGGCCTAAGGGTCATTATTGGTAGATAAACTTCACAGATTTCTTTCTTTTTTTTTCCCTGAAGCAACTGTATTCAGATCTGTCTTTAACGATGACAGCATGCGTGTGTGCAGGATTTTAGAGTCGGTTAAAAAACACACCGTTTGACCTCAGCTTTTGTGAAACACTACAACTGTGAATGTAAAAACTGATGCTTAGATTAGCCATTTTATTCTGAAATACAACATCTCATTTGATCAAGCCAGGCCGCTTTTAGTGGCTTAAATGCTGACAGATGTTTAAGATCAGGGCTTCTTGGTGTTGTTCTGGGCACGAGAGGCTATTTTAAAGGGCTAAAATGCTTCAAATGTCAGAGATGATCAGAAAATGAATTTTTGAGTTTATGTTTTTTGGGTAATGTTTATGACATAAAGCTATAATGATACAAAGCCATTTTATTCCTGCACTCTGTTAGAGATGAGGTTTGGACATAACCACAGCACTCCTAATAAAATATGACTGAAGATACAGTATGGCTCTTCTGATGTTCACATTGTTATACTGTACGTATGCATCACACTATTGTGTAAACTTGGACATGGAGTTATGAAAGTTGTTGGAGTTGTTTCAACTTCGACTTTCATATGAACCAAATTTGAGTTGAGTATTTAAATACATGACTAGAAATGCTACGGTCATCTTTGCATATTTTTCAGAATGAATGATAATTTTTATTATAATCAATGGTCTTAAACAAGTTGTGTAACATTATCAATAAAATATAAAAGGTGTAATTTGATTTCAACACTATTTTCTTTAAAGTCATATGTTCTCGTATTTCTAACACATTATAAAACTATGGGTAAAAAGTGCTTCTGAAAACTGTGTGTGTGTTTAGTTTATTTTATTTTTTTCTAAAATTGCAATATCATAACTCTCATCTTTTCAGTGGTGAATCAAGACGGCCAGCCGCTCATTGAGGGCACGCTGAAGGAGAAACAGGTGCGCTGGAAGTTTATCAAACGCTGGAAACCACGTTACTTCACCCTGGCTGGTAACCAGCTTTTCTTCAGGACGGGAAAATCAGTACGTGCCTGTGTTTCATTCTCAGATGATAAAATTGTAAACATTTATTATGAGGTTTATAAAAACCTGTTGGCAAAATAAAATGCTAGCCATATCCCTACCAGCGTGACCTCATAGAGGGTCACCTATTGCATAGCATCTCTGTGATCGATGTAGGAAGGCAAGATGGGACTACTTAACTCTAAGAGCCTGGCTTAAATTGCTCACTAGGACTCCTGACTATAGCTGGTTGTAGCATCAGCAAGGATTCGAACCAGTGATCTCCCAAAGATGAGGCATACAGGGGGAACAGAATATAAATGGCACAGGATGCAGTACTAGCCCCTGGGGTACACCGAGAACCAGGACATGATTGCCAAATTTTGTGACTCATCCTTTTACATGCAGAAAGATGGAAATCAGCATGCGGAGTAGCTAGAAAATTGCGGGGGAAAAAATGAAAGACAAAAAATCAGCCTCCACTGTTTTAACAACATGTTTCAATTTAACACCCGAGCTACAAGCCAAAGATGATGGGAGCTCAATACAGCTTGGACCAAAAGGCACATGTAAAAAAAATGTTGAAAATATATTTTAAAAAAATATATTTTATAATCAAAAGCATACTGAGAGAAAACGAGATTGAGGTCAGTTTGTCATGACTGAGGGGAAAGCCAAATAAACCAAAAGTCCACATGATAAAGGAAATGAGGGAAATTCTATCAACACAAGTTTAATGTAGAATAAATTGTCTTGATTTCCATTCTGTTTAGATATGTTACTGACCTGGCAAGTGCCATTTATTCAGAAAAGGAAAAGTTGTATAAATTATAAACTACAAGGGAACACATTTTTTTAAATCATTTACAAGCCCTATTCTACATACAAACTGACTTTGTGGTTTTCAATTACACGGTTGATTAACTTTTACAACGTTTGCATGAAAAAGTAGAGTTTTTCTCATCCAATCCCAAACCTTTTCCGATCAGTTTTATTTGTGTTCAGCCTGATGAGCTCTGTCATTTGATGAATCACAGTGTGTAACATACAGCATTCTGGACAGTTCCGTGGTTCCATGTGCATGAGGTTTATTAAAAATTCAAAACCCAAGCCAACATGACAAAGAAATACAACAAAACAAGCAAAGGGAAAAAAACTAAACTGCCAATGTATTGATGTCAATCGATCCCTGTTCACCATCGTTCTCAACAATCTGTGTACCACTGATCCCATCAACCAATCCCTCTGATCCCATCAACCACTCGCTGTGTACCACTGATCACATCAACCACTCGCTGTGTACCACTGATCCCAACAATCAATCCCTGTGTACCTCTGATCCCATCAACCAATCCTTATGTACTACTGATCCCATCAACCAATTGCTGTGTACCACTGATCCCATCAACCAATCCCTATGTACTACTGATCCCATCAACCAATTGCTGTGTACCACTGATCCCATCAACCAATCCCTGTGTACTACTGATCCCATCAACCAATCGCTGTGTACCACTGATCCCATCAACCATTTGTTGTGTACCACTGATCCCATCAAACAATCCCTGTGTACCACTGATCCCATCAACCAATCCCTCTAATTCCATCAACCACTCGCTGTATGCCACTGATCCCATCAACCAATCCCTGTTCACCATTGTTCACATCAACTAATCATTTTTCACAGTATTTGTGCCGTTTAAGCATTTCTTTGATCTTCATTTTAAACACTCTACTTGCCCCATCTTTCTATTCATTTTACTCATTTTATTCACCCATAACCATTTCTGTGCATGTTTCACTACCACTGCTGCCTTTGGTTCATGATCTTAATAAACATGTTCTATATATGGAATTAGTGAGTTTGGGATGCCATGTAATACCACAGATAACACAGACCTCCGCTGGTGTGAAGTTGTAGCATTTTATAAGCATTTAGGCCTTGTTCAGACTGCTAGCCCATTTCTGATTGAGCTTCAAAACAGCTTTACACAATTAAAAGAATTATTTGAGTTTGTATGGAATGTGAATGTGTATGAATCAAAATGGTCAGATAGTCCCTGGTGAGTAAGCCGAGGGCGACAGTGGCAAGGAAAAACTCCCTGAGATGGTAATAGGAAGAAACCTTGAGAGGAACCAGACTCAACAGGGAACCCATCCTCATCTGGGTGAAACAGATAGCAGGAAATTATCTGCATTTATACATTGTGTTAGGTGGTAGGCAGTTCAGCTATAATAGTTGATGTTAATTGATGTAAAATGGAGTCCAGTAGTTATTGGAGACTCAGATAGACTTGTAGAAAGTTCCAGACCTGAACTATCGAATTGTCAAGTCCTCAGAGAAACAGCTGCCAACACCAGTCGAGGCCAGAACCATCTTCTAAGTAGAGAGAATCATCCCCAGACACCAGACGCATCCCAAAGAGACACACGGGGCATCCATGCGACGAGACCTCCAACCAGAAGCGGGGCACCAGGATGGATCAGACAGGTCCGGAGGGCAGAGGGAGTCTGGGTCACTGGCAGCTCAGGGATGACATGTGTAGCTTGACAGAGAGAGAAAGAGTGAAAGGGGGAGATAGGGGGAGAGAGGAAAGAGAAAGAGGGGAGGAAGAGAAGAAGAGGAGAGATGGCAGTTAGGTATGGTCACAGTCACATAATGTATAATGTGAATGTATATTTACTGTAGAGTGCAAGCAGGGACTCCGGCAGGACTAACTATGACAGCATAACTAAAAGCCAGAAGGAAACACAAATATGAGGGGGAACTGAGATGTAAAGCAAACAATCATCTCACCGTCAACAAACCTGAGTGATCAAATGAGAGTGAGGAAGACAGCATCTAAACATACCAGTTCACCATAATACTCTACGTCCATGAGTCCCCCAGATCTGCTCCTTTACCTAAGGCAAATCTATTTATAAAAATGCTTGGCTAAATAAATAGTTTTTTAGCCTAGACTTAAACACTGAGACTGTGTCTGAGTCCCGAACACTATTTGGAAGACTATTCCATAATTTTGTGGCTTTGTAAGAAAAAGCTCTGTCCCCAGCTGTAGTTTTCATAATACGCGGTACTGACAAGCAGCCTGCATCCTTTGACCGAAGTAGGCGTGGCGGATCGTAAGACACTAGCAGTTCGCTCAGATACTGCGGCGCGAGACCATTTAATGCTTTATATGTCAAGAGTAGTATTTTGAAATCAATGTGAAATTTCACAGGGAGCCAATGTAGTGAAGATAGGATAGGGGTGATGTGCTCATATCTTCTGGTTCTAGTGAGGACTCTCGCTGCTGCATTCTGGACTAGCTGAAGCTTGTTTATGCACCTAACTGAACAACCAGACAGTAAGGCATTACAATAGTCCAACCTAGAAGTGATAAAAGCATGAACTAGTTTTTCTGCATCGTTTAGCGACAATATATTTCTTATCTTGGCAATATTTCTGAGGTGAAAGAATGCTATCCTGGTGATATTATCTACATGAGCTTCAAATGAAAGGCTGGAATCTATAATCACGCCGAGGTCTTTTACTGTTGCACTTGATGGAACAGAAAGGCCATCTAAAGTTACGGTGCGATCTAAGATTTTACTCCTAGCTGTATGTGGTTCTATGACTAGAACTTCTGTCTTATCCGGATTAAGCAGAAGGAAATTAATTAGCATCCAATTTCTTATGTCCTGCACACATTGCTCAACTTTAGTAAGATGGTTTTTCTCATCAGGTTTTGCTGAGACATATAACTGTGTGTCGTCAGCATAACAATGAAAACTAATACCATGCTTACGGATTATGTTGCCCAGAGGAAGCATGTAAAGGGAAAAAAGCAGTGGGCCTAAAACTGAACCCTGCGGAACGCCAAACTCCACTAGAGAACATGCAGAATAATCACCATTTAAGTCTACACACTGATAATGATCGGTCAAACAGGATCTGAGCCAGGAGAGGGCTGTACCCTTAATTCCTACTACATTTTCTAATCTGTGAAGAAGAATAGCATGATCAATGATGTCAAAAGCTGCACTGAGGTCGAGTAATACAAGCATAGTTACACAACCCTGATCAGAGGCCAATAGGAGGTCATTTACTACTTTAACGAGTGCTGTTTCTGTGCTGTGATGAGGCCTAAATCCTGACTGATACAGTTCATGTATGCCATTTCTATGTAGATATGAGCATAGCTGCTCCGCTACTATCTTTTCCAGAATCTTAGAGATAAAGGGGAGGTTTGATATTGGCCTGTAATTGGACAGCTGACAGGGGTCGAGGTCAGGTTTCTTAATTATTGGTTTGATAACTGCTAATTTAAAAGATTTTGGAACATAACCAATGCTGAGTGAGGAATTAATTATTATCTGTTTAAGAAAATGTGTCGGTATAGGATCTAATATACAGGTTGATGAATTTGCAGAAGAGATGAGTGAAATTAATTCATTCTCTTCAAGGGGAGTAAAGTATTCTAGGTTCCGATCTGACATGGCTAGGTTAACATCTGTATCAATTACATTGTTCGGTTTCAAAGCCTCAGTTTTATGCCTGATATTTACAATTTTATTACTAAAAAAGTTCATGAAGTCCTCACTATTGCATGATGTTTAATCATAAATAATTTTCTGAAGAAAGCTTCATCTGAATATTCCCAGAGCAATGACTGGGAAAAGTTGACCCAGCTGAAGAATAAAAATAAAGCAACTGACAGTTCTCAGAAAGCACACCAAACCATCATAACCGACAAATGGCTTCCCAGCCTCTGTTCCCATGTTTTAAGCTCTAAAGTTCCACCAAGTATTGCAACTGTGCAATTTAGCCTAATCCCCCTTCATGTTCTCTTCCTCTTACTCTGATCTTCCATTGTTGAAGCTTCTATGAGGAACAGTTTGTACACTCGCAGATGTTAGGCATGAAGAAGTAACACAGAGCAGATCCTCCACCTTGTCCCCAAGAGAGAAAGAGAAAGAGAACAGCGTGTATGGATCTCCAAGGGGAAGAGATGTATATCTCTACATATGTATGAAGCCAGTTGGTCTATGATTGTCAATGTTGTTGTTACAGTATTAAATAACTCACCATTATAAAACGTATTATATGTTTTACAGATTTTTTTTATAGTTAGTAGCCTATTTGACTGCTCACTTGAATTGAATGGATCTAAACCAAACCTCGGTAACTGAAAATGATCTTTAAAAAATATAACAATGTTAGCTTTGGCCCAGTGTTTTCTGTCATTGGAAAACAGCTCCAATGGATTTAAGGCCTCCAAAAACCAGACTATTACTGAAAACACTGAAATAATATTTAAATATCCTACAGTAGCTGGCTCATGTTCAAAAAATAAACATGTGTTGATGTGGCTCCATCAGGTTTGTTTCAGAATCAAAAGCGTTGCTTCATTGAACAAGTATAAATCTCCCCCCCCCCTCCCCCACCACACTTCATGGTGCATCCAGACCTGCATTCTTTAAACATCGTTTTTATGTGCATTTCCACATTGGAGTACATTTACTAGGGAGGATCAAAAAGTTTCGAGATTTGTGCACCACAGGTCTGGTCGCTTTTACGTTACGTCCTCAGAGGCAGTAGAATCCATCACTGAATCTGGCCCCTAAGGAGGATTTCTTGATGCACAATGCCAGGAATGTTGAAAAAAACGATGAACATGCATTTGGTTATGCTGCAGACCTGCCTCTTTTTTCAGTCATAGAGATGATGGGCCCTTCCACTGTGAAGACTGTTGCAGAATCTCAGAGTCGTACCTGTACACCCAAATTTCGTCACCATTAATGATCCTCCACAGGAAGGACAGGTCATCCACAGCACACTGACCGAGTTCTTGGCAAACTTCAATGCAAAGTTCCATCTGCTCCTGGATCAGCAGAATGGGGACAAAAGTGGCTTCAACATGGTGCACGTTCAAATGAACAACGTTGTGGATTGTTCTCGGATGGTCATGCACAGGTTGCTGAACGGTTTTGACATTTTGGGGGGTTGAGCTTTGTAAAGGTCTTTCTGATCTTTTAATGTCTCTCAGTGATGTTCATCTGCTCCGCATCCAAGTGATGCGTGCCACTCAAAACACCTTGAACGGCTTACTGCAGCATCACGTTAAACTTTTAGGTCAACAATCATGTTAAATATTTCTGTGGCAGATTTGCCCAGTTTCACGTAGAATTTCACATTCACTCTCTATAACTTGCTGTCCATGATGAAATAGCAGATGTGGTAGACGTGGTCAGAATAGCACCGGTTGCATGGCTCCCAATGTAAAAAGGGTGATGTCTTTTGTTAAAATGACTTATGAATGTCAATGCTCCCTGTGATCTTTTGAGGTGTTACAAAACTAGTCACAAAACCTTTTGATTCCATCTTATATCACTCAAATATATGCAAAAAAAAATTTTTATCAACTTTCCAGTTGATGCTACGGCCATTTGTAGCCAGGGGTCTAGAAAGCTAATTGGCTGAAGGGATGGCATACTTGACTCTTACCTTGATCATGGGCGTCTGTGACATCAGGAAAGTGGAAGGGGATAGAAAACGCTTTCCTTCCATCTTGTTACATCACTTTCTAACAGTTTTTGAGCAGCAGGTCAAGTAGATGTGGTCTGTGGCTGCATGTGTCTCGGAGACAATTATGGGGAGAGTGCCCTAACAGAGTGGGAATTGGAATATCAACTAAATTAGAAAGAAAATTAGGGGAAAATTATAATGCAGAATGATTCAGTTCATGTTGCAGTAGAATAAAATTTCCTTGTAACACAATGTACTTTATACTGTACAGTATTATTTAATCCCATCTGCTTCCTGTGTTCCCTGAGCCAGAAGGATGAACCGGATGACAACACCATCGAGCTAAGTAAAATCCAGAGTGTGAAGGTGGTGGCGAAAAAGCGACGGGACCGCAGTCTACCTCGGGCTTTCGAGATCTTTACTGACGATAAGACGTACGTGCTGAAGGCAGAGGATGAGAAGCACACAGAGGAATGGTTGCAGTGCATCAACGTGGCTGTAGCGCAAGCTAAAGAACGCGAGAACCGAGAGGCTACGACGTACCTGTAGGTCAGTGCCACCGGGGGCGCTAGAGTGAGCATCGAGAACTTGGTCTGAATGGAAGTATGGGAATTGTTAATGGTATGACTGATCTGTTTCGTTGATGTAATCGCTTCACTGAAAATGAGAAAATGAAGTGAAGAGGTCCTGCAATGTTCTTGCCAAAGAACCCGCCGTTACTGAACTCTAAACAGCCTTAGCCTTTGATCATCCAGTACACAGAATGAAGATGACAAAATTAAAGCTGGCTGTTTACCTCAAACGAAAAAGACGCCAAGAATGATGATGCGGTTTCAAGTCAAGGACTCACCACTCAAGGACTAACCGCTGTGTCTTTTGTTCTGTGATGGATCTAAATATTATATAAATATTATGTTATATAGTGGCCTGGATAGAGTCAACTTCCAAGTCTATTGTTTGTGCGAAAAAACTACGCCTTCATCAGACGAGTAACAGAAAAACAATCTTAATTTATAAATGTACGTTAAGGACCCTGTGTATAGATTTATAAGGTACCACTTTACCACTTTAAGGCACCTTATGCTATTTCTCTCACCCCATGGTGTCCCATTAGCAGTCGAGGAAGTACACGGTGGAACAGGACGCTCGCTCCGAGGTACATCATCTTTATATACAACCTAATCTCTTTAAAAAGAACAGACTGTGCTGTGCTGGGTCGCTGTCCCGATAATTATCACACTCTCAACTCAGCAGAACACAGACTTTCAGTCCAGGGCAAACAAAAAGGAGCCAGGGGTTTTTCTTAAGCCAAGAAAAGTGTTAGGAGGAATAAAATTATGAAGAGAATGGAGTAAGGAGCCACCGAGGTACCATTTGTGTTTCATGTGGTCCAGCCACATGCCACCAGGCACCGCATACTCGCCACCCCTCGATAAATATCCATTGTTTCAGTGGCAGTTCTCGCTCAAGAGACCAACAGTGGCAGCTCGGTGGCGCAGGGGCTCGTACCAGGGATCTTCTGACCAGCACTCCAACACTGTAACCCCCAAGCTAGCCCCATATACCCGTAAATTAATAAATGATCATGTTTCGCCTTCATTGTTTCTTTCATTTATTTAATTTTTTTATATCATGCCAACACTTTAAGAGCTGATCATATAGTTATTATCACTGTTTTATGGTTACTGTATTTTTGTACTTGGAAATGTAGATGTATAAACAGCACAAACTGGCAAGTCATTTACAGATGACAGAATTAGGTATATTCTCCCAATATTATATACAAATAAAAATAATAAAATTAACAAAACCTAGATTCTCTGAAAAAGTAGTAACTGAGTCATAGACTTATACTAATAAAGAAATAAAAGACTAACTAGTCTGTCCCTCTAAACATCTGTCGCTTGGGCAACAAATATATTTACACATAGCACACAAATAAATTAAATGGAGAACACACTAATATCGCAAATTTTTGATGGTGTTCAAGTCAAACTGGGATTTCTGATAAACTTCCTAGTGATTGACGGCATAAAAACCATTTATAAATGACTTATAAGGTGATGAGGCGCATAGCCGCGATAAAACATTTGAACGGTGCAAACGTTTTAAAGAAAGCCGTACGTCCTTGATTGACAATCCTGGTCGAGGTGGCACTGTACCCACTGCAGTCGTTCACATGAGCGGTCAGTGAGTGGAACACCTGATCCTTGAAAATCAACAGACAGAATGAGACGCATCCGTCTGTCGGAACTGTACACACAATCATTCACCAACAGCACTCGCACATTACAGGAACCCGGCTGCGAGTTATTGCCACATCCCCTGTACAGTCCTGACCTCGCTCCAGGACACATACTTGGACCATTAAAGGAGTTCCTGAGCACACTGTATAGTCAGAAACGTCAGAGCACCTGTCGGTTGTGTGAGAACCCTTGTTAGGAAGTGAGCGCAAAATGAAGCACCTGGACAAAGAAGACACACACATACTGTCAATCAACACAGAAAGGACACAAACCATCATCATCATCATCTTTTAATCCAGGTGGAAAAGTCATTTTAAATTTACATTTAGCAGATGCCCTTATCCAGAGCAACTTACATTTTTATCTAATTATACATCAGAGCAGTTGAGGGTTAACAGCATTGCACTTGGTGGTTGTGGGATTTGAACTTGGGACCTTCCAAACGGTAGTCCATTGCCTTAACCGATGAGCTACCCCTGACCCCTAAGAAACACATCACATCAAGACCCTTAAACATGAACTGTACATACAGAAGCAGTGCTGTGGCTTACGCACAATGGCAAACAACAATTACGTCAAAAGCTAAAAACAATGACATGCTAACGAACCTAAACAGCGGTGCTGATCGAGGTGAAACTGGAAACACGTGTGGCGTGAATGGGTCTGATGGGTGATGTAGATGCAATGACATGCACAACAATTTGTTGTAGCGACAACAATTACGCAACCAGTTTGGCTGCGGAAATTGTTTTACTGTTTATTATAAGCCAATATTCTTCAATTTTCATTTATTTGCTGTTGATTTTTTTAAGCATCCACTCACCCAAATATCCTATTTTTAGCTAATTCTAAATGCGGTGATTTCTCTTGATTTTTTTGATAAGGAAGAAATGACAAGCCAGACCGCTGTGGGCTGAAGAACACACAAAGGCTCTCGGGAAAAAGAAGACACTGCTCCAAATACTGTCGATTAATTCGTAGCCGCATTTGTTATCTTTTTTTAATGACCAATATGTCGACTCGGCAACAAAAAGTGGAATCCACTGTGTTTCCGATTTATTTCCAGTAATGAAGTGTTTGTGGGAAACTTTACGAAAGCATCGTCGTTGCATCCAGCCTTAAAGTTCTCCCACGCGCAATACGTAGCCTCCCGAGAACCCGCGGCATGTGTGTTAACACGAACTGACACAATAAGCACGTTCACTTTCTAAACTAAATCAACTTCGCCTGAATCCTCCCCCATCAAACCCCCCTCCGTCCCCCCCCCCCCCACCGACACACACCAACAAACACACACTTTATATTTTTCCAGTGTAGGTTCCTCCATCACATCCACAAAGCTGATGTAATCCACTGTTTTCACTAACATGCGCTAGTTTTCCGCTTCATTTTTTTTTCCCTGTGAATTTCCCAGCTGGCTTTTTAAAACTGACCTGCAACTCCCTGAAATTATTCTGCAATTGTGTAGTGATTACAATGAGTCAGGGGTAACTACTTTTAGAGAACACTCATCTCTCTGTTGTTCCTTTGGGGGAAACGTAAAGTTTCCATGTAGAACCTTCCAAAAACAACCTGTCAGAAATGGTTTCTAGTTCAGACGTTATTTAAAATAAACAATAATAATAATAATAATAATAATAATAATAATAATAAACTAAGCAATCTGTGGGTTTTACTTGGAACTGTGTATTGTACTTATTCTAAATGTTTAGTTATTGTTTCCTTCTGATCAAAAGGTCAAACGGTTGTTGCAAATTAGTTGCACTGTCAGCTAATCTTAGATTGTTTCACTAATCTTACACTTTAGCGAGGCCACACATCACATGACATCTTGATCATTTTCATTCCGGTAGATAACCTTTGATCTCTGATCGTTTTTGTTGCTTTTATTTTTTTATTATTTCTTTTTTTCCCTGCACCCTGCCTTGCCATAACGAGGCTAATTTTATGATTTCTAATGTTTTGTTTCATTTATCTTGTTCTAAATGTATTTCCAAGTATACAGCTGTGTAAATATTTGCTCTCACACTAACACACTGGATGCAGTTCTCGGTACACTCGACCTGTGTCACGATGATGGACGATGGAGATTTTTGTCTGAAACTAAGCAATTCGGTTGTGCATCATTAGAAAATAATAGGTGGATTTACTGCCAAGGAACGACTTACTGTGAAAAATCAGGAATGAATGTGTAATAAATTATAAAGTATTCCAAGTGAGTTTAAGAAATAATGATTAGAATTCTGAATAGATTGTTTAGACATACTGTAGATATCTGTATTTTTGACATAACTAAGCTGGAGTGTATAACCACAACAACAATAATAATGTACATCGATGTTACATAGATACTTTATGTTATCTCAAGACTTTATCTCAGAAATCAGGTTTATGAATGTATTACTTAGAAAGTATATATAATATTATACTGTATACTATCATATATCAATATATTAAACCAATCCACTGCTATGGTTATTAACACCAACATTTGCATCGTTATGTATTTTTTCTGTGTAACTGTGCAAATGAAGCACGACTACAATAAACAAATTTTACTTTTTTTTTTTTTACAACCTTTTTAAAAATTGTAAGATTTTTTTATGCAGAGATTTTTATTTTGAATAATAACATGTTGTACATCTTTCACTAATTACAGTGGAACCTTGGATTGGGAGCATAATTCCAGATGTACCAGAACACTCGTATATCAAAGCGAATTTCCCCAATAAGAAATAATGAAAAACTTAGATGATTTGCTCCACAACTCAAAAATAATCAGCAGAGCCGACAGTTCTGTCAGAAAGGCATGAAATAGTTATAACAAAGACTAATGACACATGCTCTCTGCTTCCCGCGTTCAGCCGCTTGTTCTCCGCTCTTTTAAAACATGCCAATCCTTACCATTACTCACTACTGCCATCTAGTGGATATGTGGGTTTATTGTTCATAAATAGTTATTTATAAAAGAATATTATCTCGTCTGGCGGAACACTCACTTACGGGTTACTCGTAATCTGAGGTTTCACTGTAATATCTTTGTTAACTTCCTTATATCCTTATATGTGGACATTTTCTCCCAACGACACTCAAATTCTAATTTTATTCATCACATACACAGTCATACACAGTATGATATGAAGCGAAATGCTTATATGACTGCTGTTGACCTCAATATAAAAAAAATAAGAGAATTAAAAAAAAACTTTTGTAGGGTTTTTGTAGCCCCTCTGTAGGGCTCGCCTGACACTGTCCGTATGTCCTTGTGTGATTATTATATGATGACTATATGACAATCCTTACTGTTTAAAGACATTAATTAAATTCATGGTTATCATCTGCTAATAACAGAATCAAATTTGATAAATGACATCACGGTGGTGTTATTACATTATTACCGTGGCTTCAGGGTGGAGGGTTCCCGCCTCCAAGAGTTTGCATGTTCTCCCCCAGCCTTGGTGGATTTCCTCCAGATACTCTGGTCTCCTTCTTAATTACCTGTAGTGTGTGAATAAGTGTGTGAGTGGGTTGAGTGCGTGCGTGTTTGTGCTCTGTGATGAATTGGCTCCCTGACCAAGGTGTACCCTATCTAGTGCCCGAAGGCCCCTTGGATGGGCTTCAGGCTTCCTGTCACCCTGTACATGACAAGCTATATAAAGAATGAGTAAGAGTGAGTTAGGAAAAATTACAAGGTTCACAACAGGAGCATTTGGGTCTCGGGAGGTTAAAGGTTAGCAGGCAGGCTGGAGACAGCCAGCTGTGTTTACCTGCTCCTGACAAACCAGATCAAAGTAATAAGCGACTTCACTGAACTTCTTTGAAGTACCTGATTCATGTTATTTATTAATGTGTTACAAAATAAAAACCTTACGGGTTACATAAACTGAGAATATTTGTTTCTTTGAATATTTCAATGTGATCAAAAAAGCTTATACATATATACAGTGGTGTGAAAAACTATTTGCCCCCCTCCTGATTTCTTATTCTTTTGCATGTTTGTCACACAAAATGTTTCTGATCATCAAACACATTTAACTATTAGTCAAAGATAACACAAGTAAACACAAAATGCAGTTTTTAAATGAGGGGTTTTATTATTTAGGGAGAAAAAAAATCCAAACCTACATGGCCCTGTGTGAAAAAGTAATTGCCCCCTGAACCTAATAACTGGTTGGGCCACCCTTAGCAGCAATAACTGCAATCAAGCGTTTGCGATAACTTGCAACGAGTCTTTTACAGCGCTCTGGAGGAATTTTGGCCCACTCATCTTTGCAGAATTGTTGTAATTCAGCTTTATTTGAGGGTTTTCTAGCATGAACCGCCTTTTTAAGGTCATGCAACAACATCTCAATAGGATTCAGGTCAGGACTTTGACTAGGCCACTCCAAAGTCTTCATTTTGTTTTCCTTCAGCCATTCAGAGGTGGATTTGCTGGTGTGTTTTGGGTCATTGTCCTGCTGCAGCACCCAAGATCGCTTCAGCTTGAGTTGACGAACAGATGGCCGGACATTCTCCTTCAGGATTTTTTGGTAGACAGTAGAATTCATGGTTCCATCTATCACAGCAAGCCTTCCAGGTCCTGAAGCAGCAAAACAACCCCAGACCATCACACTACCACCACCATATTTTACTGTTGGTATGATGTTCTTTTTCTGAAATGCTGTGTTACTTTTACGCCAGATGTAACGGGACACGCTCCTTCCAAAAAGTTCAACTTTTGTCTCGTCGGTCCACAAGGTATTGTCCCAAAAGTCTTGCCAATCATTGAGATGTTTTTTAGCAAAATTGAGACGAGCCTTAATGTTCTTTTTGCTTAAAAGTGGTTTGCACCTTGGAAATCTGCCATGCAGGCCGAGTCGTGAACACTGACCTTAATTGAGGCAAGTGAGGCCTGCAGTTCTTTAGATGTTGTCCTGGGGTCTTTTGTGGCCTCTCGGATGAGTTGTCTCTGCGCTCTTGGGGTAATTTTGGTCAGTCGGCCACTCCTGGGAAGGTTCACCACTGTTCCATGTTTTTGCCATTTGTGGATAATGGCTCTCACTGTGGTTCGCTGGAGTCCCAAACCTTTAGAAATGGCTTTATAACCTTTACCAGACTGATAGATCTCAATTACTTTTGTTCTCATTTGTTCCTGAATTTCTTTGGATCTTGGCATGATGTCTAGCTTTTGAGGTGCTTTTGGTCTACTTCTCTGTGTCAGGTAGCTCCTATTTAAGTGATTTCTTGATTGAAACAGGTGTGGCAGTAATCAGGCCTGGGGGTGACTACAGAAATTGAACTCAGGTGTGATAAACCACAGTTAAGTTATTTTTTAACAAGGGGGGCAATCACTTTTTCACACAGGGCCATGTAGATTTGGAGTTTTTTTTCTCCCTTAATAACGTAAACCTTCATTTAAAAACTACATTTTGTGTTCAATTATGTTATCTTTGACTAATAGTTAACGGTTTTTGATGATCAGAAACATTTAAGTGTGACAAACATGCAAAAGAATAAGAAATCAGGAAGGGGGCAAATAGTTTTTCACACCACTGTATATATATATAACTTTTTTGTAAAGCTATAAATTAGCTGTCTGTGTTCTCCTGCAGGTTTTTTTTGAGGGTCTGATGAAATCACAGTCATCATTCTCACCTTTGCCCTGGTGTAACCATATCATCTCTCACACGGTGAGCTCTGTGCCATCAGTGATATTAATCCAATACTAATTGAAATCATCGTTCTGAAAGCGGAGACGACGCACATGGTAACGCTCAGGGTGTGAGGGTCGGCAGGGGGCGTCTGCTCCCTGATCATCGGCTGTCAGGCTGGTCATGGACAAGGGATTGCGTAGCTCTTCCTGTGGGAGTCTGCACTTTCTCTATATATAAGAGAGTTTGATCAGCTGAGACAGCAATATATTTTTTCTAACTTGTGAGGTTTCTGGGTTCGGGATTGGATCGCATCCAGAAGATTGTTAACACTAAGTCCAATTTCACCTTATGAGAAAATGAAATTGGTCAGTCTCGGATAAAAGCGAGTCCAAGCTCCCAGTTGTTCATGAAATCGAGCTGAAAGAGTATACCGACAAATCTGGTAATAACAGCGTATATGTGGTCACATAACTCACATTAGTAACACAGTATGTGTGTTTTCTGTAGGATTTAGCTTTGTGTGCGCTGGACCACCTCCCAGTCTGGAGCTCTTTAAGGGAACGAGAGAAATGGCCGCCCGCCAGTCTATGTACATTTAAAACCTGCTTTACTTTTATAGTCCTTATATTCATTATTTACATAACACTGATTTGCTAAGTCCTCAAATAACAAATTTGTGCGTGAAGTTTGATCCTCTTTCTGTACAACAAAACCCAAGGTGAATCATCTCAGAGGATGTTCTCCATGTGCTTGGTGGGTTTCTTCCAGGTACTCTGGTTTCCTCCTTTGGTTCAAAGACATGCGGTATAGGTTGATTGTAGTGTATGAGTGTGTGCTTGTGCCCTGTGAAGGGGTGTAGGGTATACATTCCAGACCCCCTGAAACCCTATACAGGATGTAGCAGTGTAGACAATGTCTGAAATTACGACTGATCATCAAAAATGTTTGTTCTCTTTGTCTTTATGTATAAATCTTCCATGATGAGAAATGAAAGAGGCCATTGTCTTGTTATTACTTAGGAATTTCTGTATTCATGAAGGTTGTTGGCATTAGACTATTGTTCGAAAGGTAGCAGGTTCAAATCCCATGACTGCTAAGTTGTCCCTGTTGGGTCCTCGAGCAAAACCCTCAACAAATCAGAAAGAAATCAGATCAGAATTCCTCAGGATCTTATAACCATCTTTAGGAAGTCATGTGAGTGGAACGCCATCTGAATGGAACCAGTAGCCTGTGGCAAAAGAGTGCTCTGCCACAATGAAGTGCAGACCTCACCATCGGGAGCCGGGGGTTCGAGTTTTGACTTCCTGCGGGTGTCTTGTCCTTGAAGCGAACAAGCAGTGACCTGAAGCGGCCAGGGGTAGCTCAGTGGTTAAGGCATTGGACTACGGTTCGGAAGATCCCAGGTTCAAACCCCACAACCACCAAGTTGCCACTGTTGGGCCTTGAGCAAGGCCCTTAACCCTCAACTGCTCAGATGTGTAATGAGATAAAAATGTAAGTCGCTCTGGATAAGAGTGTCTGCCAAATGCCTAAATGTAAATGTAAGGTGTTGATATGGAGTAAAGAAGAAGCATATTGGGGTTGAGCAGCTTGGCTTTGGGGAAGAATTGGACTTTAGGATATTGAGGATACATTTTTACGTCCTCAATCACCTCTAAAACGTTCTTCACATGTTGGATGTTATTCCACCTCTCCAACTGGGAACTTGGATTAAGCTTTATCCGAGACTGACCAATTTAATTTCCTCATAAGACTTTTGGACTTAACAATCACCTGGACGCAATCCAGTCCCGAATACAGAAGCCTCGCAAGTTTTTAAAAAATTGCTGTCTCAGCTGATCAACATTGACATCTTACCCCAGTTCCCAGTTCTCCTGAGCATCTGATGCCACCTCGGCCGCTCTCTTACCGCTGAACTCTTGAGTTCCAGATGATGATTAGGTTTACGATGAACCTGGGTCTTAGGAAAACCCTCACCACGTACCTTAACATTAGAGTCGTAGAAGTAGTCAGTAAACTCCTGGATGGTGTACTGGTGCAGGATGGGATACGGATCATCCATGTTCAGGTAGAACACAAGATACTTGTTTAGTAAATCTGATTTAATGTAATTATTAAAAAAAATTTCTTCTAGTTCAATTTTCTTTTACTGTTTGTTAAACCTGCAGTGCATTTTGATTCACGGCTTTTTATGCAGCTAAATGCAATATATATATATTATTTATTGCAGTATGTGTCGCATACGATGATCCCTTAGTAGGTCGTCCTCTCAGCCTGTTTTTACTTTAATGGGAGCACATGAAACATAAGTTGTTATTCATTATGTGTGTATCTTGGTTATGTCAGACCCAGAATTTAGCCATTAGTCATTTGTGACTCAGATGTTCGCTGTACTACATATTTTTAATTTTTTTAACTTCAGTTACTGAGTCACATCTACTGAGCAAGAAGCCCAGTGTTTAACATGTTAGTCATCAGTAGTCTGGGGGTGGATTTGCTTTTCATATGTTTGGATTAACTCAGGAACATTCCGTATCTTTCTACATATCATTTAAAGAACATGTAATAAACTCCTATTTACTCTCACTCACTCATCATCTATACTGTTTTATCCTGTATTCAGAGTCGCGGAGGGCCTGGATCCTATCCCAGGAGACTTAGGGCATGAGGCGGGGTAGATCCTGAACAGGGTGCCAATCCATCGCAGACTTATTTACTGGAAAAGATGAGTAATTTTACATTATGGATAATTTTATGCTTCATTATGTCAGTGCATATAACTACACATCTTGAATCTGGAAATTCGCAGTGAAAAAGCGATTGACATTTAGAGAAGTCCTTGAATGCTGGCTCAGATGCAACTGTAGTCGTTCCCGTGAACGTTCAGCAAGTTAAACATCTGATCCTTAAAAATCAGCAGATTACTTGTCAACTCGCATCTGTCTGTTGGAACAGGAACTTGACTGGGAGCCACATCCTCCGTACAGTCCTGATCTCGCTTTAGCCATGTCCACATGTTTGGGCCATTAAAGGAGTTCCAGGGAGGCCAGCGTTTCAGAAGCAGGCTGTCCAATCCTGATTAAACTTTCTACCTTGATGGTATCCAAGCTTTAGTGAACCTCTGGTATAAGTGCATTACTAAGAAATAAAGGTCGATTTTAACTCTCATAACTGTGTTCTGTTATTCTGCACAATACAATGTCCTGGTTTAACTTGAAAACCATTGAATGTGAAACTAGGTAGTTCCTGTTCTCACTTATCTTATAGCAGCTATAACAGTCATTTCCTCAAGAACCTACTTACTAAACACAGCATCTTATGCAAAGTACCTAGAAACCAAAAAGCGCCAAAACCTCTGCTCTGAAGACGTTGGAAAACTTTATAGGTTCACGCTTTGGCTCCAATGTAACAAACCCTCGCTCTTGCTATGGAAACTATAAAATAATGGAATGAGTGGATTCATATAAACCAGTGAGAGCTGCTGAGCTGCTAAAATCAGAGCTGCTGGTCTAGAATCCACTACTGAACACTGTCGAGAGTTCATTCATCAGTGTTGAGAGTTCATCATTTGTTTTCGTAATGGAGGATCTTGAAACATGTGGATCTTGATGTTTCCCTAGGTCAAGCATGCACACACACACACACACACACACACACACACACATACACACACACACATAACCACACACCATGGAGACCGATGAGAACCAAAAAGACCTCCATGTTTGTAGTATTGTGTCCTAATTATGTCTAACCTGGAGAAAACATGGCCTCATTGAGTAAAACGTACGTGTTTCCTCTCACTTGACCCCGTGTGTAGGGATTAAATAGCCAAGCATTCAATCAGTCATCATGCCGAGAGCACTTTCCCTAGAATAAACACACGAGGAGAAAAAAATATATATATATATGTCAACCGAATGACAATACACAGAGGATTTCAGGCATTAAATGTCATTATGCTAATGTCTCCCAGAAAGTAAAAGCACTGGGACATCTGGTTAAAATTCTAACTTGAAATAAAAAGTTTGCTTTAATGACATGAAAAAAGAATCAATGTTTGTGCATCCAAAAAAGAAAATGCTATTATACTAATCATGCTGCTATTAATCATCTGGTTATGCCATGTGATGTTGGCACTGTGCTTTCTGCTTCATTTGCTGTGCATTTAAAAAAGAAAATGTGAGTGAACCAATTACAAGTGCGTCTATAACTTCTTCTCAGAATCTTAAAAAGAGCTTGGTGATGCCATTACAGTCCAGCACGATTCATACAAGCTGACGTCACACGATCTCGCAGCTATTCTCCGAGTAACTTAGTGCAGATGTTAATCAGATGAAAGCGTAAGCACGTTCAGGGTTGATGCGTGACATTAAGGATAAAAAAAGAATTAATTACGCGTCATTTACAACCAAATGGCTTCAAAGTCTGCCCAGGAGTAATTAAGAGAATGTGTGTGGTTTCAGTCCATGGGCTTGGAAGGTGATTGCGTTTGACAGCAAAGTGTAATTCGGTTAACTTCTGTTGAATTCCAAAGCCTGGGAAGGGGGGCGGGTGAATATTAATGGGTTTTTTTGTTTTTCGATTTTTTTCCTCAGGGAGAAAGGAGGCCAGTCATGTTTTACTTATTCAGGTGATATATTTTGTATAGGCCTGGGACTCGATTAAAAAAATAATCTAATTAATTAGATGCTATGTAATTAATTAATCGAAATTAATCGCATTTTAATCACATATAAATATTTGACCTGAGAACAGTGAGAAGTGAGTTTTTTCATATGGATTTTTAGTATACCATTGAATAATGACTGAATACATAAGCTTAAGCAACAAAATATTGTTTATTTTTGGTCAACCAAGTCCAACAGACCAGTGCAATATTGCCATTAAATGTAGCAATAGAATATTTAGAAATCTAGTAGCCTACATTTCAGAAATTCAGGTACCCTATAGGTAGGTAGACCTTCTGTAAACTGTTTCTTTAAGTAAAACACAAAACTTTCAAGTACATTCAGAACATTGGAAACCCTGAATATTAAACCCTGACGCTTCCATCCATTAGTTTTTTATAACAAAATTTCACATCCACAGGGCCAACCAAAGCGTCTCATCAGCTTCTTTGTCCATGTTCACTGTGGTTTGTTTTTGTCTGAACGCTAGTTGGTGCTCCAGAATAATCGGTCCGCCGAAACTCATCGAGTGAGAAACGTTCCGCCGTGCAAAAATAAGTGCGATTAAAATGCGTTTAAAAAAATGTACACGTTATTTTTGTGTAATGAATTAATCTAAATTAACGCGTTAAAGTCCCGGCCCTAATTTTTTATTTATCCCACAGTGCTGTTGAGTTCAAGCTTCTGATTGTTCAGAATGCGCCTATAACAGTAGAGAGGACGGTGAGAGGACGACGGTTTATAGCGGCTATGATGTAAACGAGAGCAGGAATGGATTTGTTATCATGGATGCGCCACAACATCAAATGTTACCATAAACAGATTAATAAACTGAAATTATTAATGAATTCATGCGGTATAAAATGAGTCAAACATATAGGGGAATGCTGCTATAGGAAAACCCATGTTTGGATGGCTAACGTTAATGCTGCTACACCACCATTACACCACTTTTCTATAGACCTTTTGCACCTGAAGTCATAATGTCTGTCTGCCATGGTTCTGCCCACTTTCCCCAGTACTTTCAGCAAGAGAAAATATCTGAAGACATTATGTCATCTTAAACAACCCCTTAATAACTGCTTCTAATTTGTTCTGTAATTTCAAGCTACAAAGCTAACTAGCTTCTAACACAAGTTTGAATCTCAAATCACTCTCTAACCCCTGATCAAGAGAATTGTACATCCTACATACCATGTAAGGTGTATCCTGTCTAGGGATAGTTGGGGCGTGAGACTGATCCAGAGGAGCAGCAACCTATGAAAGGACACAAGCCCTCATAGTCACACTTTGGAAACACTTTAGATTCTGGGAGGAACCCGGAGTAAGAGGCAAGACTTGAACCTCCAACCCTGGGGAGGTAAACCACTGCACTGCCTCAATAAATATTGATATTTTTATTACTTTAAACCACAATTGTTTCACTTTAAACCACAATCATTTGCATAAAGCATTAGCTCTGAATTTGACGAAAACTAAGCTACTACACTACTAAAGCAGCCTCGCCATATTAACGAGGTGTGAAATGTGGATGAAGTCCTCCTGCATGCTGTTTTGGTTAAAGTGCATACAGCACAAGCTAAAAGTGAACCAGTACAGACAAAGCTTGGACATGTAATGAGTTAGAAAAAAAATTATTCGAATGTGATGTTTTTGCCTCATGAAGTCTGAAATATTTGTATCAAGTCTCACATTGTAAGTGATGACACACTTGTAAAATCAGCTCTGTGAGACGTATGTGAGACAGAACTTCGGTGAACATGTGTTTGCACTCACGTTACGATACGCTAACTGTGGTATCAAGAGAGCCAGAGAAAGCAGCAGGAGAACGTTGCTGAGAGAAGTGTGAGAGGAAACAGGAAGCTCAGCATCGAGGGTTAGCTGGATGTGGCTGAATGTGTTTGAATGAGTGTGTGAGAGATAGAGACAGACAAAAGAAAGAGGACGATGTCTGGTGGTTGTTTGATGGTTGCTCCAAAACTCAACCACAGGATTTTTCTTCATTTAGTCTGGTTCACAAACATCCTGGTCACATAAGGCAGCAATAACCACGGTCACCACATTATGGATAGTGCGCGTTTGTATTCGTAGCTATTATAAGCAATTTTTGACAGACTAGCACCTTTTCAGATCAGTAATCTGCGTTTCTTAAAGGAAAACATTTGAAGGTTGAATTGTAAAAGTGAAACAAGCCATGCTTTGAGACGTGCCATGCCACAGCTTTGAGAAAAGTGCGATGTTAGATTTTGCAAATCACAGATTATGATTAATGCACTCATTTGAACGCATCGCAAATTCTATAGCAACAAACAGCTCCTGTTATGTAACAAAGAAAAGTGTTTAATCGACACAGTTTCCTTGGGGCCCTTGGCCAGAAAGTGTCAACTCATTGGCTCAAAAACTTTATTTATTATTTATTATATGATATTTATCATACAGTATAATGGTGATAAATGCTGCAGTTTTTTCCTAGAACCCCAACAGACTCTTAAGTAGTCTATCACAACTACTACTGCAGAATTTGACAAAAATTTTCCCTATGCACGTTTATCCCTACAGTGGCCGACAATCCATTCAGTCCCACTTCTCCGAATTATTGCCCTCCTGGCTGGCTCACCAAATGTTCTATGGAAGAATTTATTTAACGTTTATAGAAGGAGTCTCCAGTTCAGTGCTTTGTATCAGTCAGTATGGAGGGAAGAATTTACACTTTGGGGTGTTTTGGTAACAAGCTTCGTTTTGTATTTATTAATTAACTTCAAAAAAGAGGGGAAAAAATAAAGGTTTGTGATGAAACGTGTTTTGTAGAATTAGGCGCTGCAATGTAAGTGTGAGTAGGATATGACTTCTTTCAGAGAAGTTACACATTAACTGTGGCACCAGTTTCTGACAGAACATCATGGGGAGGGTTGCTAGGTTTCAGAACAAATCCCACCGCAATAACAAATGGACAACATCACAGAAAGACTTGAAGTCCAAAACCTTCCACAGAAAAACATCTATACACTGTTCTTCTTTTCTCTCTGGCTTTTCAGAGTAAACTGGTTACCAGTAGTGCCTAGGTCTGATCTGCAGTAGACTAGAGATCTGCAATACATCCATGTTATACATTCACGATACTCCTAGTGGTACTATTTGAAATATCATCCAGCAGTTATGTGTTTTTTCAGTATAACATCCTCCACTATTTTTCATCCAAATACCAAAACAAATACAGAATATTTGAACACTAAACAGATAAGGATATGAAAGTTTAATGGTCGTTTGGAGATATGACATTGTTGATCAGATCTTTGCAGAAGTTCCCTGTAGAAGAACCCTCTGATCTCATTACTCGAGAAAAACTCTCAACTTTTTTGAACTTCGTGTTACATCAGCGTTAAGATAATACTGTAAAACATGACGCGGCGAAGCGTCTGACATGGAAAAGCTGTTACTTCATCCAGATGTTATGAGGTGAGCATGTGAGTACGTGTTCTGCTATCTGCCAGATGTGAAGGGATTCATAGAAATGTCACATTAATTCCACTTGTTTAATTAAACAGATTTCAGGTTGGTGGTCTTATCGTCTTCTGTTATCTTTTGTGTATGAGGCTTTGTAAGTTTATAGTGGTTTTATATGTTATTGTTTCTCGTGTGTGTGTGTGTTTAAATGGATTCTCGGAGTTCTAATGTTCTGAATGGGGACGAGTCTCTGCTGTTCATGTCATGATGTCATTGCGAGCAAAAAAAAAATAATGGATTTCACATTTGAATCTCAGCAGGATTGAATTCCTGCTTGTTTTTTGGCACTGTTTAATCACAAAACCCTGTCCAACATCAGCACACGTCCTCTTGGGTACTTGACAAATACCAGCCAAGAGCTTGGACTCTGCATTGGGGACATTCGAAACATTTTTTCTTTTCCCCTACTTTTTATGCAGAGTCATCCTCATGTGCAGAGCCATGTGTTGTAGAAGGAGCTGCCAGAAAGATGGGGGGGGGGCGAAAAAGCACGACTGGATTAAGAGATCAAATGGATGGAGAGAATGAAAGGATGGAGGATGGAAACATATGACTTTATAACTGTCAGTAATGGGCTTGTAAAATCACAAACACACAGAAAGGGAAGAGCGATGAAGGACATGCATCACAGTGTCAGAGAGAAAGGATTAATTAAAGAAGGAATTAGAGGTCTGGAGCTCCCATTGAGATAAGAAGCAGCATGTGTTTTCACTCAGGTCCTCTTCTGGCTCTGAGGGGTTTTTTTTTTCTTCTTTCTTCTCCTTAGAGCAGCTGTAGGGCAGGCCTGGATTAATTAAATCCAATCTCTCTGCACTGCTTTGGACGAACTCTGAGCTCTTCCATGTCACTTAAAGTTCATCCAGGATTTGATGAAGGACTAGGACTCGTCTATATATACAGTATAATGTATATACGGGTAAAACCTGACTGGTCTTCATTCTCCTGAGCTCGTTAATGTGCTTTATTTTTTTTTTAAAATCAATATTATTAAATTACTGCTTTTGCTATTCAATTCAACTCATTTTAATTGGTATTGCTCTTGTAACAATACACACTGGAGCAATGCAGCTTTACAGTAATCCGAATGTAGATCTCCATCCCTGATGAACAAGTCAAAGGTGACAGAATGAGGAAAAAACATAGGTTGTGTGAACAAGAGTCCTGGGATGAGCACAGGGAAAAAAAAATTATTATTATTTTTTTTTTATGATTACAGCAGCAGCTCTCGGGTACAAATTTATCCATATTAAGTCAACTTTTATTACTGTAATGCGAGTTAATGGTTAAATTAAACAATACATCTTTAAAATAGGGATTTCATGAAACCATGGTGTTGTTGAATTTACATATTTTTGAATCTTTGGTCCACGGTATCCCGTAGGAAAAAGCCTGACTGTGTCTCGTGTTTGTGGAAATAGTTTTTGTTTTTTTTCAGGTTGTATCCAATTATCCATCATATTTACACTATACAGCCAAAAGTATGTGCACCCTGATCACCACACACATATGTATTTGTTGAATGCTCTTGTCTTCTTCATCTCCTTTCTTCTCATCTTATCTCATCTTATCTCATCTTATCTCATTTTGGAGCGTGGCTGTGTCGATTTGTGTTCCTTCAACTACACAAGCTTTACTGAGCTCAGGCATCATCTGGATGTCGAGAAGCCTCCAGTTCTTCTCAAAGCTGCTCACTGAGGTGGATTTCAGTCCAGGCTCTGTGGAGGATACTTATGGTTGCTCTTCACCTCCAGCCTTCCCCCAGCATGTCTTCATGAGACTGGCTTTGTGGATCTCACACGGGCATCATCATTCTGGAACAAGTTTGGGTCTGTTAGTTCCAATAACATTCGACACAACTGTATAGTACATTACAAAACACATATTGGTGTGATGTGATAAGTGTCCATTAAATTTTGGTCATATAGTGTATCTCATAACCAATAGTGTTATATTTCTTCCTTATTAAATGCTGAAGAAAATAATTCTCCAGATTAATCATAATTGTAAATGTCGTCAAGTCTAGGTTCGGGCATTAAGTTAAAAATCCACCTCTTTTGGCTGAACTGGTGCAAATAACATAAAATTTGAATATGTTTTTTTTTTAAGTGCGACAGATGTTTATCTTGAAAACAGAAT
>CM060110.1:44041214-44081214 GCA_030522415.1 Channallabes apus | reverse complement strand
CTAGTCATGTAACATTGACATTTTGATCTCTACAGTACCTGTCACGCTTGTTTTTGTTTCTGTGGTGCTATTGGTGATTGATGGATCGTTTCAAGGACTCCGATTGTGAAAGAGTGATTCTGGGGCATGAGGAAACATGGATTGGCCACAATTGTGCTCCAAAATCAGAGCTAATGGCAGTTGAATGACGTATTAGAGTGTGCAGCTTTTTTTCTGGCCAGGCAGTGTATTTAATTTTTTTGAACGTCTATTAATTAAGTTAATCAAATGAAAACTTCTTTCCCTGATCAGTAATATGAGTGACATCTGTTTGCTCCATTACCCATGCTGTGCCAATTGTAGTGTTTTTCAGAGACATTTGTGATAGTTATAGTAATTATTAATGAGCCCATTAATCTCCGGTTCTCCGATCTCCATGTTCCATTTAAAGGCCGCGGAGACACATTTGTTATGAAACTGCCTGGAATAAGGCACAATTTCAAACCAAAGGTTTTCACCGTTTACAGAACAGTCATTTTACAGAAATAAGATTCGACACTGTGTACATTAAGCATCTCACAGAACCACAGCCATCCCAGGGAAAGACATTCAGGACTGGGAGATGTTTGTGTCATTAAAGCCGAAGCTGTTGTATGGAGAATGTCGGGTTAATAAGCTAATCACAGAAGAACAAAAAGTAATGTGAGAGCTATAAATAGAAGATCTAATTATCTAAAATTATCTGCTATAGTTATTAACGTCTCCATCTTTCAGCAGAAGAGTTCCGAGAAGAAGAAGGGAAAAAATCCACAGACAGGCATGGGTAGAGTATGTGAGCAAAATGTCAGTAAGTGGTTAGTATTTTAGCTAGCAAGTCAGTGTTAGTAGCCAGCAAGCTAAGATCAGAGCAGATGGCTATAAAAAATTTAATGCAAAGTGAGCTAGCTGACTCACTGTACAGTAAGTGAAATGGTTCCATTATATAGCAGCACGGTGGCTTAGTGATTAGAACTGTCGCCTTGCACCTCCAGGGTCCAGGTTTGATTCCCACCTTTGTGGTCTGTGTGCATGGAGTTTGCATGTTCTCCTCAGGGAACACCGGTTTCCTCCCACAGTCCAAAGTCATGCAGATTAAACTAACTGACGTCTCCAAATTGCCTGTAGTGTGTGAAGGTTGACAAAGAAATGGGAATAAATACGTTGCTCACCATTGGCCTCCACAGTCACTAGTTGGACTACAGAGATTCATGGATGGATGGATGGATGGATTGACTGATGCATGGATGGATGGATGGATCAATGGATGATGGATGGATAATGGATGAAGGATGGATGGATCAATGGATGATGGATGGATGGATGGATGGATGGATGAATGGATGGATCAGTGGATGATGGATGGATGGATGGATGGATGGATGATGGATGGATGGATGATGGATGGATGGATGGATGGATGGATCAATGGATAATGGATGGATGGATGATGGATGGATGGATAGATGATGGATGGATGATGGATGGATGGATGGATGATGGATGGATGGATGGATGGATGGATGGATGATGGATGGATGGATGGATGATGGATGGATGGATTATGGATGGATGGATGATGGATCATGGATGATGGATGGATGATGGATGGATGGATGGATCAATGGATAATGGATGGATGGATGATGGATGGATGGATAGATGATGGATGGATGATGGATGGATGGATGGATGGATGATGGATGGATGGATTATGGATGGATGGATGATGGATCATGGATGATGGATGGATGATGGATGATGGATGGATGGATGATGGATGGATGGATGATGGATGATGGATGGATGGATGGATGGATGGATGGATCTATTATATACAAAAATCACATTCCAGTGAGTGAGCCTTTTTTTTATTTGTTTTTGTATTTAATATGTTCTCAATATGGTTTCCTTTACTTGGGTCACTTTTGGTATGTCCTGACCACTGCAGCCTGGTAACATCCCACAAGACCTGCAGTTTTCGATGTGCTCTCACCCAGTTGTCTAGCCATTACAATTTGGCCTTTCTCACAGTAGCTACAGTTACTATATCTCTTTACAGTGGCAACTGGAACTGGGTGAGATATATTAAGCAGCAAGGGAACCTTTTTTTCCTGTAGTTGGAGGGATTTGATTGACTTTGACAAGGGCCGAATTGTAACGTCTAGTGGACTGTGTAACAAACTCGCTACTATTATTAAAACAATAACTAGCCGTTAACAGAAATCAGGGTGAGTAAGGACCATCAGCGATACGGTTTTATATGTTCAGGGTGTATAAACATTTCATATTGTGCTGTACATAATACCAATCATACGCCGGCCACTCACACCTCATTCACCCAGTCCATAACCTGCTGAACGATCAGAGTCCTTGCTCTCTCGAACACAAGTTCATATAAAGGAACCAGGGAACGTCCCTCCACGCCCGATGTCCTCAGCGAGCGACGTCCCTTTAAGGGCAGCTCAAGAGCAGCCGAAGACGCTGACGGGTATAATCCACCAGCTCCCGGGAAACACACTGGGTCAGAGCAACTCCAGAACCGCAGCTCTTGTCGGATGTTCACGATTGTCAGGACATACCAAAAGTGATCCGAGGAACGAAAACCGGTAAACTGGCGACAGGGTTATGGGTGGCCAAGGCTCACTGTTGCACATGGGGAGTGAAGGCTGGCCCGTGTAGTCCAATCTAATAGCAGAATTTGTGTAGATCAAATTGAGAAAAGGGTTAATGTTGGGTCTAAGGTGATAGAAATGTGTCAGATGGGGGACCTGCTAAGTATTAGGTGTGTGGGCTAAGGTTAATGCTATATATAACACTTCAGGTATGTCCTGTCCCCAAAGAAATCTACTTTGTTTGGAGACAGTAAGTCCACTTTTATGTCCTTATCGTATTGTGTTTCATTATTGTATAAAAGATACACTACGTGATATCCACTTAAATCTAGCCGAGGATCTGTATCGAGGAGGCATGCGTGGTGAGTGCTTGAGCCTCGCTGTCCCTCCCTTCCTCTCTTCTCCTCTCCTCTCTTCTCTCCTCTCCTCTCGCTAACATGCCATCATGTAATAGCATCTGTCCTTTCCGCAAGACCAGCTCTCTCCATAGCAACCTCACAGAAACCCGGAGAAGACGTACAGCATGGCAGCACGGGAAGCAGTGCGTGTTTGAGAGGACGCTGAGATCCAGCTCTTCCTCAAGACACGGGGGGACGGTGAGAAAGATGGACAACTCCTCCTACAACAGCGCTCTGTGAACAGGTAACTTAAGTGGATTTTTAAAAAAAATTTTGCAACCCCCCCACCAGAGATGTTACAGAAGAACAAGACACTTCGTTCCGGGTTTCAGGAACAGACAAATCTAATGTTTGCTCTTAAAGGAGTAGATCAGAGGAGGATTAAACACCTGCTCTGAGTTCTTCAGTCAAAAACCCTGAACAAAATGTGTTGTCTTTTT
The DNA here is from genome assembly GCA_030522415.1 of Channallabes apus. Lineage (NCBI taxonomy): Eukaryota > Metazoa > Chordata > Actinopteri > Siluriformes > Clariidae > Channallabes > Channallabes apus. The sequence goes on along the minus strand of CM060110.1, from coordinate 44,077,746 downwards.
TTTTAAATCGATAGTTTCCAGGTCATGACTTTAGAACCTCTTGAGAAGAGCTAAAAGATAATGCCTGTCATCTTATATCTAAACAGTTTATGAGATCTTACGGCAGGTTATTTGGGTGGGGGGGTTTTCCAGTGGAATTGGAGTAGATAAGGTTTAAAAATAAATGGCACAGCGCACAAAGGTGGTGGATTGGCTGTTGTCCCACCCACACACTCCCAAACTCCCACTCCATGACAGACGGTTCACGCCTCCTCTTCCCTCACTGCTCACAGCTCAGCATCGCTTGGCACACACACACACACACACACACACGCACACATTGAGCTGTGTAATTATGTACTCTGCATTCTCCTGGTTTGTTTTAATGCTTTATAAATGCGCTTCTCTTACTTAAAATAAAAGACTATTCCTTGTACATGGCTCACATTGACAGTTAGTTTGACTCTAATGACACTTTATGTATTTCAGTGTTTTTTGAACATGATAAAGATTTGAAGAGACACTAAGAAATTGTCAACGACAGGTTTTGGTTTCTTCATTTCAGACCTTACACGCACTCATTCTCTATACCACTTGTCCTGTTCAGGGTCACAGGAGTCCCGGAGCCTGTTCCAGGGGACTCGGGGGGACAAGGCGGGGTAGAACTTGGATGGGGTGCAAATCCACCGCACATACACACACTCTCAGTCTCATACTACGGGCAAATTGGGAACGCCAGTTAGTAGTCTAATCTGCATGTCTTTGGACTGTGGGAGGAAACTAGAGTACCCAGAGGAAACCCACCAAGTGTAAGAGCCATAGTTTACTTTATGACTTTGTTGTTGTTTTTATTTAATTTTATTAGTTTAGCATTAAGCATTACGTCTATTAGTTAAGCATCCATTTATGACAGTCGTAGGTTGGTCTTTGATGTCATTCCACTGTTACACGTAATTGCATGACTATATGACTGTGTCACTGTAAAAAAAAAGTCAGTCTAGATATGGAAGTTGGGGAGAACACAAGTTTTTGACCGTAAGCCAACTTAAACCAACGTAAGCTAAAAGATACAGCAAAGTGGATTTACTGGATTTACTCAAGACGACTGTACGAAGTGTTGAATCTTTGATGATGAAAATAAAACAAGAGACAAAGAGACCAATGGACTTCCGTGTCGTGAGTAACCAACCAAATACGATAAAAAGATACGCGTCAAAACCTGTGGAGTAACATGCCCGTACACCAAGCAAGCAGGGAACATGCAAACTCCATGCACACAGACCCCGAGATGGGAATCGAACCACTGACCCTGGAGCCTAGAAAACAGAGACGCTTTACTTTAATACATTGTTTAAGATTATAATATTTATATCCAGGATATCTATCAAGGAGTCCCATGCTTACTTAGCTCGTAAACAAATCCTGTTATTATGAGTCAATTAAATGAATGAATAAATCATCTAATATACAGTAGCAGTCAAAAGTTTGGACACCCCGTCTAACTCCATGGTCTTGTAAAACTATACTGAAGGCGTTTCTCCAAAATACACAATAATCTGCTTTGAACAGTTGAGATGTTTATCTGCTACTTCTGCTCTGTAAAGCTTCACAACGGCTCTAATCTGAGGTGCTGGTTGAGGTTAACTGGTGATTTCTGAGGCTGGTGACTCTAAACGAACGTCTCCTCTGCAGCAGAGGTAGTTTTGGTCTTGCTTTCCTGAGAAGGTCTTCACGAGAGACATCATGGTTTCATCATGGTGTTTGATGGGTTTTAGAAACACACTCGACATAATACTGTTCGACCACTCTGAGCTTTTTCTCCCTGTAAACTGGATGTTTTTTTCCTCTTTCTATTTTCAGATTGCTAATAACTGTCTTGTGTTTCAGAAAGCAAATCAGGTGCTCTGTAGACTGTAGATTGGATTTGGTTCAAATTCTGAGCTTTGTGATTTTCCATTTGTCAAAAATATTAGCTTCAAGCAGTTATATTTAGTTCAGATTTTTTAAGTAATAAAAATACTAAAAGTATATAATAAACATTGAAATGCTGCGGAACTGTGACGTTAATTGTTAACATTTCCAGTAGATTGTTTTAGATTCCAGTAGGTGGCAGGATTTCCCCAACTGGACAGACATTTAGGCATTTGGCAAACGCCCTTATCCAGAGCGACATAAAATCTAAGTAGTTGAGGGTTGAGGGCCTAGCTCAAGGCCCAACAGCGGTAACGTTGTGGTCATGGGGTTTGAACCTGGGATCTTCCGAACCGGAACCCCTGAGCTACGCGGGGCCCCTCGTACAGTGCTGTGAAATGATTCATTACCGCCAATAGTGGCACAACCAGTTACTAGGTTTGTGGGGCAATTACTTTTTCATGTAGGGCCGGGTAGATTTGGAGAGCTTTTTCCCTTAATAAATGAAATCATCATTTAAAAAACTGCAGTTTGTATTTACTCTGGTTATCTTTGTGTAATATTAAAATTAGTTTGATGATTTTGAGTGATTTAAGTGTGACAAATGTGTATTTAAAAAAATCAGGAAGGGGGCAAATAATTTGTCACAGCACTGTAAATGCAATAGAAAAAAAAAGTGATGCACTTGAAATAATTTGTGTTTGCAGAAAAAAGGAAGCGGTTTCTACTTCTAGCTGTGGCGTATATTTGTACTTCAATTGAAGACCGCTGAACATTTGTAGTTTTATCAAAATTAATTAAAAAGCGAATTAATCAATTGTCTCATCACCTAATTGCACCCATTGTGCCAGGAGATGGGGTACAACATGCCAATCTATCACAGGACACACACACACACACACACATACGACCACTCACACACTACAGGCAATATGGGAACACCAGTTAGCCTAATCTGGAGGCCTGTGGGATAAAAACCGGAGTACCAAGCACGAGGAGAACATGCAAAGTCCACACACACAGACTCGAGGCGGGACTCGACCCAGACCCTGGAGATGCAAGGCAACCATGCTAACCACTACACCACCACGCCCCCTATCGACCAAAATCAAACTGAATAAATTACACATCTATACACATCAGGCTTTGTTCATTCGATCAGTATGTATGGGGGTCTCCTACGTTATGAGCTAACACTTTTAAACACGTTTATTGAAACATATCCCTTCCATTACATAACTATCCTCTCATTATTTCTGTCTCTTGAAAACTAACCTTGCCATGTCGAAAAAAACTGTGAATGTTACGAAGCTCTGACACATTAAAGAACAACAGTTACTATACTCAGACCTGCTGACCAATCAGAAACCAGAATTCATCAGCGCTGTTATATAATAAACATTAGTGAAAACAACATATTCATCAATATCAATTCCTAACCACTAAATAGCCATGAGACAAAAAAAGGGTTTCACCGACACTGAACACAAATTTATTCAAAGACAATAACTCAAGAGCTTTATTACTTTTTCGAACAAAGAAAAGTCAACCAGATGTGTGAAATGGGACGGATAAGAACCCTAATATGCGTTTAATGCGGGTCATATGAGATGTTCTGAGTAATGAGCTGGCACTACACCAGGAACACGACTCTTTAAAACGTCATGGCAGCGGTTCGGATGGAGCGGTGCGTCAGGTTTGCGTTGGAGAATAGATGGAGCGAGACAGATCGCTGGAATCTGCCCAGCACTTACGGGAAGATTGACGAGACCGGGCTGTTGGCGCAGCTAGACGAATGACATTACGCATTATGTAAAGGTTGTAATGCGATTTATGTTAACCTGGAGATTTCACTCTAATTATTTTTTTTTAGTGTGAGCAGCCATGTGTGTGTGTGGGGGGGGTGATCTACAGGTCTCCCTTTAAAGATCAGCGCCCTCTGCTGGATCTCAGCCACTGCCTTTTTGAAACTTGCAGTACTGTTAAATAATCTTATCGCTTAATTTGACATAATATGTTGCTTTATAAGTCACAATGAATGCTTAAGATGCTTTTGCATTTAATCCTCTATTTAAAAAAAAAAACTGCCGTTGATTTTTAAATCTACTGTGACAGAAGCCAAGATCATTACATGCACAATTTATCTTTGACTGAGTCTTGTGTGATCCTTTTTTCCTGTCTGGTTTTGCATCACTATGAGTACGTGTTTTGATTGTACCCAGGGTGTGTTGGTGTCATGGCCGGGCCCGAGCTCCAGTGGAAGTGGATCGAGCTACATGACCTGGTGTCACTGCGTGCTGTCGAGAAGAAGGTTCACACCACAGCTGGTTCTGCTGTCAGGCCGAGGCAGTGGAGACTCCACAGTCGTCCCCGAGCGCAACACTCCCGACTGGACGAGCACAAGCTGCATTACGCCGCCTGGGACGGACGCGTGGAGCATGTAAAGGCCCTGGTAGATGGCGGAGTCCCTGCTACCTGCCCGTGAGTCGTCTAGGAACTTTAACTTTGTGGTACAGTGGAAAAGATGGTGATGTTCAAGGTTGCCATGTCTGTGTTCCCAAAAAAATAAGTCACATTTGTTCAGTACAAAAAGAATGTTCTGATATTTGTTGACTGTAGTCAAATAACATGATATGAAACATTTAAATAAGGAATTGTATAGTTATTTGGCTTTTAAACATTTATGTAATCTACTTCCAATTCAAACCCACGTACACCCACACACACACCCACACAGAACAGAGAATCACAGCAACACTGGAAACTCATAACAGTCTGCTTATTTACCAAAGGCTTGTCATCTAGTTATGCAGTGAAATCTTGCTTTTTGAACTGTTTATTATTTATTTTAAATAGGTTTTAAATCATTTATAGGTTTCGGAAGTGACACAAACATTCTGTATGAATGTAGGTACAGTGGCTTAGCGATTAGCACCGTCGTCTTGGTTCGATTCCCATCTCGGGTCTGTGTGGGTGGAGTTTGCATGTTCTCCCGTATTCCGGTTTCCTCTCACAGTCCAAAGATATGTATGTTAGGATAATTGGTGTTCCCAGATTGCCTGTAGTGTGTGAATGACAATCGGGCGTCGAGGTAGCAATCCAACCTCTTAAGTAACCGCCTCAGAAACGACGGATATACCTCCAGGGTGGGTCTTAAGCCCACCCCTCTTTCAATTATATTTGCTCCCAAAGAGACAGACTTTCATGTTATATATATATATATACTATAACATTTTATATAATTTAATAATTTAATAAAATGTAATAAAATTTTATATAAAGAAATGAAGGGTGGCTCACGACTTTTGCACAGTACTGTATAGATACCCAAAAATAAAGCAAATAAATACTCAGATTGTTTAAAAGTGATGCATATGATTAAAGTATGTAAATAATACAAATACAGTTAAGGACTACATTATAAGACAATAATGTATAAGTTAAGCCTTTATTTGTTACATATACACTTCGCAATGAAATTCTTTGTTCAAACATCCCAGTGTAGCTGAGGTCCACCATGATACGGCACTACTTGAGTACAAACCTGCAGGGTTAGTGGCCTTGCTCAAAGGCCCAACACTGGCAACCTGGTGGAGCTGGGGCTTGAACCACCAACCTTCCAGGCAGTAACTCAGAGTCTTAAGTCTCTAAGCTATTACTGCCCCTAACAAATAACTGTTCATTTGGTTCATTGAGACAATCCTAATTAAACAGAAATTAATTCTGATAATCCTGACATCAAACTCAGGAGCACCTTACCAAACTGATTTTTCAAGAGAAAGGTAAGTTATGTAACTGAAAAGGATTATTATTATTAGTTCTGTTCTTATTATTAGAAACACGAAAAGGTCCCAGGATGGAACCTTGAGGACAGGTGATTTCCCAATGATTTAATGAATGACTCCTCAAATCAAGCAAAGAAATTTTCTCTTAGTTTGCAGATTCATTAATTAGTTTTTTTTTTTTTATAACGATACACATAAGTAACATATTATTAACTCATCATCATTTTGTGTTCCAGAGATCCTCGCGGCTGGACGGTCGTCCATCATGCTGCTTTCAGAGGACACCTCACACTGCTCAGGTTCTTGCTTCACTCCAGCCATATGGATGTGAACTGTCCGGATTTATTTGGCTGCACCCCCTTGCACCGCTCCTGCATGGGGGGCAACAAAGATGCCACCGAGTACCTCCTTCAGAAGGGCGCATCCCACGAGGCACGCTCCTGTTGTGGTCAAACACCCCTCCACCTGGCTGCAGCTGGGGGACACCTGGGCACGGCGCGGACACTGTTACAACACCTGGCATCACCTGACATTCTGGACTCGCGCAGGTGGACGCCACTGCACTGGGCGGTATTTGGAGGATGGGGCGACATGGCCGAGCTGCTGCTGGATAACGGGGCAGAACTGGAAGGACCAAGCGGAGTGGGCACGAGTCCCCTGCAGCTGGCTGTGATGGTCGGCAACGAAGCAGCCGTCAGGCTCCTACTTCACAGAGGAGCTGATGCTAATCTCAGAGGTGCGAGCGGCCGAACGGCACTGCATCTGTGCGCCTGCTCCGCTGAGAAGAAGGTGATTTCGAGAGTGGATTTAGAAAAATAATAATGCCCCGCCCCAGAACGAAACAAATTGTTGTATAGATGAAACAAGAAACTACTTACAAGTTTTTGGTAAAAACCTTTTTTTTTAAGTGAAAGACTATGGTTGTATAGTGCTAAAATGATATCAGTGTATCAAAAAAAGAAAAACCACAAAAAATGTGTCCACTTCGCCTACCAGCTTTCTATTTGTACTCAGTGACACTGCCAAGTACAGAGTGTACAGTCGAGGTGTCTTTGGCCTTTGGCTTTCACTACACTCTCAGTGCATCAAGCCAAGTGCACACAGAGCAACAGATGGTATTTGCACTGGTGAATCATGAGGCAATGTTCCCATCTCCTTAGCACCATTTCATCTGTCCACTTTTCTTCATCAACCATTTTTCTATTTCTCCTCTTCATGTCCTCCTCCTCTTATTCAGATCCTGCAGCACCTGCTAGCCGCTGGGGCCAAGGTGTGCGTGAGAGACAGGGACCAGGCCGCTCCTCTGCACCTGGCTGCCCTCAGTGGCTCCAGAGCTGTTCTCCACCTCCTCATCCTGAATGGCGCTGGCCTCGAGGACAGGGACAGCCTTCACATGACCCCGCTGCATTACTCCACGCTGAAGGACAACGTTGAAGCTGCGAAGCTTCTGCTGCATTATGGAGCGGATGTAGATGCCACTGAGAGGCTGGGCCGGACCCCGCTGCACCTGGCCACGGAACGGGGACACTGCAAGGTGGTGTTGTCTTTCACGACTCACCTGGCAGGCTTTAGACTACATTGTCTTTGGCACTATGAATCAAAATACTTCACTCCATTGTCTTATTTTATAGATAATGGTTAATCAAATTAAAAATATATAATAATAATAATAATAATAATAATAATAATAAATCAGTCATGCTAATTTTTTATCCAGACCTTAGTAATTTAGCTAAATAATCCTGATATAGTCAAAAATAAGGCTATAAGGCTAAGATTGTTTTTTTCTCCAAAATGACGTAAACAGTTAAATCAGTGCAAAACCGACAGGTGACCAGGCCATATGCTGCCACGTTTTTCCTGCTCAATGCAAATGCTAGAACTGCCAAGACAGATGGCGATGTTTTTGTTAAAGCTATACGGTTTGTGGAGTTCAAAAATAATGAAAGTCACCAAATATTAGTAATAAACCAGTCTGGGAAGGAAGAATAATGATTGGAATATAATGGAGGCAGCAGTGGGAAACACTGTGGCCTCGCACCACTAGGGCCAAGGGTTTGATTCCCACCTTGGGTCCATGTGCCAGGAGTTTGCACATTCTTATTTAGTGAGTTTCCTCCAGGTTCTCTGGTTTCCTCCTTCAATCCATTAATTCTGGAAAGGAAGCACTTAATGTTTTTTTTTAGGAAGGTTAGACAGGTCATTAGACAGGTAATGTTCGATCATGGTAGTGTCACAAATTATCAAGCAAAAGGGCAATCCTAAGGCCAAGCACACACTTGCTCATTATACTACTTTATCCTGTATACAGGGTTGCGAGGGATCCCAAGAACGGGTGCCAATCCATTGCAAGGCATACACACATATACACACTCACACGTTCATTCACACACTACAGACAAATTGAGACAATGCCAATTAGCCTAATCTGCATGTTTCTAACTTCAGCCATTTTGGAGAGATGATTTTTAAATGTGCGCCAAAAATCAGGAAAGTCAGGAAGAGCATTCGGAGTAAAACCTTTGCCAAGCTTATATGTGCGGACCGGATCGATGAAAGACCATCGACAACAACAATAAAATGCAAATTAAACAAATTAAAACTACTTAAAATGACCTGTAAAAAATTTTGCTTAAATTAAAGCTTTCAGTGCAAAATTAAGGATGTTTTAAAAAAAAAATAATAAATCTGTAGTGTCCGTAACCATGTCAAATTCATGTTGGAATACACTTTGTCAAGTTTATGTCTTTTCGTGTGAAATCTAAATCGGCCAAGTTTCATCTGACTGACAGTTAAGATCATTGAAATTCAATTCAAAAACGTTTCGACACTACATAAAAGGACATAAAATTGTATTTAGCAAATGTGTTTCTTTCTATCTGATAAAAATGTAAATATGAGCCTCGGAGTGGCGCAGCGGTAAAGCGCTCGCCCTCTCATCCAGAGATCGCTGGTTCGAACCCCGGGTGATGTTGTTTTCCTCTCACAGCCAGAGGCCTAGTCAGAGCTGATTGGCCGAGCTCTCTCAGGGGGGAGGGATGAGAGGTACTCGCGCTCCCACATTAATCACGGCTCTACAGCCAATCAGGGGCGTCTGTGAGCTCGCGCACGCGGCAGGAGCGGCTAGCGCTTTCCTCCGAGTGTGTTACTCCGCCCCTAATGGTGCGTGAGCAAGCGGTTCGAAAAGATGCGGTTCGGAGGAAGCACGTGATAGTCTTCGCCCTCCCGACTGAGTGGTAGTGGTAGCTTTAATGTGTGAGACCCCTAGCGATGGGGAGGAATTGTCTACGACTAAATTGGGGAGAAAAAAAATAAAAATGTAAATGTGTATGCTTATTCACAAAAAATCAATGCATGGTTCAGGAGATGGTGTTAGATGATCACCTAGCTGAGGCACTTTTTAGCGTTGACCCCATGTTTTGGGGGTTAGCGTATGCACTTATATCTGTATCTATACTTTCTTTATTCAACAGGTTCTGAGTGTTTTGCTTGAGAGCGGTGCGGATCCCTCCATCAAGACCCAATGGAGGGAGACGGCAGAAGACCTGGCAAGGACACACAAGCGGTACGAATCGCTTAAAGTGCTCCAGGAACACCGGAAACCTCTAATGCGATCTCAAACGTTACGCCGTACAGTGACTGAGAGCGTATGGTGAAAACAACTAAACAAAGAAGATGTAGGAATCAACCTGGAGCCCAGAGCGCTGAGATCCTGTGTACGACTGGACTCGACTGATTTTGTTGTGGTGAATTTAACTGTTGTGTTTAAGCCATTTTATTGAGAAATATATAATAAAACAACAATCTATTGTTTATTGTACTTATGTGAAATAAAAAATAGCTATATATTGTGCAACAGGTTTCATATTATGACGTGTCTGAAAGTGTGACAGAACAAAATGTCCGCCATAATAACTACACTACCGTACTAAAAAGTATGCACTGGATATCACGGGACTGTGCGCTCTCTGCGTACTATTTAGTTCGGTAGTGTGCGTAATGACGTCAGCGCGGATGGATACCAAAGCTTACGCAAGGTGGTACGGTCAAAGCCGAGAGCTAGCGTGTTCCTGGAATCTGCGTCATGGGAACTTCCGTTTTAAAACATAACAAGAAATAGAGTGGGGGAAAACAGCCATGTTATTGTTTTTAACGATACACAAAATGACAAGAAACGAGAGAACGGTGTAATATTGGTATACAAAGCTATTGGTTTCGCATAAAGTGAGAAGTGAACAGTAACTATTTGTCGCGGAAGTGTATCCACCCAGGGTGGGGTTCGTCTGTTACGTGTGAGAATACGTCGCGCTCGCGCGTCACGCTTCCGCCCTCACGCGAGCAAGCTCGTTCTTTTGTATTTTTCGGTGACCGGGACTCGCGTTACGTACTTCGATGGAGGCGACGATGGCTACCACCGCGCCGGTCCCTGCCGCTTCCAACAGCAGCACCACCGCCGCCACCACCACAACCACCAACGAGGGCATTCTTATAGGAGATAAGGTGTATTCCGAAGTCTCCCTCACTATAGATAACTCGCTAATCCCGGAGGAGAAACTCTCCCCGACGCCGTCCATGCTCGACGGCCTGGACCTTCACACCGAAACCGACCTCCGTATCCTCGGCTGCGAGCTCATACAATCCGCCGGGATACTCCTACGTTTACCACAGGTATGTTCATTATTTATTTTTTTACGTGTGTTGGACATTTTTTCCAATATGTCGGCTAATCTTCATTGCTTAGCCGCAACACTTCTACAATCTCACCCGTTTTCCGGCATGTCTACGGTTTCTGATTGGTTGCTCCAGAAGATTGAGGTGTCGAAACATCAATCACAACAGCGAGGAAGCCACATGGGAGGCGGGACTTGTCCGAATATGGGTGTGCGCGCACCTAACAAGCTAGCAATTAGCTTCAGATATGATTTATAGCAAATCTACCAGGTTCAAAAGATTTTGTAAAGTCATATTAAGTCTTTAACATAAAATTTCAACGTATGTCTTAAGTGATTCACTGAGAATGAAGGGTTTTTGAGTATGCTAACCGGCTAGCCATGTACCTGACTAGACAAAAAAAACAAAATGGCGGACGTTGTGGTTGAGGAGAAATGAATTTGGTTTGTGTGTTTTTGTTCTATTTTACAGGTGGCAATGGCAACCGGGCAAGTGCTGTTTCATCGGTTTTTTTACTCGAAGTCGTTTGTGAAACACAGTTTTGAGGTAAGGAGTGACTTTATTGTGAATATTCTTCTTGTTCTGTAGCTAAACTAGGCCGTGAGCGCGCGCCTGCGCGCACCCTTTGCGCGTAACCACTACGTTCAATATGGCGGCCATGTTTCAAACCCTGACCTACTGCTTAGTTTAACTAGTTTAGTTCAGTTTAGCTTTTAATAATTATTAATAAGTGGCATAGTTGATTTTATTATTAGCATTATTCACTTATGCTAATGTAATTAAAGTTAACATTAGTGTTGATGTAATTTAACACTACTTTGTTGGTGTTTTTATGGGGCTGGGAGTCACCTTTATCACAATACCTCAGTACTGATTCCATTAACATTGCGATTCTGTCTTTACCCACATTTTATTACACATTGAACCCCTTAATATTGGTATCGATTTATTTATACGTTTCAGTCAGTATGGAGAATCACAGATAATCCCCCCCCTCCCCGTCCCTAATTTCTAGTTATTTAATCCATCTTCTTAAATTTTATTTGCTAAACAACCATAAATGAACTCAGGCTTTACATCATGTCCTACCAGTATGATGCTCACCGTCCATTATTGCCTCACTTTATTTCCCCTGTACAGATTGTCGCCATGGCCTGTATCAATCTGGCCTCAAAGATCGAAGAAGCCCCACGTCGAATAAGGGACGTGATCAATGTCTTTCATCATTTGAGGCAGATTAGAGGAAAAAGGTAAGCATCTCTCTCACTAACTTCCTGTGCCTTTTTTTTTTGTGAAATGCTTCACTTCAACAGAATTGTCTTTAACAATTATCAAGTATCATCATCACTTTACATAAGAGAACAAGGTATATATTTTTTTTAAATTTGCTAACTGTGGTTAGTCTCTGTGCTGTTATGTTTAATAAAATGTTGACTCGAGTGCCATTTTGTTTGCTTTTTTTTTGTACTCTGAACCTAATTTTAAGGCTTTTCAGTTTCTTCATCTGTCATAAATGGTAGTAAGAGCGAGATAATCGTCTGCTTACCTGCACGAGTGAAATAAAAAAAAGTGAAAAGATTAATAAATCCTGACCATTTAGAGTTGTAACATTTTACTTGAGAATTACTGAATATTTTGGGTTGGTAGTGGGATTGGGAGTGATAGGGCTGTTCATCTGAATAGAGACTGTGGTATTAACTTGAATTCTCTTTTCCCTTGCAACCAACTAACAGCGACCAGCTACATTTACCAAAGCCTGGGTGATGTGGAATGGTACGTAGAGCTGAAGCAGTCGGCATGGCAACAGTGCGAGTGAGGCGTGGCTCTCCCCCCGCTTCCCTGGGAGGCGCCAGTGCTCTGAACGCGCTCGCTGGGAGACTCGGGGACCACGAAAGGTTGGCCGCTGGTCCCGCAGCGTCTGGCTCACTCCTGTAGCTCAGTTTAAGCTTGTGGTCTCTAACGCAGGTGATGATGCTAAGTTTTGTGGTACCGAGACAGACCGAGTAACACCTCAGACATCACAGCTTTCACAAGGGGGGGAGAAAAAAACACACCTTAGGTTAGGGACTTTCACTCAAAGGTCCTGCTGTAGATTAAATTAGCAGCACCATCTCAGCTTCTAAGTTCTATGAAGTAAGTGCACCAAAGGTCCTGAAAGAGATGTAGATTAAAATTAGCAGCACCATCTGAGCACTTAAGTTCTAATAAGTTAGTGCCCCCACTTTAATCTTTTTTAAAAAAAATTTTATAGTAAATTCCACTGCATCCACACAGAGTTTAACATCAACACTATCAGTTCCTTTAAAATACATCATGCTGTTTGAGGACATTTTAATTATAGTAAAAACAGTGTTAGTAAGTTTTATTAATAGTATTACTGTTTGTAACAGCAGTAATAAAATGGCTATAGTAGTTGTTACTTTTTAGTAATGGCATCCTTTCTGAAATTTGCATTTAATCCAAAGTTACACTTGCTACACTCTTTTTCTAGAGTGAAGTGATTGCTTATAAATTTCATATTTTAAAATTGCTTGCTGGTGTTTTAGCACCAGGTATGATTTATTCTTGAAAGACATTAGGTGCTGCTTGGATTTGTATTGCGATACTGAAAGAATCAGTATTTTATAGATAATTATTATTTTTTTATTTAGTTATAATGCTAAAACAAAAACAAAGTTATCGGCACATAATTCGCTCCTAGCACACAGGATACCGTGCTGCCTGGTGATTTGTGAATTGTTTAGAGTGTAGGATTATAAAGGAACTACTTTCCACCTCAAATGCAAACAATAGACTAAAGTCGTTTCTGGAGTCACTGTGTTGATGCATGAATGGCTGCACACAAGAATTCCGACTTGTAAATGAAATTATTTTCTCCATCTCTACATGCTAGGCCCATTTAACCACTTCTCTCTCTCTCACACACACACATGTACATGTATAGCTTTTTGTCCTGCGTGTTAGTTTTGTCACTTATCATTTTCCTCTCTTGTTAGGATTCTGCAGGGTTTGTTTAGACTCATGTGATGCTTTTACTCCGGTTCATTGTTCTTATATGCAAGTGTTTTATCTCTCCGGACACTTTGGAGCTATTTTCCACATGCTAGAAAAATGCTGAAAATGGCTCCTGGTCCTTTCATTCAATGCGCTGGAATTGTGTTGAAGTGATTAATTTTTTTCCTTTACACTGCTGTCACATGGCCTCAGAGGTGTGCTGTTTTTTATTTCTTTGTTAAAGCTGTGATGTAAGAGGAAATCTGTGTCTTAGCCTGAGCGTCACGGTCACTTGTGGTAGGACTAACAGTCTTCTACTGAAATTACAGGACTCAAAAAAACTAAACAAAAAAAAGGAAATGGGCCTGTTGCCTTTAGTTGGTTGGAAAAGGGAAAAAAGTAGCTTTTATTTATTTTTTTTGCTTAACTGAAACAAACAAAAAGGCACTCTTTTGTTTTTGCTTATTTATATATACATATTTTTGAGATATAATTGGGTTGGGGAAAAACAACCGTATTTTCATTCCTTTATGAATCAGGAGTGCAAGCCCATTGATACTTGATCAGAACTACATAAACACGAAAAACCAGGTGATCAAAGCCGAGCGACGTGTGCTGAAGGAGCTGGGTTTCTGCGTCCACGTCAAGCATCCGCACAAGGTGAGTCCAACTTCTCTCTCACACACACAACCAACGCGACCCGTGTTAAATTAGCCTAATGCACAGTAGTCAGTCCAATAACAGGAAGTGTTGCTTTGACGTCTCCGCACTTGAGAAGTTTTAAAGAAAGCAGACGGCAGTGCATGTGCCCACATTCCCCACACTGACGTAAATCAGGCCAGGATCTGATGCACTTGTGGTCGGCACACCTGTGCCTTCTGTAACCGCTCCTCGCTTTGCAGTAACCCGTGCTGTCTGTCTTCCCGCTCCTTTTAGATCATCGTCATGTACCTGCAGGTCCTCGAGTGCGAGAAGAATCAAACGCTGGTCCAGACAGCTTGGTGAGTGTCTACAAACACACACACTTTTTAGGAGCTCTTTGTCTTTAGTCAGCACTAAACCTTTTATTTATTTATTTTTTGCTCTGTACATTTTTTCTTTTTACTTTCTTTCCTATACCTGATGATGATGGAGTTAATTTTATCTTCACTCATTTGACAAGTCCCTGCTTTTCTTTTTTTCAAATGTATTTATTTCCCCACTATTTCTCTGTAATTTCATAAAAATCGCTCAAACGGAGATCTCAGTTTAACTTTGTCCTTTCTCTCTACTCTTTGATTAAAGGGTAGTCCATGATGGTAAGTGTCATAAAGAACCTCTGAACTCTGCTCCTACAACCACATGACCCCAGGAATCTGCCCCCCTACATTGGCTGCCCGTCTCGAGACGGCCAATCCAGTGAGAGCTCTCTGCCCGAGAATCACTGAAGGGGGCCTTTTCCATCTGGCAGCATCACCTTGTTTTCTTGGGGGTTGTCCAAAAGGATTTGTATTTTTGTTGTTTTTGCTACAAGATTTTTTTATTTATTTTTTTGCTCCCTTTTATTAGAAATTCCACATTTATAACTGAAGTTTACCAGCTGAGCAAGTAGGTATTGAAAAAAAGGGTTTTGGTTTTTTTTGTAGTTAACTTTTTTTTTTTTTTTACTTTGGTAGGTTAATGTACATATGTATTGTGTGTGTGTTCACACTGATGTGGTTTCTAGAAATGTCTTCCAGGAATCATCCTGCTCCGAGGAATCGGTTTCCTCCCCCCCCCCCCCCCACTCATCGTGTCTTAACGTCTAATAAACGTAGAGAAGAAACCCACCCTGAAACCCCCCACCCCATCATGTCATATGTATCTATTTTCTATCCATGTATAATAAGGATGAGCTTCAGGGTGGAGTTTTCATTTAAATACAGGTAGTCTCCGACTTCTGTTCCAGGAGCACGTTCGTAAGTCTGATTTGTTCTTAACTCGGACAAAGTGAGTCTTAAGCCTTTTACAAGATTATACGATGTGTAAAGCATACCAATCCACTTGACTAAATCTCTGTCCCCTTGTCCACACACTGCCATCACGTGTCGTCTATGCGTCTTTAAATCGCGAGAGGAATCCCCGGACACCATTTTTGGCCTGGAGCTGTTTTCCACTGTGTTGGACTGTGAACTCAAGAAATTATGATTATTCACCATCCGAAGCCATTTTCTATCATGTGCACTGCAGTGTCTATTTATTGTTGTACAGTACATGTACGCTACTTCCATGATTGAACCAGGCGTAGAACTGCGGAAATTCTTAGCTCGAATGTCCATAAGTCGGGGACTACCTGTTTAATAACCTTAACTACCTTAATAACCACCGGTCGTTTCTGATGTCCGCAAGGATAAAATCAGTCACACACCATATAGTGTGACAGTTTTGTCCAGTTTTGTGGTCCGCTCCTTTGACTAAGTGGCCTCTGCTGTGCTCTTGGCTTCCGTCTCCATCCGGCGCATGATATCATCAGCAGGTTTTTTCTTTGGTCTGTGTGTTTTGCAGCCACCAGCTCTTTTTTTTCTCCCCCCACCCCATCATCAGCCTCATCATTTGCATTTGCCAAAACGGTAGCTCAGGTGACGCGACATCTGATGTGCCCGGTTTAAAAAAAAAAAAAAAAAAACGGACGAGATCGGATGGCTCGCCATGCTCTTAGTTAAATCACCTGATTTGCATCATGAAACCCCTGTGATCATTTATTTAAAAGCACTTTGCATGCGCAGGCAGTAAATCCGACCCTTTTTATTTTTGAGTGCGTGTGTGTTCCTGGGTTGAGTGAACCATTCCAGTGTGAACACGCTCTCATCTGTTCTGCATGTCTGTGTTTTTCTTTTAAAAGAAAATATATTAATGTATTATACTGCCATTGCTTATTGTTGAAGCAGCCATGAGTATGTGTGTGTGTGAGAGAGAGACAGAATTTAAAGAGGGGGAGGGAACGGACAAAGCTAAACACGAGTCTCCTTAAAAACGCACCACGGGTGCGAGCAGTGCATCATGTTGGGGGGGAGGGAATGTTCGGGATGTCAGAAGCCGGAGCTCAGGGAGACGTCTGCATTGTCGTGCTTCACCTTTTGTCTTGCAGGAACTACATGAACGACAGCCTGCGGACCAACGTGTTCGTGCGGTTTCAAGCCGAGACCATCGCCTGCGCCTGCATTTACCTCGCCACCCGAGCGCTGCAGGTCAGTATGTCCATTTACCTTGTGCGGTTCCCTTTAAGTCAGCGTCTAAGCAGAGTCTAATGTAATGCCGCGATACCACTAGTTTCAATATGCAAATGCACGACATTGAGCCCTGGTTTACCAGAGGGGAAGAGGTTTGGGTTTAGAGGGTTGTTATGGTCTTTGTAATTTGCACTCGTTTTTTTTTTTTTTTTTAACACACGAAGGAAAATTTATTTATTACAATGAGGTGGCTTGTTTAGCGAAACCGAGACGACCTCGTGATTTCAACTGCCCTCTTTATTTTTTTTTCTTTCTTCCTTTTTCACGCTCTCCTTGGTAACTCGTATAAAACAGAAACGAGGAACAGAAACGACAGGGTACATGAGAAGAGTATAAACTATCCATTTATTTTTAACACGCGTTCCCCCCCCCTCCCCCTGGTCTGTCTCAGATTCCTCTTCCGGCGCGGCCGCACTGGTATCTCCTGTTCGGAGCCACGGAGGACGAGATCAAGGACATCTGCATCACCACTCTGAAGCTGTACACCAGAAAGAAGGTACGTTACGCGACAGCAGCCGACCCACAATCACGGCTCCGGTATCCCGGAGTGGAGCGCGTCGCTCACGTCCTGTTTGTGTTTTTCCCACTCGCAGCCAAATTACGACTTCCTGGAGAGGGAGGTGGAGAAGAGGAAGGTGGCGCTACAGGAGGCCAAGCTGAAGGCCAAAGGACTCAACCCGGACGGAACTCCCGCGCTCTCCACGCTCGGGGGCTTTTCTCCCGCGTCTAAACCAGGTGCGGAGTCTCTCCGTATTTAAAGTGCGTTTTTAAGCTTGTAGTCGTGTTTGTTCGAATGCTGACGGCGTCCGTGTCGATCCTGCAGGTTCTCCCAGCGTGATGAAGGCGGATGAGAAATCTCCAAATCCTCAGCTGCTCAAAGCGGTGAAGAAGGAAGCAGAAGATCGGGGACAGGGGTCCAAGAGTCCTCACAATGGGTAAGACCTGGTCCATATCAGCATGCGTCTTTTATTTAAAAACAAACCAAGCAAGACTGAAATACATCCTGAGTTACGTTATTATTAGAATATAGATTTTGGTGTTTAATAATAATTTATTATTATATATTTTGTCATTTATTTTTAATGCAGTGATGCACTTTGGTTTTGACTCGCGTTGCTCTAAGCTGCTCTATAAATGAATGTTGATTGATTGATTGAATTTACAGTTTTTGTTTCAGTCTCAGGAAGGAAAGTAAACTCGGTCGGAACAGCCGCAGCGGAAGTCGCTCTCGTTCGAGAACTCGCTCTCGGTCCAGATCGCGATCACCAAGACGACAGTGAGTACCGTGTTCAACTACAGCACACACACACACGTTTGTTAAACCGTCGTCAGGTCATATTAGGACCGTCTAATCATTTTGATTTGTCCTTTTAACTGTATTAAAGCTGCTTTGCGACAATTGTTAAAAGTCCTGTACAAATAAAATTAAATTGAATATTGTCATTTTATATCAGAGTTTTTGATCTTCTGACTCGTCCTCGTTTGTTTGTTTTTCTGCCTCAACAGCTACAACAGCCGACGGAGCCGATCGGGAACCTACAGCTCGCGCAGCCGATCTCACAGCCGCAGCCCGTCTCCGCGGCGACACTCCAACCACGCCGCCCCGTCCCCTCTGCTGCCGCACCTCAAAGCCAAACAGCGCTCGGACGACCTGAAGCTCCACTCTCGCCACTCGCACAAGAGGAAACGCTCGCGGTCCGGGAGCAAGCCACGCGACCGCGAGAGGGAGAGAGAGCGCGAGAGGGAGCGCGACCGGACCTCCGTCCCCGACATGGCGTCTAAAAAACACAGACACGAGCGCAGCGGCGGGAGCGCGGGTCACCACAGAGACCGGCGCGAGAGGTCACGCTCGTACGAACGTTCGCATAAGAGCAAACACCACGGCGGCAGCGGTGGCGGCGGCTCCCACTCGGGCCACGGCCGCCATCGGCGCTGACCCCCTCGACCTGCCCCACCCCCGACCTGCGCCGTGTGGCGTTTACTCACCATAAACTCCCTCGTTTTACATTTTATTAATTTTTTATTTTTTCTCTTTGTCTCGGCAAATCTTTTTCGTTTGAAATGTAAAGTGAAGGACTGGTACCTATTTACAGTGTAAAGACTGAGAAATGCTAATGTATCACAGAGAATGCTTTGATTTATAAAAGCAGCCTTTTGTTGAACAGAACCGGACGTCGGGGTGTCGCGTCGCTAATTTAATACGAGAGCCGTTCAGGAGAGACATTTTGAATATGCATAATATCTTCAGAGGACTTTTTTTTTTCTTTGCTCTACAGGTGGAATAGACCATATTTTTTTACAAGTGAGTTGCAGACGTTTCATTTCCTTCGATCGTGGTGAATTTGTTACACTGGTTTTAGTCTGCACATGTTCATCTTGAATTTTTACTCAATAAAAAAAAAGTGACTTATTCTACTGCACCTGGTGTCCTGTCTTTACGTGAGGACCTCAACACGCAGGATCTCTCTCTCTCTCTCTCCTTTATACAGTCTTGTTTTTATTGAAGTCACATGTTTCTAGTGTTGACAGACTTCTGGGAAGGCAGTGTTTATGTCCTGGCTGGTATTTAATTATAATTTAGGTTTTTTTTTATACATCCTGTCACCTGCTAATACTACTTTCTACTTGGCCTTATTCTCTCCCTCCCTAAATTTTCCCCTCTTCACAACCATTTTCTAAAGAGTACAATACACTTACTGAAGAATGATGTCATACGTTTCTATAGTTTTATCGTTAACATGGAAAAAAATTTATTGAAGTTTTTCTCTTGCGTAATAGCAGTTACTGTAATCAGGTGTTTGCTTTTGTCTTTTATGCTGCAGCCGAGTCGGCAGGAGCACGTCGTACCATCCTAATCTCTAATAATCTAAAAACACAAGAGGTACAAAAATGTCAAATTTCGAAGAAGCGAAACCGCAGCGGAAGTCAAATGTCTTTGTAAACGTACTAATGACTCAAATAAACTTGTGTAAAGTAATAAAATGTTCCATGATTTTAGATTTGTAAAATTTATCGTACAAAAAAAAAAAAAGGATTAGTTGTGGTATTAAGGAAAAGCTCCTTTCATCCTGCTAACCTGCCAGCAGAGGGCGCCCTTGCACTGCACCTCCTCGTATTACGTGTTCCTGTTTGTTTCTGCTTGTCAGCTCCGCTCTCGTGCTAAATGACGTCACCCTCAGACTGCTAACCCGAGCGGAGAGCATTATCGGCTGTACGCTTTTATGTTTCAGCGTGATGTTTCTTCAAGACCTTTACTAGACCACAACACCTACACATCTCGCGTTACACTCGCCTTCACCTCATACTAATGCTGTTGATGTGAATAAGTGGAAGATCAGTTTCAGGATGCCTCAAAGATCATCTTTTTAAAAATTTTTAAATTTATGATGAGAATATTGGTGCAAATGTTTCATGTGTCAAGATCCCAGATCCTGGCTAGTCGGCTATTAAACGACATGATGAGCTTCGATTTAACGAGACTTAAAAATAAAAAAAAACACCTTCAATGTGTGATGATCAGCCTGTTCCTAACAGCTCGCACGTCTCTCGTTCCTCTGCTGTGGTGCTCCTACACTCAACATCTGGCTGATATTTACTCTCTTTGTCTCTCACACACACAGACATAGAGCTCAAGTTTTCATTCGAATGCTCTTCTCTCGCCTCAGCTTTAAACACACACACTACGACTCCGCGGCCTCTTCTTTAACGCGTCTTGATCTTCTCTTTTCTTTATTCCTCCTTATCCTCATCATCTACTCCCACTCCTTCCCTCATGTAACAGGAGGCGGGCGGAAGGCCGGCGTTGCCCCTGTACGCCGCTCTTCCTCTCCCTCCTCCGCTGTGTCAAAGGACAAGAACACAAGCACCATACAAACCTATCACGTCTCCGAGTTCTTTACTCTCCCACACACACACTCTCAGGGCGCTGTATCGCTCGGTGTGTCTGACGCTCGAGGTTGAGGACGCCCACGTGAGCTTTTATTCACCGTTTCAGACACTTTGTTCTCGCCCGCAGATGTCTAGTGCAGAGGACGAGCGAAAATATAAACCTCGAGTCAGTGATCCAACGTTCCGGGTCTAAATCGATTCGAGCGGATGAACAAAACAAAAAAATATATATATATATATATGAATGACATCATTCCAGCAAGTTTCTCTTTGATCTCTATAACATCAGCTGATGTGACGGTAGCGCAGGATTGTGTTGAAGCACTCGTTCCTGGAGACGGAGGAGGTCAAAGGGTAAAGCCGGGACTTCAGCACGGAAGAGTTTCGAATCGTTCGGCGTTAAATGTAACGATAAACGGATACAAAGTATAATTTGTTCTTTCATTCGTTTCGTCGTCGTACTTCAAAAGGAAAACAACTTTTTTGAAGTAAATTTAGAGCAGAAATTATTCACTGCTTGATCTTGTTGATTGTTTTCCTCAAACTGCACAACCTGGAGTGTTTTCTAGCTCACGTGTGAGAAAAGAAGTATTCACACCCGCACACACACACACACACACCAGCACAGCATCTCTTTTACCTTTGGCCTTATAACATTACACACACACACACACACACACACACGTAGCATTAACTGTCTCCTGGGTGTTCATGGGTGTGAGAGCAGGAGGAATGAAGGAATGCCGCTTACACACACACACACTTCTCCTCTCTCCTGACGTATGTACATTCCAGCTCGACAACGATCCTCCTTAATGGGAAGGGTGTGTAGGCCTGCACTTTGGTGCACACGTGTGTTTGTGTCGTCTCTCACATCATCATCCTCGCCAGCGCGATCGTAAGCCAATCGAATTAACACACGGCACGGAGCTCGTGTCACACCGGGACCTTTCAGAACAAAGACTGTTTTTATACGCACACGAGCCCGGCGTTTCCCCTTTTCCACACACACACACACACACACAGGTGCCGGGGGGTTCCTGTTCCTCCTGCGTCCTCACACACGCGAGCTCACTATACGCGGCGGGATGGGATGGTAACTGGATCCGTGTGACGCACGTTCCCGCTCCTGCTTCTTTGTTTAGGACATCGTTTTTAACTGTTTTCCATCAAGTGAAGCTTCTGTCCTGGTTAAACTTCACACCTTACTGACCGCGGCTCGCGCCGGACATGACCTGGTTATGTGACAACGCCGGCGGGAAAATAAACCATTAACACAATGAGATGAAGCGCTGGTTTAGTTTGAGCGACTCAGAAGAACAAATATAAGTTAACGCAACTCAAAATACAAAGTAAAACGCTGTTATTAAAATAATATCACGCAGTATATTAATAAGACCTCCTCCTCCTCCATCCTCCTCGATACAATCAAGAACGAGGAATTTCAGTCAACAGAATGTAAGGGAGTGAACACGGTTATTTCCCAACACTGTGAAAAGATGAAGGCGAGCTTTGTGTTTAAACATCGCACGGAACAAACTAGAAGGATATTGTTTCATTTCTGCACCACACACTTCTATATATATATTTTTGTATTTATTAATACTTTTACCATGAAGCACCATCGCAAACATTTGAACAGCCTGTTACAGGTTTTTTGAGGTTTTTTTTCTTCCTATTGTATTTGTAAAGGTTTTGATACTTTTACCATGAAGCACCATCTCAACCGTTTGGACGAGGTTGTTACTGAGGGCTTTTTTTGTATTTGTAAAGGTTTCATGTTTACCATGAAGCAGCATCTCAACCATTTGGAAGAGGTTACTGAGTTTTTTTGGGGGGGGGTTGTGTGTATTGTATTTGTAAAGGTTTTGATACTTTCACCATGAAGCAGCATCTCAACCATTTGAAAGAGGTTGTTACTGAGGTGTTTTTTTTTTGTTTTTTTGGGGTATATACAGTGGTGTGAAAAACTATTTGCCCCCTTCCTGATTTCTTATTCTTTTGCATGTTTGTCACACTTAAATGTTTCTGCTCATCAAAAACCGTTAACTATTAGTCAAAGATAACATAATTGAACACAAAATGCAGTTTTTAAATGAAGGTTTATGTTATTAAGGGAGAAAAAAACTCCAAATCTACATGGCCCTGTGTGAAAAAGTGATTGCCCCCCTTGTTAAAAAATAACTTAACTGTGGTTTATCACACCTGAGTTCAATTTCTGTCGTCACCCCCAGGCCTGATTACTGCCACACCTGTTTCAATCAAGAAATCACTTAAATAGGAGCTACCTGACTCAGAGAAGTAGATCAAAAGCACCTCAAAAGCTAGACATCATGCCAAGATCCAAAGAAATTCAGGAACAAATGAGAACAAAAGTAATTGAGATCTATCAGTCTGGTAAAGGTTATAAAGCCATTTCTAAAGCTTTGGGACTCCAGCGAACCACAGTGAGAGCCATTATCCACAAATGGCAAAAACATGGAACAGTGGTGAACCTTCCCAGGAGTGGCCGGCCGACCAAAATTACCCCAAGAGCGCAGAGACGACTCATCCGAGAGGCCACAAAAGACCCCAGGACAACATCTAAAGAACTGCAGGCCTCACTTGCCTCAATTAAGGTCAGTGTTCACGACTCCACCATAAGAAAGAGACTGGGCAAAAACGGCCTGCATGGCAGATTTCCAAGGCGCAAACCACTTTTAAGCAAAAAGAACATTAAGGCTCGTCTCAATTTTGCTAAAAAACATCTCAATGATTGCCAAGACTTTTGGGAAAATATCTTGTGGACGGACAAGACAAAAGTTGAACTTTTTGGAAGGTGCGTGTCCCGTTACATCTGGCGTAAAAGTAACACAGCATTTCAGAAAAAGAACATCATACCAACAGTAAAATATGGTGGTGGTAGTGTGATGGTCTGGGGTTGTTTTGCTGCTTCAGGACCTGGAAGGCTTGCTGTGATAGATGGAACCATGAATTCTACTGTCTACCAAAAAATCCTGAAGGAGAATGTCCGGCCATCTGTTCGTCAACTCAAGCTGAAGCGATCTTGGGTGCTGCAGCAGGACAATGACCCAAAACACACCAGCAAATCCACCTCTGAATGGCTGAAGGAAAACAAAATGAAGACTTTGGAGTGGCCTAGTCAAAGTCCTGACCTGAATCCTATTGAGATGTTGTGGCATGACCTTAAAAAGGCAGTTCATGCTAGAAAACCCTCAAATAAAGCTGAATTACAACAATTCTGCAAAGATGAGTGGGTCAAAATTTCTCCAGAGCGCTGTAAAAGACTCGTTGCAAGTTATCGCAAACGCTTGATTGCAGTTATTGCTGCTAAGGGTGGCCCAACCAGTTATTAGGTTCAGGGGGCAATTACTTTTTCACACAGGGCCATGTACGTTTGGATTTTTTTTCTCCCTAAATAATAAAACTGCTCATTTAAAAACTGCATTTTGTGTTTACTTGTGTTATCTTTGACTAATAGTTAAATGTGTTTGATGATCAGAAACATTTTGTGTGACAAACATGCAAAAGAATAAGAAATCAGGAGGGGGGCAAATAGTTTTTCACACCACTGTACATCTTAATATGTAAAAGTTTTGATACATTTACTATGAAGCACCATCTTAATCATTTGGAAAAGGTTGTTACTGTGTTTTTTGGTTTTTCTTTGTATTTGTAAAGGTTTTTTCATACGTTTACCACGAAGCACCATCTCAACCGTTTGGAAGAGGCTGTTACTGAGATCCAATTATTTATTAGTTTATTTTTATGGTATTTGTAATTAGCATGAAATTTGTTTATGTAATATCCTTGTGTATGTACATGTTTACAGCAAGGACGTGTTCGGTGTCTGAAGATTTATCCAGGTGACGTGGTGTAGGGAGCGAAGCGGTGTAGGGAGGAAAGGCATCCCAGATAGCAGAACAACATTGAATCATCGTTGAATCAACATTAAAGCATCAACCAACTTGTCATTGAATCAATGTTGAAATTTCAATGTTAAACGTTGATTTTTCATCAGGTTTGCACCTTGAAATAATGTTATTTCAATGATGAAAAATAGATCAAGATGGGCATAAAATCAATGTTTGTTCAACGTAAATTCAATCACTTATTTTACATTGAATCAACATTGAATCAACATTGAAACAATTATAGTTTAGTCTTGCTTTATGAACAGCAAGATTCTATGACAGTAAATCATGTCCGTTTTGATTTATTTCTTTAAATCAGAGACCATGTAGGGCTGAAAAGCTTTTTTTTTTTTTTAAACAAAAAGTCAGTAACTCAACATCCTTCAGTATACATGTAAACATATTTATTTATTTATGCTCCATACCCATTTAAACAGGAAGTAACATCACAATTACAATAAAACAACTATATAATAAAACACACTACAACTTACATACAAATTATTATAAACTGGATGACAATATGACTTTTTAGAAGAGAACTATTAGAAGAGATTGTTAATTCTGAATTCATAAAACAGAATCTAACTGCCAAGAGAAGAGACTGGAAAACCATAATATAAAAATGGCAACCTGCCTCAGCAAAATTCAGTCAAATGCAAATAGAAACAACCAAGTCAGAAACACAACAGATGACTGAAACATTATTCGTAAGTTGAAATGTATTTACTCAGCAAAACAGATAATAAGACATGAGTCTGAACTTATGGTTTTCCACCACGAGCAATTCCCCCCCAGCCGTTCTGGGGCATAACGAAGCCATTTCTGAACTGTTGAAGCAAAGAAACTCTGTGGCCTCCTTTTCTTCAGCTTTCAGCTGTTGTTGTTGTAGTGCATCTAAAGAATGAAAAACAAACAAAAGGTTAGAACTATACAATGCTCTAAAAACTTGGAGTGGTAGTTGTTTATGAATGACAGAAGGTGGGTCCTACATTTTTGGAAATGTGACTTTTACAAATGTACAGATATGCAACATATGTTTTGAAATGTCCTACAATCATCCATAGATACAATGCACACATTAGATTTTTTTTAATATACAGGTCCTTCTCAAAAAATTAGCATATTGTGATGAAGTTCATTATTTTCTGTAATGTACTGATAAACATTAGACTTTCATATATTTTAGATTCATTACACACAACTGAAGTAGTTCAAGCCTTTTATTGTTTTAATATTGATGATTGTGGCATACAGCTCATGAAAACCCAAAATCCCTATCTCAAAAAATTTGCATATTTCATCCGACCAATAAAAGAAAAGTGTTTTTAATACAAAAATAGTCAACCTTCATATAATTATGTTCAGTTCTGCACTCAATACTTGGTCGGGAATCCTTTTGCAGATTCTTGTGTCTCAACTTTCTCTTCACAATATCCCACAGATTCTCTATGGGGTTCAGGTCAGGAGAGTTGGCAGGCCAATTGAGCACAGTAATACCATGGTCAGTAAACCATTTACCAGTGGTTTTGGCACTGTGAGCAGGTGCCAGGTCGTGCTGAAAAATGAAATCTTCATCTCCATAAAGCTTTTCAGCAGATGGAAGCATGAAGTGCTCCAAAATCTCCTGATAGCTAGCTGCATTGACCCTGCCCTTGATAAAACACAGTGGACCAACACCAGCAGCTGACATGGCACCCCAGACCATCACTGACTGTGGGTACTTGACACTGGACTTCAGGCATTTTGGCATTTCCCTCTCCCCAGTCTTCCTCCAGACTCTGGCACCTTGATTTCCGAATGACATGCAAAATTTGCGACCTGTAGCCCATTTCCTGCACACGCCTGTACACGGTGGCTCTGGATGTTTCTACTCCAGACTCAGTCCACTGCTTCCGCAGGTCCCCCAAGGTCTGGAATCGGTCCTTCTCCACAATCTTCCTCAGGACCCGGTCACCTCTTCTCGTTGTGCAGCGTTTTCTGCCACACTTTTTCCTTCCCACAGACTTCCCACTGAGGTGCCTTGATACAGCACTCTGGGAACAGCCTATTCGTTCAGAAATGTCTGTGTCTTACCCTCTTGCTTGAGGCTGTCAATGATGGCCTTCTGGACAGCAGTCAGGTCGGCAGTCTTACCCATGATTGCGGTTTTGAGTAATGAACCAGGCTGGGAGTTTTTAAAAGCCTCAGGAATCTTTTGTAGGTGTTTATAGATAATTAGTTGATTCAGATGATTAGGTTAATAGCTCATTTAGAGAACCTTTTCATGATATGCTAATTTTTTGAGATAGGGATTTTGGGTTTTCATGAGCTGTATGCCACAATCATCAATATTAAAACAATAAAAGGCTTGAACTACTTCAGTTGTGTGTAATGAATCTAAAATATATGAAATTCTAATGTTTATCAGTACATTACAGAAAATAATGAACTTTATCACAATATGCTAATTTTTTGAGAAGGACCTGTATGTGTTATTTCACAATCTGCAAATGTTGTCCTACAATGTACATATTCAATGCTATGAAAACAAATATACTTAATGTAACAATGTAGTCTTTTATGTGCAAAAAAAAAAAAAAAAAAACCTGTAGGACCAAAAAAATAAATAAATAAAAAAAAAAAAAAAATCAATCCGTGGCGACGGTTTTGCAATTTGTCCCCCGCACTCACAAATACTTAAACTGTTCCCTCAGTTTAACAAATCGTGGCCACGGATTAACAAACTGTATGCACAAATTTCCAATCCGTACGCTCAGATACCGTACTGTTTGCATATTTATTCTTAACGTGAAGACTTATTTTGGTGATTTTATTATAAGCTTTTTACCCAGAGTTAGATGCATGCTGCACTGTTAATGTTATTATTAAATAACGCCTATTATTACATTGCATTTAGTTTGAGAGCAAAGTAATGACAACATATACTGTACATTATTTGTTTTGCATTGCTTTTTACCTTCTCCTCAAACTCACACTGCATGATTTTCAAAGTCATCGGATCACCATTGTTTTCACACTGTACTATCTGTGGTAGCATTTAGTTGCTGCTGTGTTCACACTGCACAATGAATTGGCGACAGGAGATTACACACTGCATGACTTTACAATAGGATGAATCGCCAACAACTCTGTCTGGTGTGCAAGCTACAGCCAAACGCACACAAGAAGTGATAAGGAAACAACGCAAGATCATGCTGACATTGTGGTCTATAATTCCTCCCCGAACAAACAATAATTAAAAAAAGATAACGTCCTTGTTTAAGATCCCATATGGTCAAAACTGAAATTTCATGGCTTTTTTCATGGTAACTGAGGTCTAGGGGCTATGTAACTACCATATAAGTTTCAAAACAGTCAATCCACAGTAGAATGCACACAGCTTGCATAAAGTAGCTCTGCCTTTTCACGAGCTGCTGTGACGTCCAATCTACTCAGTCACCGCTTTCAGTCACCATCAACCACCATCCCACCCTTCTTTTGCCAAAACATCACGTCCATGCCATTGCTGAACAACAATAACATGGAAACAAGTCGAAAAAACGCTGTTCAGTCGATAGATGTCGAAACTACAGTGGTGTGAAAAACTATTTGCCCCCCTCCTGATTTCTTATTCTTTTGCATGTTTGTCACACAAAATGTTTCTGATCATCAAACACATTTAACTATTAGTCAAAGATAACACAAGTAAACACAAAATGCAGTTTTTAAATGAGGGGTTTTATTATTTAGGGAGCAAAAAAATCCAAACCTACATGGCCCTGTGTGAAAAAGTAATTGCCCCCTGAACCTAATAACTGGTTGGGCCGCCCTTAGCAGCAATAACTGCAATCAAGCGTTTGCGATAACTTGCAACGAGTCTTTTACAGCGCTCTGGAGGAATTTTGACCCACTCATCTTTGCAGAATTGTTGTAATTCAGCTTTATTTGAGGGTTTTCTAGCATGAACCGCCCTTTTAAGGTCATGCCACAACATCTCAATAGGATTCAGGTCAGGACTTTGACTAGGCCACTCCAAAGTCTTCATTTTGTTTTTCTTCAGCCATTCAGAGGTGGATTTGCTGGTGTGTTTTGGGTCATTGTCCTGCTGCAGCACCCAAGATCGCTTCAGCTTGAGTTGACGAACAGATGGCCGGACATTCTCCTTCAGGATTTTTTGGTAGACAGTAGAATTCATGGTTCCATCTATCACAGCAAGCCTTCCAGGTCCTGAAGCAGCAAAACAACCCCAGACCATCACACTACCACCACCATATTTTACTGTTGGTATGATGTTCTTTTTCTGAAATGCTGTGTTACTTTTACACCAGATGTAACGGGACACGCACCTTCCAAAAAGTTCAACTTTTGTCTTGTCGGTCCACAAGGTATTTTCCCAAAAGTCTTGGCAATCATTGAGATGTTTTTTAGCAAAATTGAGACGAGCCTTAATGTTCTTTTTGCTTAAAAGTGGTTTGCGCCTTGGAAATCTGCCATGCAGGCCGTTTTTGCCCAGTCTCTTTCTTATGGTGGAGTCGTGAACACTGACCTTAATTGAGGCAAGTGAGGCCTGAAGTTCTTTAGATGTTGTCCTGGGGTCTTTTGTGTCCTCTCGGATGAGTCGTCTCTGCGCTCTTGGGGTAATTTTGGTCGGCCGGCCACTCCTGGGAAGGTTCACCACTGTTCCATGTTTTTGCCATTTGTGGATAATGGCTCTCACTGTGGTTCGCTGGAGTCCCAAAGCTTTAGAAATGGCTTTATAACCTTTACCAGACTGATAGATCTCAATTACTTTTGTTCTCATTTGTTCCTGAATTTCTTTGGATCTTGGCATGATGTCTAGCTTTTGAGGTGCTTTTGGTCTACTTCTCTGTGTCAGGTAGCTCCTATTTAAGTGATTTCTTGATTGAAACAGGTGTGGCAGTAATCAGGCCTGGGGGTGACTACAGAAATTGAACTCAGGTGTGATAAACCACAGTTAAATTATTTTTTAACAAGGGGGGCAATCACTTTTTCACACAGGGCCATGTAGATTTGGAGTTTTTTTTCTCCCTTAATAACGTAAACCTTCATTTAAAAACTGCATTTTGTGTTCAATTATGTTATCTTTGACTAATAGTTAATGGTTTTTGATGAGCAGAAACATTTAAGTGTGACAAACATGCAAAAGAATAAGAAATCAGGAAGGGGGCAAATAGTTTTTCACACCACTGTACATCATTACACAGGCTTCCGAACAACATTAATATAAAAGACCATTGGCACGTCAGCTTCAGCATCTTTCACACAGCCATTCCATTAAACTTTAAAAATTTACATTAAAAATTTTATTTAATTAATAGAAGTTAATTGATAAAGAAAATCTATTTATGACATTATTTTTGACAGCATTATGATTATTTATTAAAACTTCAGACAACAACAATTAGTGCCACGAGGTTATTTGCAACACTATATGTTCTACAAAATAGAGGACTACACACCTTACAGCGCAATATAATGTGGCTTAAGAAGAGGAAAGGTAGGATTAAGAAGTGAGCAAGTGATGAATTAGTATTATAGGTCCCAGGCAGATACAGTAACAATAATGGGTGCTCTACCTTATGCAGTCTCCATTGATGGCTAATAAACATTGATACAAGTAGGTTATGGTTAAAGTTGTGAACTTATAAAGTCTTAAATGTTTTGTTTTCCCTTCTCAACGCATTATGCATTTACTCACCAATAATGGCTACCTTTTTAATTTGGTCAAGTCTCCAAGTCGAAGGTGCCCAGCAGCAGATTCCGTACCATGGCAGTAGCAGAGGTGGCAAGGCGGGCTGCTCTCCACGCTTCTGCCTGGCAAAACACCCCAGAGCCTTTTATAACTTCAATCTGAAAAATTATTTCACATCACAATATTAATTTATTGGCAACTTTTAGAAACTTTTCATGTTTCATACTGATTCTTATGTTTAGCTTCCCAATAGTTAATAGGATTTTATGTATAAATGCAGATTAATGATAATCTGGACATTCTGGACATTTGTTTACATGCAGGGTAAAACTGCAACAGGAACAGTACAAAATAAAAACTGAAAAAAGACGGACATTCAGAGTAAAACAGTGCAAGATAAAAAAAAAAAAACTGTACAAAACATACATGCAGGGTAAGCATTGGTGGGAGCAATGTCCAAGCAGTGTAGAGAAATATTTCTGTACGACTTCATTGTTTTGTGCTGTGTAGTATAGTATTGTAATAGCTGATCAGAGTGATCAACTCCCCATGTGCTGGTTGTACGCAGTCACAGGACATGGAAATGTCTTTGTAGTCCATGTACCTTGTAATTTCACCCTCATCTTCACCGCGTCTACTGTAAAGCAGAATGGATGGTAGAACAGGTAGATACTTCTCGTGTGTCCATCCACTTCACAAATACAAGAGGTCCATCTGAACGGAGCTTGCGTGTCCTGATGTGAGGGGCTGGTGAAGGCAAGGGTGATGCAGACACATTCCTAAAAACAAATAAATAAAAAAATGTTAACCTATACTGTTCAGAGTAAATGGATGT
The DNA here is from genome assembly GCA_030522415.1 of Channallabes apus. Classification (NCBI taxonomy): domain Eukaryota; kingdom Metazoa; phylum Chordata; class Actinopteri; order Siluriformes; family Clariidae; genus Channallabes; species Channallabes apus. The sequence continues at coordinate 44,046,826 of CM060110.1, read as the reverse complement.
GCAATTAATATGGATGCACAATATATACAGTACAGAGATGACCAAAAATGTATCCACACCTCAACATGAAAAATATACACCTCTCTTCTGTAGGTCACATGACAGCATCAATGATGGTGATAGATAATACTACACACTGCAGCCATAATTCAATTTGAGTTTTAAAAAACACCATCCACTGGACATTACACACATATTGAACACATTCTAAACAATTACATCTTATCAGGTATTTGTAAATACACGCTAAACAAAAGGGATTATATACATTTACACCAAAGAAATATTCATAAGCATCACTTAGCTACATAAGGCAGTATTTTAGCCACCTGCAACTAGCTTGTTTGTGCTAAATAACATTACTGATAGCAGTGTTATAAGCTAACCAAAATGGAGCCAAATACACATTAGCAACCATAATCTAAAGCTATCCAAAACAAGGTGAATATAAACATCTGTAAACTCCATAAGGCATTAGCTTAGCCACCGGGAAATATCATGTTTGTGCTACATGAGGCAGCATTTAGCATGATTTACCTAAACTATATAAATGGCATTGAAAGCCAATGTGTCACACAAGCTGACAAGAGCTAGCTGTAGTGAGGAAAATATTTACTAATATTAGTTTAATATTATCAGAATAAGAGTTATATAAGACTTAATAACTTACCCAGTGTAGCATGGGTCTAGTCTCTGTTCAAAATGCTCCCGTTCGTCGTCGGAGTCACACAGTCTTCTTCTGAGGTAAATGTAAACTTTCCAGAACATTCTGAAGAGTTTCCTCGGATTTGTAAGCGCGTGCCATCTTCCAAAACGTGCTGAAAACTCACTGAATCGGAGTATTTTCAAGCCTGTCTCTCTGTGTTAGTTTTTTCATGCCGGTGTCCGGGGGCGTGGTCTAGTATGTAAATTACCCGGACTGATTTCCGTGTGATTGGCGCATGGGCGTGTCCTGCCTCGGGTCATTAGCATACAAGTGTGACAGAAATTCTGTGCCTCTCCTTGGTTTCATACGGATTACATAAACTGAGAATATTTGTTTTCAATGTGCCTTGCATCATTTAAAAGTAGACACTTTAAGCTTTATATAGATATATTTCTCATTTCAGTTAATTATAGTGACGTGTTTCAAAAAGATTTTCACGGAGACTGAGGTTTCATATATGTGCATATATCCTCATATACTGTATGTGGCCAATTAGGATTAGTTTTTTGCATTTTTTTTGTTAGTTCTTAGTTATTGCCTTGATAATAGAAAATATGAGCTAGGCATCATGTATGACAGTTGCTAAAGTGAGATATGAGCTAAAATGACCAGATCCTGCCATAGGAGACATATCTTGTATGTACATATACAGTAGGGCTTATATGTGGATATAAAGAAGCAATACAGGAGACCTATATGGCCTGTATATGCACATATATGCACCTCAATGTTGCCTACATGTGGCATATATACGCATATATGCAGCATATATACGCATATATGCAGCATATATACGCATATATGCAGCATATATATTATCATATATGTGCATATACAGTATACTGCATATAGGTTTCATATATGCGCATATATCCTCATATTTACATTTACATTTAGGCATTTGGCAGACGCTCTTATCCAGAGCGACTTACATTTTTATCTCATTATACATCTGAGCAGTTGAGGGTTAAGGGCCTTGCTCAAGGCCCCAACAGTGGCAACTTGGTGGTTGTGGGGTTTGAACCTTAGTCCAATGCCTTAACCACTGAGCTACCCCTGGCCCCATATAGGTGCGGTTATATGCGCATATATACTGCATATAGGTTTCATATATGCGCATATATCCTCATATAGGTTCTTTCCATGTGGGGCATGCACACTGCTCTGGGTGAGGCACAGACAACGGGAAACAGGAACTAAGGTCTCAAACAAATGCTTCCCAACAGAATACTGTAGGTCGCATCGCCAAAATTCTTTCACCGTGAGTGGCAGGAACTTCCAGACTACAACATATTGAATTCTCATGCCTGTAGAGTGTATTATAATGACGTGGCGACAGTGTAAAAACACCCTCCGATGTTAAATGCGAGCCGAAAATTGAGTACTTTTGAACGGCAAACAGGAATTAAGCTGTCAAGTGAGTAAACTAGACAGCAAGGTAAATACACAAAACTTACCGTCAAATTATTTTTTTCCCTCAATATATATATATATATAATTATTATTATTATTTTTTTTTTTTAAGCACCATGGCAAATCTCTTGTCAATTTTTTAACCTGTTTTAAACACATACACACATGCATACACATTTTTATAGAAATGCACTTAGTTAATTTAATTTGCCTTACATTGTTGAATGAGGATGGGTTCCACAACCAAAAATCAACATTGATTCAATGTTTGTCTTTTCAACACTGAAAAGCATTGAATTATCAACATTGATTCAACATTATTTAGCATTGAAAAATCAACCTCAACCAAAATGATGATTCTGATGAAATTTCAACATTGAATCAATGTCACCTTGCTATCTGGGATGTGACCTCAGAGGGCAGGAAGTGTGAAGTGTGAAAGCCATGCAGGTCTCACCACCGTCCTGGATGAAAGTCCCCAGGGTTGAGGGTCACACCTGCATCTGGACTGTGTTTGGGATTGTTTTTATATCTTGGTTTGATCTCTAGATGTACGGGAAATCTATGACGGGGCTTATCGTGAGGGGACACGTGGCTTTGTCCCTGTGCAGAACACCAAGATTAGATTTAGATCTAGAACAGTATTTATTAGCTGTATTTATAATAATGTCAAGGGAACGTCCTTAGATGTGTGTGTGTGTGTGTGTGTGTGTGTGTGGGGTGTGTGTGTGTGTGTAAAGTGATTCACTTTCTGAAGTGACAAGGGACACACAATTTAGAGAAATGACCTTCGTCAAAGACACAGTGACACAATCAGCAGGATGCTGCCATCTGGGCTAATAATATCCTTTAATAGAGGGGATTTCAATGGCGTTTCTAGGAAGTCTCTCACTCTCTCTCACACACACACACACACAGTTTATACACAATAGAAGAGAATAGTTCTTGTTGAAATGTCTCGTAATTTTATCAATTTTCCAGAGCGGATCAATGATGTGTTCTGATTCTGACAGAATTTCACTACATTATTCTCTCGTGTCCATCATATTTTAGACAGAATTTCTGGCTGATTTTTTTTTTTTTGGGGGGGGGGGGGGGGGGTATAAATGTATTTATACGTTTACCATGAAAATATTAAGTTTTCTGTCATATTATGTTTCCTCTTGCTTTCGTTATGTTCGGAATTGGATTTTTTAATTTTGGCATAAATATAATTTAGTATATAGATTAGCTTGTATATAATTTAGTATATAGATTAGCTTGTATATAATTTAGCTTGTATATAATTTAGTATATAGATTAGCTTGTATATAATTTAGTATATAGATTAGCTTGTATATAATTTAGTATATATATTAGCTTGTATATAATTTAGCTTGTATATAATTTAGTATATAGATTATCTTGTATATAATTTAGTATATAATTTAGCTTGTATATAATTTAGTATATAGATTAGCTTGTATATAATTTAGTATATGAATTAGCTTGTATATAATTTAGTATATAATTTAGCTTGTATATAATTTAGTATATAGATTAGCTTGTATATAATTTAGTATATAGATTAGCTTGTATATAATTTAGCTTGTATATAATTTAGTATATAGATTAGCTTGTATATAATTTAGTATATAGATTAGCTTGTATATAATTTAGTATATACATTAGCTTGTATACAATTTAGTATATAATTTAGCTTGTATATAATTTAGTATATAGATTAGCTTGTATATAATTTAGCTTGTATATAATTTAGTATATAGATTAGCTTGTATATAATTTAGTATATAAATTAGCTTGTATATAATTTAGTATATAGATTAGCTTGTATATAATTTAGTATATAATTTAGCTTGTATATAACTTAGTATATAGATTAGCTTGTATATAATTTAGTATATAATTTAGCTTGTATATAATTTAGTATATAGATTAGCTTGTATATAATTTAGTATATAGATTAGCTTGTATATAATTTAGCTTGTATATAATTTAGTATATAGATTAGCTTGTATATAATTTAGTATATAATTTAGCTTGTAAATAATTTAGTACATAGATTAGCTTGTATATAATTTAGTATATAGATTAGCTTGTATATAATTTAGTATATAATTTAGCTTGTATATAATTTAGTATATAGATTAGCTTGTATATAATTTAGTATACAGATTATCTTGTATATAATTTAGTATATAATTTAGTTTGTATATAATTTAGTATATAGATTAGCTTGTATATAATTTAGTATATAATTTAGCTTGTATATAATTTAGTATATAGATTAGCTTGTATATAATTTAGTATATAGATTAGCTTATATATAATTCAGTATATAATTTAGCTTGTATATAATTTAGTATATATATCATAATTTAGTATATATATATATAATAGCTTGTATATAATTTAGTATATAGATTAGCTTGTATGTAATTTAGTACATAGATTAGCTTGTATATAATTTAGTATATATATTAGCTTGTATATAATTTAGTATATAATTTAGCTTGTATATAATTTAGTATATATATTAGCTTGTATATAATTTAGTATATATATTAGCTTGTATATAATTTAGTATATCATTTAGCTTGTATATAATTTAGTATATAGATTAGCTTGTATATAATTTAGCATAAAATTTAGCTTGTATATAATTTAGTATATAGATTAGCTTGTATATAATTTAGTATATAAATTAGCTTGTATATAATTTAGTATATAATTTAGCTTGTATATAATTCAGTATATAGATTAGCTTGTATATAATTTAGCATATAGATTAGCTTGTATATAATTTAGCATATAGATTAGCTTGGTGGGTTTCCTCTGGGTTCTCTGGTTTCCTCCTACAGTCCAAAGATAAGCAGGTTAGTCTAATTGGCGTTCCCAAATTGCCCGTAGTGTGTGAATGAGTGTGTGTGTATGTGTGTGTGCCCTGTGATGGATTGGCACCCTGTCCTGGGTGTACCCCACCTCGTGCCCTCAGTCTCCTGGGATAGCGACCCTGAATTCTGGATAAAGCGGTATAGAAGATGAGTGAGTGAGTGAGGTTTAATGACTATTTATTTCATATTTTACTTCATTTACTTGTTTTTTCCCAAATGTTATGATTGTTTTTATATGCAACAAATCTGATTATACTGTTGGAAATTACTACAATGTAAGCATGTACATTATTTCCAACAGGAAAATGTGTTTCACAATATGAAATTTCACCTTCAGAACAGATTAAATCTGCATGCTGAGGCACTGCTGTATTTGTAATTGAATTCATGGCTTTCGTTACACATGCATTTTTTTTTTAAGTTTATTAAATTGTGGCGGCATGGTGGTGTAGTGGTTAGCACTGTCGCGTTGCACCTCCAGGGTCCGGGTTCGATTCCCCGGCCAGGCTCGATTCCCGTCTCTGTGTGCATGGAGTTTGCATGTTCTCCCCGTGCTTGGTGGGTTTCCTCCGGGTACTCCGGTTTCCTCCCACAGTCTA
>CM060110.1:44031214-44038714 GCA_030522415.1 Channallabes apus | reverse complement strand
TCATTAATAAGCCTTGCTCAAGGGCCCAACAGTGGCAACTTGGTGGTTGTGGGATTTGAACCTGGGATCTTCCGAACCGTAATCCAATGCCTTAACCACTGAGCTAGGTTCACTAGGTCCCCCCGTGTGGTTCTGGGATTTTTTTGACCCCACGGGGTGAGATCTTGCGTGGAGCCCCAGATCGAGGGACATTTTCAGCGGTCTTGTATGTTTTCCATTTTCTAATAATTGCTGCCACAGTTGATTTCTTCACACCGAGCTGCTGCTTATCTATTACAGATTCAGTCTTCCAGCCTGGTGCAGGTCTACAGTTTTGTTTCTGGTGTCCTTTGGCAGCTCTTTGGTCTTTTGGCCATAGTGGAGTTTGGAGTGTGACTGTTTGAGGTTGTGGACACGTGTCTCTTATACTGATAACGAATTGAAACAGACGACATTAATACAGGTAACGAGTGGAGGAAAGAGGAGGCTCTTAAAGAAGAAGTTACTCTATGACAGGGTACTCTCATTTCTCTCTCATTTCTGTGAGAGACAGAAATCTTAATAAATCTTTAATAAAAATCCTACAATGTGATTGGTGGCTGACAAAATACTTTTTTGCCCCACTCTATATACAAGTATATTATAATCAATGTAATAATTTATTGGCACGTTGCACTGTTTTCACTTTGACTAACCGTCTCGACATTACCCACAATGCTGTTTGACTTCCTTTCAGAAATTCATCTTGACCTAAAACCTTCAGTTTGTTCACACAGTTTACACACTTTCATGTTAATGCAGCGGTACCTCGGCATACGAATTTAATCCGTTCCATTCTTAAGGTGAAAGTTCATATTGTGAAACGCATTGTTCCACAGGAAATAATGTCAACACAGATAATCCGTTCCAGCCACCCAAATATATGACCAATATTATAAATTTCCAACACTATAATCATAATTTTGATTATAAAAACAATCAAATCATTTAGAAAAGACATGTAAATGGAGTCAAATATAAAATAAATAGACATTAAACCTCACTTCACCTTAATTTATGATTGCCGCCTGCTTTAAAAACCAAACCTTTTCCTCTTGCTAACGTCCTTGCTAACATTTTTGGGACCCATGGTGCTACTGTATGTCTTCGCTAAATCTTGCACATAATGCAAAAAAACTAATTTAATGGACAAATTTTTTTTTTTAACTCACTTCGATTAGCTTCCCACTCACAAAACAAGTTTTGATTGGCTACCAGACGTACAAGCACCCGGATGTAAGCACTACCGACACGGACACTTGTATGCCGAAAATGCCAAATTTCAGTTCTTAAGGTGAAAATTCACAAGGCGAGGTGGTTCGTATGCCGAGGTAACAGTGTACACCAATCACAGTGTACACCAATCAATACACTGCTGTCGTGCTTCCTCTTTTGCTTTTTTTTTCCGAAGCTCCGAATGAACCCAGGTGATTATCCCTCATGTTTCAGATTATCCTAATCCACCTTATTGTAACTGCACTGACAATAATGATGTTAAAGTTATGAACAACCCTAGAAATAAGAGAACTGCAGCACCAACCAGGAAATCAGACCCCGTGTCGCTAAACATGCGTATAGAATAGAATTTCAATATTACAGTTGCTATATAAAACTATAAGCTTCCTCGTGAGAATGTGTGAGGATGCACACACTCACATACACGCCTCCCTCAGCACAAGTGTTTGACCTTCCTGCCGATGCGAGGGCGTGTCTCAGTCAGAGGGGCGGGTCTCTCTGTGGTGAGTCGAGGCAGAGCGGGAAGCGGCTGGTGAGAGTTTCCGTGCCACGACGCCGTGCTCTTGCCCCCGGGGACGGCGGCGTCTCGGCTGTGTCCGGCGCTCAGGCTGGGCAGGGAGGACGAGGCAGAGCGGTGGGAGATGGAGGAGTTCACCGCTGCATGTCTGACACCCAGCAGCTGCTCTCGCGCCAGGGACAGGGCGGCCGTCAGCTCGGCTCGCTCCTCACACTCACGTCTCACCGTCTCCTGCAGCTGACAGTTCTATACAGCACACACAGAGAGAGAGAGAGAGAGAGAGAGAGAGAGAGAGAGAGAAGGCAGAGTGGAATAGGGATGTAGATTAAATGTTTCTGCAGAAAACATTACGCAAAAGATTAGGCATATGACATCACTTGGCCATTTCTAGTGACGTTGGAGCACGTGCAATAAATGTGGGAAAGTGTACGTGTTTACATAACGCTGTGGGTAAAATCCTCTAGGGAAACGTGTGTGTGTGTGTGTGTGTGTGTGTGTGTGTGTGTGTGTGTGTGTGTGTGTGAAATAGAAACAAAAATATGTAACATGCAAAATAATAGCCCCCAAAATCTGATCTCATTATTATGTATTTGTGATTTTTTTTTAAACTGGTATCATCTTACACTGAATTGTAGGCGTCTGTGATTGACAGTTACTTTCAGTTCACATTGTCACACTGTAGATGTAACCATCAGATGATCTGTACTGACTAAATTGATTGAAATAAACCAAGAAAACCAACAAAAACTGATTATTGATTAGATTATTGATTAGATTATTAATTAGAAGAGTTATTAATTAGGAGGATGCATGTCCTGTGATGTTGATTGATGTAGGAATATATTGTGATGCCGTGCCTGATTAAAGATTAATTGATAGGTCTTTGCTCTGCCATCCCAATTGGTTGCTATGGTGTTGCTATGGCATCCCAGGTGATTGCTGGGCTGTTTCTATTTCAGATGCTGGCTATTTGTTGCTGTGGTATTTCATTTGGTTGCTAATGTGTTGTTATGGTGTCTCAGGTGGTTGCTAGGTAGTTGCCATGGTATTTCAGGTGGCTGCTAGGGTGCTGTTAGTTAGTTGCTATTGTAGCACAGGCGGCTGCTAAAGTGTTACTATTGTAGTGCAGTTGGTTATTAGGTTGTGGCATTTCGGGTGGTTACTAGGTTGTGGTTAGGTAGTTGCCATGGCGTTTCGGGTGGTTACTAGGTTGTGGTTAGGTAGTTGCCATGGCGTTTCGGGTGGTTACTAGGTTGTGGTTAGGTAGTTGCCATGGCGTTTCGGGTGGTTACTAGGTTGTGGTTAGGTAGTTGCCATGGCGTTTCGGGTGGTTACTAGGTTGTGGTTAGGTAGTTGCCATGGCATTTCGGGTGGTTACTAGGTTGTGGTTAGGTAATTGCCATGGCATTTCGGGTGGTTACTAGGTTGTGGTTAGGTTGTTGCCATGGCATTTCGGGTGGTTACTAGGTTGTGGTTAGGTAGTTGCCATGGTATTTCGGGTGGTTACTAGGGTGTGGTTAGGTAGTTGCCATGGTATTTCGGGTGGTTACTAGGTTGTGGTTAGGTAGTTGCTATGGTATTTCGGGTGGTTACTAGGGTGTGGTTAGGTAGTTGTTATGGTATTTCTGGTGGTTACTAGGTTGTGGTTAGGTAGTTGCCATGGCGTTTCGGGTGGTTACTAGGTTGTGGTTAGGTAGTTGCCATGGCGTTTCGGGTGGTTACTAGGTTGTGGTTAGGTAGTTGCCATGGCGTTTCGGGTGGTTACTAGGTTGTGGTTAGGTAGTTGCCATGGCGTTTCGGGTGGTTACTAGGTTGTGGTTAGGTAGTTGCCATGGCGTTTCGGGTGGTTACTAGGTTGTGGTTAGGTAGTTGCCATGGCGTTTCGGGTGGTTACTAGGTTGTGGTTAGGTAGTTGCCATGGCGTTTCGGGTGGTTACTAGGTTGTGGTTAGGTAGTTGCCATGGCGTTTCGGGTGGTTACTAGGTTGTGGTTAGGTAGTTGCCATGGCGTTTCGGGTGGTTACTAGGTTGTGGTTAGGTAGTTGCCATGGCGTTTCGGGTGGTTACTAGGTTGTGGTTAGGTAGTTGCCATGGCATTTCGGGTGGTTACTAGGTTGTGGTTAGGTAGTTGCCATGGTATTTCGGGTGGTTACTAGGGTGTGGTTAGGTAGTTGCCATGGTATTTCGGGTGGTTACTAGGGTGTGGTTAGGTAGTTGCCATGGCGTTTCGGGTGGTTACTAGGTTGTGGTTAGATAGTTGCCATGGCGTTTCGGGTGGTTACTAGGTTGTGGTTAGGTAGTTGCCATGGCGTTTCGGGTGGTTACTAGGTTGTGGTTAGGTAGTTGCCATGGCATTTCGGGTGGTTACTAGGTTGTTGTTAGGTAGTTGCCATGGCGTTTCGGGTGGTTACTAGGTTGTGGTTAGGTAGTTGCCATGGCATTTCGGGTGGTTACTAGGTTGTGGTTAGGTAGTTGCCATGGCGTTTCGGGTGGTTACTAGGTTGTGGTTAGGTAATTGCCATGGCATTTCGGGTGGTTACTAGGTTGTGGTTAGGTAGTTGCCATGGCATTTCGGGTGGTTACTAGGTTGTGGTTAGGTAGTTGCCATGGTATTTCGGGTGGTTACTAGGGTGTGGTTAGGTAGTTGCCATGGTATTTCGGGTGGTTACTAGGTTGTGGTTAGGTAGTTGCTATGGTATTTCGGGTGGTTACTAGGTTGTGGTTAGGTAGTTGCCATGGCATTTCGGGTGGTTACTAGGTTGTGGTTAGGTAGTTGCCATGGCGTTTCGGGTGGTTACTAGGTTGTGGTTAGGTAGTTGCCATGGCATTTCGGGTGGTTACTAGGTTGTGGTTAGGTAATTGCCATGGCATTTCGGGTGGTTACTAGGTTGTGGTTAGGTTGTTGCCATGGCATTTCGGGTGGTTACTAGGTTGTGGTTAGGTAGTTGCCATGGTATTTCGGGTGGTTACTAGGGTGTGGTTAGGTAGTTGCCATGGTATTTCGGGTGGTTACTAGGTTGTGGTTAGGTAGTTGCTATGGTATTTCGGGTGGTTACTAGGGTGTGGTTAGGTAGTTGTTATGGTATTTCTGGTGGTTACTAGGTTGTGGTTAGGTAGTTGCCATGGTATTTCGGGTGGTTACTAGGGTGTGGTTAGGTAGTTGCCATGGTATTTCGGGTGGTTACTAGGTTGTGGTTAGGTAGTTGCTATGGCATTTCGGGTGGTTACTAGGGTGTGGTTAGGTAGTTGCTATGGTATTTCGGGTGGTTACTAGGGTGTGGTTAGGTAGTTGCTATGGTATTTCGGGTGGTTACTAGGTTGTTGCTACATATGACAGGTGGCTGCTATTGTGTTGTTAGGTAGTTGCTATGACAGCACAGGTGGCTGCTAAGGTGTAACTATGGTGGTTAGTTGACACGGTATTGTTAGGTGGTTGATATGGCTCGCCAATTGGTTGCTAGTTTGTTGTTGGGTGGTTTCTATGGTAATTCAGTTGGTTGACAGAGTGCTGTTAACTGATTACTTTTTCATTCCATGTACTGAGTTTGGGTGTGCTACATCCAATGTGCTGTTTTCACATCCCATGTGGTTGTCAGGTTGTTGTTAAGTGGTTGTTGCTATCATGTTTCAGGGAATGCTAAGGTGTCAGCGGGCGGAGCAATTGTCTTCAGTGTGTGTGTGTGTGTGTGTGTGTGTGTGTGTGTGTGTGTGTGGTGTGTGGTGTGATACCACAGCCTCGAATGATGTGAGGGCAGAACCAAACTTTTGGCATGTTTTCTACGGGAAAGTCTGGAGTGTTGCAACATGGCAACTGTAAGTCTGCGCGTACCCTAAAGCACAAACACCCAGTCCCACATGGGGTCTACGTTAGATTTCCTGGGTCTAGATTACAACAAAAAAATTGTTGTGACCTGATGAAAGGCTACAAATGTGTGAACAGATGAGGAAGAAGAAGGGATTTCCGCATAATACTGATACTTTTAAAGTAACTTATCATCATTCACCAAACTTCAAATTCATCGAATTGTCGCCTTAAGAATCAAAATCATGTGTGTGTTTGTGTGTGTGTGTGTGTGTGTGTATAAGGGTAGAGGGGGCTAAATTCGTGTTAATGCACAGCTAGAGAGACATTAAGCCAAACTCTCTCACTCACTCACACACACACACACACACACACACACACATAGGACGACTGTAGGCGCCTCAGTGATTCTCACACAGCCGTGCCAGCAGACACATGTGCGCGCCACATTGAAGCAGCGATCAAGTCGAGTGCGAAACAGCACCACCCCATGGCCATAACGAGGAACTGCAGGACTGAGACCTAAGTAAAACCTGGTGTAAAGGCAATAAAACACTCCACGAGACGCTGTGACAGAAATAAAATCATCTTCAGTGTGTGGTTACTGAACCCACGCTTCCTGTAGCTGATTATTATCCTGTAACAGCACGACATACAGGCTTCTATTCCTCACATATGCTTTTATTCAGAGCTGACGCTTGTTGAGTGTGTGTGTGTGTGTGTGTGTGTGTGTGTGTATTGTTCAGGGCTTTCCCAGCACCTCTGTGGCTTTTCGGCATCCCATCCAGTACCGCCTCTCACACAGCACTGATAAACATTTCCATCTGTCTAAAATCACACACACATACACACGGGGTGAGACCTCTTTTCTATTTGAAAAATGAGGGAATTTATACACCTGAGAGAGAGGAAGGGGAGGGGGAGGGGGAGAGACACTACACACACAAACACACATTTTAACGTAGTGGTGTAGGTTGTGTAACATTGTGACATGTATTCCCAGTGAAGTCTAGAAAAAGTTGGGAGGGGGGTGAATACATTTGCACAACAGCATAGGGAAATACTGTAGTGCTGCAGGGTGTGTGTGTGTGTGTGTGTGTGTGTGTGTCTGAGATGAATCCATGCAAAAACTAATATGTGAGCAATATATCATGCTGTCTCCCCCCGCGGGAACGGATTAGAGACAGGTTGCAGTGGAGTAAGAGGAATAAAACCTCTCAGTTTGCTCTGGTATCCCAGTGGGTTGCTAGGGTGTTGTTATGTGGTTGCTATGGTATATCAGGTGGCTGATGGTATTGCTATGGTACTTCAGGTGGTTGTTATTGAGTTACTATAGTATTTCATTTGGGCTAAGGTGTTGCTAGGGTATTCCAGTGGGTTGCTAGGGTGTTATGTAGTTGCTATGGTATTTCAGGTGGCTGTTAGTGTGTTGCTATGGTATTTCATTTGGTTGCTAGGGTGTTGTCTGGTAGTTTTTGTGGTATCTAAGGTGGCTGCTAAGGTGTTACTCTGATATCCCAGATGGCTGGTATGGTGGTGCTATGACAGGTTGCGGTGGTGTAAGGGGAATAAAACACTTCAGGGACACGTGTGTCTCACCTCCTCGTGCAGCGTGGAGTTTTCCATTCGGAGTTCTCGCTGTAGATCCAGCGCCTCCTGTTGACGCTCTCGTAGTTTGTGCCGGAGCTGTGTCACCTCCGTGTGCTGCTCTCGCAGGAGTCGCTCCTCTTTCTCCAGGGCCTGGTCTCGCATGTGCTTCAGCTCCTCCTCAAGCTCTCGTAGGCGTTCCTTTAGACTCATCACCTCCTCCATCATCTCCTCTTCACGCTCTCGCAGGCGTTCCTTCAGACTCGTCACCTTCTCCATCATCTCCTCTTCACGCTCTCGCAGGCGTTCCTTCAGACTCGTCACCTCCTCCATCATCTCCT